>BMAV01013305.1:0-57413 GCA_019973955.1 Trichonephila inaurata madagascariensis
CTGTTCAGTTTCCCCTTAAGCGATCAGTATTTTTTTTTGCCCCAAATGTTACAAAAATGCACATTTTTTTTATTGTACGAGAGTTGAGGCATAAGTCATGGCAACTATTTTTTTCTTGTAGAAATGTGAACGGATCATAAAAGTAAATGTGTCGTGTAGAAGTGCAGTCAAATGTGTATGCAGAACAACGATGGTCTGTGATACGGGTAGTAGCTCAGTGAGAGCTGTGAAATCAGTCACTTGGTGAGTGTCGTGAGATGGAAGTAACCGGGTTTTGACAGTGCGCTTTCAAAATAGACGTTCTCAAGAGAAAATCGACGGAATGTCAAGTGAATTAGTGAAAACCCCTTTAGGAATAATGCCTTACCATACCGTACAGAACATAGGGGAAAGAAAGTTTCAGCAAGGACGTTTTTTAACCCATGATGAGCAACGTTCGGAATAACCGGTCAGAGGGTGGACCGCCTTGGCACGTGACGTTATAGAGTAGCTCATGGTTCATTAATGGTCGGGGGCTACTTTAAAGGTTTTTTATGGGCCAGGTTTGTCATGTCAATTTTTATGTGTGCTGTGTTGTCATTCTTATTCACCGTAAGGCCATATTGCCCTGTATATACTATTAAAAAATTGTGTGTTACGATATTTCAGTGCTATTCATTGTCCCACATTAATTAACCCCTTTGAACTTTCGTCTGTATATGAACATTTTCCACCGGTTAAATCTTCAAAAAAAAAATATAGTTGCCATGACTTTCCCCAACCCCTCATATATAACTAGGTCGTGCTTCTCCCAAACTTGGGGGCGGGGGGGCACATCAAAAAAAAAAGTTTTAAAAAAATAAAATTTACGGGAATGAATTACAAAAAAAATATTTTTAGACATAAAAAAAAATGCACTTTTACTCTGATATAATTTATAGGCGATATATAAGTACCCTCTCCCCCCAAAAAAAAACTTCAATACCTAATTATATCTTTGATCCAAAAACCAAATAAAAAAAAATTTTATTTGATTTACTGTAATCTCATGATGAGTGACTTTTACTCTTTTCAGAGAAAAACAAATCCCAGATCAGAATCGAAAAAAAATTTTGGGAAAATAAAAAAATTTAGCACTGTGATTATTTTTAAATACTTCACATTTTAGCTGTAACCCGTTTTTTAATAATCTGCTTGACCTTCTAAATTATTGGTACAGTTAGTTATGATAATCTCTTATTTTGTTTTTTTCACATTTAGGGGTGGTTTTTTGTGTATTTTCTGTTGCGATTTTTCCGTGCAAAAGGTTTTAGGATTTTGGAAAACCACGGGGGCCCCTTTGAATTTGAAAGGGTTACTTGGCCAAGACATTTTTATGGTATTCTCAAGCATAATGAAAAAAGTTTTTACACAATTTCTTTTCATAACTTATGTGAATACAATTTTAACCCGGAATTCGTGCGGGACACAATCACAAAATCCCTTTTCCGGGGAAACTGTTTATTTGTTCAAAAAAAAATTGAAAAGTTCTTGAAAGAGGTAAAAATTTTCTTTTTCAATTAAAAATTCACTGGGAAACACGATTTGTAGGGCAAAAATTAATTATAAAAGAAAGGATTGAGGTGACTCAATCACCCCGCGTGACCATTAACACTGGTATTGAGTATGTGTCTTTCCGGGAAAAACATTTTGAAACCTTCGCTTTAGTTTTCGACTACGTTCCGGAAACCCGTGATTTAAAAGGTAAATGGATAATATTTATGAAATTTAGTGTCATTAGATTAAAATACATGTATAAAATGGTTTAAGGACATTATGACAAAAAAAATTATTTTTTTACAATATTTTGACAAAAATAATTTAAAATAATTTTTTCCGATTCTCCTTTGAAAAATTTCTATTGTATTAATATTTTCCTTATATAGCTCCAGACCTTTTGTACAGAGGCGTAACTATTTTTTTGAAAAATTCAAATTAATTTCTGAGTTACAACCATTTGAAATATTTATCGGCGTATTTTCTTAAAATTTCTCCCCTCTGTTGTCGTAAAACATGGATAAACCGACTTCTAAGTAATGCGTTTCAAAAATTCTAGTTGAGCCTCTGAACAGAGGTCTGAGCTATATACAGGAAAAATATTAATACAATAGAAGCATTTTTTATAAAGAGAGAACATTTGGAAAAAAGGTTATTCTAATTTAATTGTTTGCCAAAATATTGTAATTAAATATTTTTTTTCGTCATAATGTCCTTAAAACAATTTTATACATGTATTCTAATCTAAGTGATACTAAATATTATAAATATTATCCGTTTACACGCTTTTGCAAAATGTACGGTTCCGAACGTAGTCGGATACCTTAAATATTAAAAATAACACTATTATTCTTCATTGGAATTTTATATTATTTTTTATTGTTGAACATTAATTCTAAATGCTAATTCTGTGAGGCTTAAAATTACAGCTCGCTTAAAACAAATTATAATATGAGCATTCATTTTAAAATATCATTTTACATTTTCGTAAACATTGTCGCGCATTTGGGTTTACTCTTCTGACAATTCATATATTTATCAAGAATGTTTTAGTTTTTTTAAAAAATGATCTCGTTCGAAGAGCGGGTACTTCAGACAGTATAATTTTAATGTATCAGTGCTGCACAAGGTATTTTATAACTAATTTATTAATACTAAATTAAGAGCAAGTTTTTAATAAGTATTAGCGACTTCCATGGGCTTGTCTTGAAGAGGAAAGTTTTTCAAAGGAATAGAAATTGACACACTGAGTACATTTTCTATATTTGGCTGAGATCTATATTTTGTCTTGAAAGTAGCCACCGCATTTTACAATCTGTTCCAATTTAAAAATTCGAGAAAAAAATTAAAATACATATTACTTAAAAGTTACATATATAAAATTTAATATACTCATCTTACTAATTTGTATGGTTTATAATTATGATCGTTTTGTAGCTTTAACGTCAAAGTGCATTATTATTGTATAAGGGGGGGCGTGATAATATATGACTGAAAAGGTGCCAGTATTGAAAGTTTGAGAAGCACTGAACTAGGTGTAATACTAAACAAAATGCGAAAATAGAAAAATTTTACTTAAAATTTCAGTTCTAAAGTTTTCACACTATTTTTTATTTTATATTTGTGGTAAACAGCTCCTTCCCTCTCCTAAATATTTACTATTTGCAACACTCTTCATACTGTGAAGAATGTTTTAAACGTCTTAACACTAGAACATACAGGATTTTGATTACCCTAAAACGTCCGCCGGTGTCGTTTCGACATCCCGTGATATAAAATATGTAAAATAATTGTAATAACTAAACATTTGCATGACTACTGTTCAGTAGTGTTTAGTTTTAAGGCTTTTTAATATTATTTCATGTAATTGAAATATTTTATGACCCTTTATGTCGTAAAATGTTCTTTATGTTCGTTACGTTGACAATATGTTTAGCGAAGCTTGTTGGACCACTGGTTTGTTGCAAAACTCTTCGAGTCTCAAATCTGCTAGGAGCATTACTATTATGCGGTATTCATTCTGTGCCATCCCTAGCGACATACATATCAGGATTTACTGGAATATTATCAATTATATCTGCACTTTTTTCAGATTCTTCGCTGTCACTTGCCCTCATTCTTACGTCTTCATCGGAATGTAAATTAGGTCAAGACAGCTCTCACCACCATCCGATTCATTCTCAGAAATCTCTCGCAATAAATTAACAATTTCATCAGGGCTTAAATCTTTTCCACGAGCCATCGTTTCGGGATGTCTTCTCTGCATAAGGTTCAAAAATCAAATTAATTTTTTTTTATGAGCAGGCAACCAAATGCCATGTAGCGAAACAGACACAACAATTTTAGTAAAATAGATTCGTTTCCGCTATTAACCTAATAACACTGCACTGAAGGTCAAATAAATGTGCGATAGGGCTTTGGAAAGTTTGTTTTACTTAGTATAGTATACTTAACGAACTATATTTTATCGAACGACCGCTACTTATGATGATCAATTGCCTTGGTGTCGAAATGAAAACAAACGGACGTTCTAGGTGTATTTAGTTCTAAAATTTTCTCATAATTAAGCTAGAACCAAAACACTTTTACTGTGTAATTACTATGGAAAGTTATTAAAAATCACGAAAATTTTTCAATTTTCCAAAATGCGGAAAGGAGAACAAACTGAACTGGCTCTGGTGTCAAATGGACACCCATGGACGTTCTAGTGTTAAAACAATTTCTCTGTGTGGTATTTACAAAAATATAATATTCGTGACTCTTTTTTTTTCAAATGTTTGAGTATCTTGTAGAGGTTTTTTAGGGATATGGTTTAATACTCAGTCTTCTTACATTACAATTTGGACAGAAGTAATATCGGCTCTTTTTTGGATTTTCTTTTCGTTTTAATTTTTTCTAGAGCAACAAATTGCACACAGACTTGTCATTCTCTGTTCTGTATCAAATATTTTCCAGAATTTATAAATTTCTCTTTTCCATGAAAAATTCCCGCCGTCACCACAAAAAAAATCCCGGATGAGCAGTATATCATTATTATGGACAAACTACATCTCTTAAAAACATTTACACTAAGCATCTCATAAATTTTTTAAAAAATTGTGCAAATCAAAGATAGAAAGGAAAAAATATCAGTGCCCTCACAGCTGTGGCGGTGTGATATCTATATGAACTAGTATCAACATCACGCGTTGACGTTTTGGCGTGATTGGTTACGTACTGCGTTCGGAACGGAAGGTACCCAGAACGAACCCTTTCCCCTTTTCACGCGTAGGGATTTTTAGTACCCCTTTAAAGCCCCAATTAAAGGGTTAAATCTATCAAGGTGCACAATCAACATTTTGGTTTCGTATGGAAACTTGGAGAGAGGGATAATGAGACTCACAAATACCGTCCTCACTACTTTTTTTTAGTTCAGAAATATTAAGTTCTGATGTAGCTTCGTAATGTGATGTTAGTAATCAATCAACTCTAAAAAAAACCACCTTAAGCCATTTCTTCTGCTTTTAAGATAATACTCAAAGTATATACAGTCGGACCTCTACAGAACGAAGTCCTAAATCCCCCAAAAAAATTCGTTATATAGAATATTTGTTACATAGAGATTCATTTTTTAATTGCTTTATAAACCACATAAACCAAATTTTAAGTTAATAAACATCATATATATTTAAAAAAAGAATTATTCATACATTTTTGTAAATTTATCTTTTAATTTTTATCAAAAAAGAAAAAAAAAAACTGAAAAACAAGAAAAAAGAATATTGAGGAATATCGATTTTCGACATTCAAAAAATAATTTTATAATAAAATTTCCGAATTTTAAGGACATTTTCTAATTTAAAACATACAAATAACTTTAAACATTCATTGTTTTATAGCTAGAGTTTCTAAACATATATCACCACATGCGTCCTTAAATTTAATTACTCATACTATCTATTAATTTTGTTTGAGTTTTTTTCTGTTTGAAAAAAAATGTTTTGTTTCCTAATATGCCTACCATTTTTGCAATGCTCCTCATGGCGAATTTTTCTGTGTCTTTTCTGAAATTTATCTAACCATCCATTGTTGCCTAGAAATTGGTTGTATCTCAATGCCTTCGCAAATTGAAGAGCTTTCTCTATTACGAAAGGTATAGAGATCGAAACAAAAATTTTCATCTCGCATTGTGCGTATCCGCCTCGTCGGCATCTTCATAGACACATATTCTTAAACGTATTGAACAGGAATTCGATGAATTATAATTTTTTAGCTTTTCTCGATTTTGTATATCAGTTGATAAGCTGTTTGGATGAATACGAAATTTTAAAGCAATGTCCTTTTTCTTGACACCTTGATCCATTTCCTGAAGAATTAAATTTTTTCCTTTGATGCTCCAGCACTTACGTTCTAACATTTTCGAGCTACAAGAAACGAAGTTTCCAGTAAGACTGATCAATCCTACAAATGAACGGAGACTAATTCAAGGACATGAGACACCACTGAAGATGATAGGGAATAGCGAAGTTTTTTTCTAGTGCCCTTTGGTTAAGGGGAATTAAAGGTTCCCTTTTGGATGAAACCCCCGGGAATTCTATTTTTCCCTCGGCGATTTTTGGCAGGGAAAAAAACAATTTTCGAGATTTATGACCGCCATAAAATGTTTCAAAGGAGAGAATAACTCCAAAAAGGCCCAAAAATTTTAAAAAAGAATGGGGAGAAAAAAAAAAAAAATTGATTCACAAGAAAAAAGTTCGTTGGGGGAAAATGCACTTCGCTATAGGGGGGTTTTTTTCCAGGTTTATTTTTTCAAAAAAAAAGTTCGCTTTATAAAAAATTCGTAGAGATTTGTAAAAATGGAGGTTTGACTGTACGGTCATGATATAGTTTTTTTAAAAAAAGAGAAGAAAGAAGACAACAATCGATTCATATCTAATAATATACCCTTTACCCTTTGTTAGGGCCCAAGATGCACTATTTTCCTCAAAGGGGCAACCCCCAACTACCTTACTAGAGGAACCACGACATTAAATTTGATCGCCTCGCAAATGATTCTGCTAATTGCCTTATGATTAGCTATTTTATCCCAATCAAGCCGAAACAGTTGCCAAAGTGGGCGGAGGACTTTTCGACACTTTTTCTTTTTTAAATTTTTTATTACTTTTTCCATTTGTGCAAAAATGCAGGTAATTGTCTTAGAATCATTTATAAACACGTGAAGGAATTAAAGGTTTTCAATTTCATTTGGAATTTTATCCATGGTATCCTTTGGGGAAATTTTTCTGGGGTCATTTTCAAGAAAGGGTGAAGCGATTTTGGCTTCTAATACATTCTGGGGGTTCTTCATTCAGTGATTCGTCTATTTTTCTCCCCGAAATAAAAATGATGTAATCCATACCAGCTTCGTTGAGAGCGTTTAATCTGAAAAGATATGATTTTCTGTTTAAGGGAATTCATTGGTAGAAGAATAGGATTGCGAAAAGGAATAGTTTTCCTTTGACTAGTAACGTTTCTAACGTTCAACCAAGAAGTTAAAAATATTCCAGTGTTTGTAAGACACTTATTGTGTGGGGAATAAGATAAGAAAATGGAAATGTTACAATATGTGTGAATGTTAAACTATACTGAAACTTTCTAAAATAGCAAACCCATAACTGAATCAAGAAAGTAAATATAATTTTTATAATTTCACGTTATATATACCCAACATTTGAATTCAATAATATTTAGAATAAGGAAATTAAGCCCTAATAATGAAGTATTTAGGTTGTTTGAATTTAAATAAAATTTCTTACGAAAATAAACTATAACATATATATAAGTTCATAAAAAAATGGAAAATTATTTTTATTTTTAAGAAAATAATGTATAAAAAGCAATTTGTCATTTACAAATGTTACTTAGTAACAATATGCAGGTGAATAGTTTACCAACGGTCTGTGTAAAAATAATTGAAGTAGTTTAGATTTGCATATATCATTTAAAAGTGATTTCTACTTAAATGTAATAGTTACAGTTTTATAAAGTTTCCTTACTATTTTTAATATCCCTTAATAAAAATAACTTTTAACCAATAACATGAACTTTTTTCTTAAAAATTGGAATACTGAATTCCCTGTAAGAAATGTATGGTGAAAATAACTTTTAGAATGACTTTAGTATACTATTATTGTTTTTTATTTTAAATATTTACAGAAAAATTTCCAAAAGAAAAGCAGTTTTATGAAGGAAGGTTATAAACTTTGCAAAAAAAAACTTATGAACAAAAATTTAATGAAAAAAATTGTGTTTTTGTAAACTTTTGTGATAAATTTAATTGACGTAATTAGAATTTTTTTAACTAGTGGTTTAAACAGGCTATTGTGAAATTTGGTTATATTTTGCTGTAGATGGGCAAAATGTAAAAACAAATTCGTTGAATGATAGTAACGTGATTGAATAAATTAAAAGATTAAATTCTAAAGTGATTGTAATTATTTTCATGCAGTACATTTTTTTTCTAAGTGGAAAGAAAATTCTGTGATGGTATTTTGTGAAATGTTACGTTAAATATTAATTTTTCTTGTTTCTCATTATACATTGCTGACCATTAAAATTGCAACACCAGGAAGGAAAAATCTGAC
Organism: Trichonephila inaurata madagascariensis; assembly: GCA_019973955.1. NCBI lineage: Eukaryota > Metazoa > Arthropoda > Arachnida > Araneae > Nephilidae > Trichonephila > Trichonephila inaurata. Next base: position 8,118 of record BMAV01013305.1, read on the forward strand.
GAACTTCAAAATCTCATGAAATAAAAAAGAGGATGGTATATGTAAATAATTAGTATTTCAGAGCATTTAGGCGACACACGAGGGAAAACGACATCTGAAACATTGCATAAAAGAAAAGTTGTGTAGTGGATTTGTCATTCGAGAAAAGCTTTTTGCTTTGCTCGAATAAAAAGAACTTACCAGAAAAAGAAACTCGATAGAGGCAAGATTGCTGGCTATCGAGAGCGTGAATTATGGTTCCTTGATATCCCCTTCGCACTGGTCAAAATCGAACCACTGCTAAGCAAATATGGAATCGATGGGTTACTGTCATCCTGAACGGCATGTGGGACTTTACCCTCCTAACTAACGCCAAAAAAGGGCAGACATAGGGGGTGGCCCCGAAAAACCGTACACCAATTTCAGGACCATCCCCCGGGAAAAGGGGATGTTTGCGTAATTTTTCGATGACGTTTGCACCAGCGTGGACTGTTAGCATGGTGACCATTAATTCGGCTTCCTTTTCCCAAACCATCAAAAAGCTCTGGGGTTTGTCAAAAGGGGGGCTGCGGTATCCCAGTGGTTAAGGTATCGGACCATGGCAGGCATGTCGAGTTCGAGCCCATACCACCAAAGACCCCCGTGTGGGCAGCGATACGTTAAATCTGTCGGGGCGAAACGTCCCCCCGTTGGTGTGGTGTGGTATTTGGAGGGGGGTGCCAGCTCAGGTGTCGTCCACGTCACTTGACCATGGTTCAAAAATTACGTGGTCCGCGAAAAAAGCCCTCGTGTAGCTGAACAGTGCACGTTAATATTCCCCCATCCCCCCGCGTCGTCAAAGAGACGACAAACCCGGGCAGAATAAAAAGCGGTGTGTTTTTACATTGAGTCCCGGTTCCGCGTGCTGTATTCTGATGTCCGTAAACATGTCTGGGGCCCCGGGGGTCGTTCATCACCTGCTTACAATCATATAGGCATAGAGGACCCATTGGTGTGATTCTTAGGCAAAATTGATAACGAAACGCTTTTGTGTATTGTTCGGTACTTTTCTGACATCTTACGTGCAGTGATTGTACCTTATTTTGAAGGCCTACTGAATGCGATTTTCCAACAAGATAATGCAAGATTACATGTTGCACATCGTGATCCAACCTTTATAGATACACAGGGTATTAGATTGTTACTTGGCCCGGTTCTGGGTTTTTATCCATTGAAACCATATAGTCATGGTTTGCTGAGAGATTGGCCCACCACTCCTCTACAGCAAATACGGATGATGAAGAGTGACATATACTTGCTCATTTCTTAGCTCCAAGCGCAGTTCGATTCCATGCCCAAAAATGTTATTTTTAGTGTCGGAGGTGGCGTTTTTCTACTAATTTTGCACCCCCTAAAAACCCCCCCAAATTTCTTGCAAATTTTATCAATTTCCCGTGTCATACTGTTTACAAAAAATAAATATCTTTTTTTATTCGATTTTCCTTCTGGGTGGCAGTTTTAATAGCCAAAGTGTATTGTTCAAAACATTTGATATTCCTTTCTTTTTTGAAAGGAATTTATGAAGAACTTCGATGAATTTCAGTTTTAAAAAAGAATTTTTTGGGCCAATTTATTTTTTTTTTAGACACTTTATTAAAATCAACATTTTAAAAGGGTAACTAAAAAAGAAAAAATTTTAAAGCTTTAAACTTTGAAAAACCCCCCAACCATTTTTGTTTTTATAAATATATATATTTTGTAAATATATTGTAAAGTACTTTTATTGATGTGATTTATATATAGAAAATACAAAAAATAAATTTTAAATGGATATTTTTTAAGGGTTCTGATAAATAAAAAAAAAGGGAAAATTTTTTATGTGTAAATTTCAAGCTTTCCCTTTTTTCAAAACATTAAAATAATGAAAAATTTTCACATGCATGTTTCCAGTATACTTTTCATCAAAATTAAAATGATAAAAGTTTTTATTTATTTATTCCTAGTATGCCTTTTCATCAAAATGTTATATTGAATATTTTTTTTGTAAATAAATTTATTCCTAAGTGGTAAAATATAAAAATCTTAAATGTTGTAGTTTTATGTGGGTATTTTATGAAAATCCACTCATCTAAAAATATTTTGTTAATTAACTAAATGTTGCCACAGAGATCTTATTACAACAAAATATATCCAATGTGTTATTTTTGTTTGACATTAATTATCCTTTAATTCGCTTAATTATTAATGTTAATTTCTTAACATTTACAAGTCTTGAATCCACTGGACTGATTTTTACCTATTTTAAATCATGAAATAGATATTTACAAATCTTTAAGGAATCGTAATAAAACTATACAAGTATAACTACCGGCTTTAAATTGTTAAGGCAGTGCTTCTCACCCAAATTTCAATCATAATTTTCACTGCGCCCCATCTTATAATTAAAATGTATTGAATTTAATAATAATGTACTTACGACGCTAAAGCTACAATACGACTTTAGTTATAAACTGTATAAATTGTCAAGATAAGTATTAAATTGTGCATATCATTTTATATAGTATTTATAAGTGCATTGGTCAGTAGTATTTGTTAAACTCGTTCTTAACTTAGTATTGTTAAAGTATCAAATACATTGTGAGCTGTACTGATACATTTATAAGTATATTATATCATTGTAAATGTATATTTTTTATTATCTCAGAATGTATTTCGTGGAATACATCATCAGTAAATTAATAATTTTTTACATACATCGATAAATTAATAATTTCTTAAAATGTTTTATTTTCTACTTTTCGATAAGCTTGCGCCCTCCTGGTAGGATTTATCACCCCTAGGGAGTCATACCCCACAGTTTGAGAAACGCTGTGTTAAGGCAAGAGAATGTTATTATTAATATTGTATATTTAGATTAAGCACCTAGTTTTCAGTTTTTGGATTTTATATATTCTTTCTCATCAAAACAATTTACAAATCAAATTTGCGTATTTACTTAATTATGGACTTTTTTGCGTGAAAACTTTTTTTCATGATTTGATGTTATTATTAATATCCGTTTTAATCGTAAATTTGTATTCGTTCTAAATAAAGATTTGAAAAAGAACCGGACTAGAAGCTTTATTTAAAACAGAAGTTAAAATCAAGCAATTCAGCTCAGTTCATAAAAATTTCCTCTGGAGTAGAGAGAAAAATATATTCCTTCCATTAAATCAAATCAATGTTAAAATCTGCAGTTAATAAAAAAAAAACCTACGATTCGATGGACCGAGATGATAAAGATGGTATCTCGTCACGATTCTTCAATAACTCAAGTTCTAAAAATAGCTTATCTGAGTGAGTTATATTTTATGAAATTATGAAACAGAATCGGGGGTTATTTGGAAAGAGATAATTTTATGCTTACGCTGTTAAAAATAAGTAATTAAGTAAGACAGGTCGAAATTTATGTTACTGTTAAGGGCAGTGTTTTATACGGCAATTTCACTACCCGGAACGATTTGAAAGGATTTGCTGGCGAAGACAATAAAATATTTTATAGGTCTTTTCTGAACTGCAAACATGTTCTAAGACCGTTTAAAATGACTATTTAGGGCAACTCTAAAACGCGCGATAGAAATATTTTTAATGCTTCTCTTGTGATTTATTTATTATGAATTCTTTTTGGACGCAGAAAATCTCATCAAAATTTATTTGAGAATATCTTAGAACAACATATGATTTATTTATTGTTATATGTGAGAGACATTGTTCACTGCATATCTGACTAGGCAAGTATTATCATCAACTATTTTTCATGAAGCTTCTAATCTGTGGAAAAGTGGGTTATAATTAGGTATTAATTAATTCTAATTAGGAGGATTGAAATATCAGTTAATATTACGAAATAGTTCTACAAAAAAAAAAAAAACAGACTGAAGAAAACGTTGCCTCTCTTTGGGACACTCAATCAGCTCCAACTCCATTCCGACATTTTCCCGACCATTTAACAAAGACTACTTTGTGATCACCTTTTTACAAATTATAAAATCACACAATTCCTTACTGGAGATAGTAATTTTAAAGTGTACCTTAATATAATTCATCTGTGCCCTTACAAACATTGTGACTGCTATGTTGGTGGTGAGCAAAGTGTTGAACATCTTATTCCTTTTTGTTCAAAATTTAAGAAAGAACAAAAAAAGGACTAAAAGTTTAACTGCATGCTTTTAAAAGCAACTAGCTTCAAAATTTGTTTCAAGTAAAGCTTCGTTCTCTTTATTTTGTATTCTCTATTTTTGTAACGTCATTGTAGTGGTTCTTTTAAGTAATTGTTTCATTTTTTGTCTTTACAACATATTTTTTTTGTCATTTTATTATTTCTCAACTTTTGTTTTATTATTTACTTTTTATTTTATTTATCTTACTTTGTTTTACTTACTTTTGTAAGCCCCGTGTTATACTTATGTTGCACGTGAAATTTTTTTTCTGCTTCAATAATAATAAAAAAATTAGGTATTCGTAAGTAGCTGTTAGGTATTCTATTAGGTAACCGCTCAACTCTTCTCTCTTATTTAGTAAATCTCTGACTACGCAATTTAATTTTACTGTTTCATTCGATTAATATGGATATTTTACACTAGAAAATGTACCTCTATGTTATCAAGAGATTCAGAGACCTGGAAAATGGCATTACGTGTATAAGATTTGTGCGTTTTCATCATTAGTTAAAATTATTTCACGTGCAAAGATAATCTAATGCTTATGGCCATGATTTGGTAACTGTCGTGTCATGAGTTAGTATTTACCAATAATGTGAGGTTGAGAAATTGTTGATCTAGATGTGGTTTTAACTTCATTCTACAATTACTCTATAAGATTGAGGATTGGCAATTCTGGGAGATAACCTAACAAAAAAAAAGTCTCCATCATGTTTTACAAACCATTCCTGAACAATATTAGCCCTATCGCAGGGCACATTTTTCCTATTGAAAATATCCATGGATAGATTATCAGCATTACAGGATATACTTACTTGGCAAAAATGTTTAGGCATGTCTCGGTTAGATATCAATACATACAATATAAAGCCGGGTGGGCATTAATTCGATCGCGATCGACCGGTGGACCATTAAGACAATTTGGGGTGGCCGCCTGAAGATTAGCAGTTAGTAATTGTATACGGAAATATTCAAGATTGGCTGACAGTACGTAGACTACGTCTTCTATTGACTATAATTATGAGAACTATCTTTAGACGAAAATGTTTTATTGTTTAATGTATTTTGAATTGTTTGATAATAAATGCATTATTAGATATTATTATATGTGTGGCTATTATTATTATGTTTGTACATATTTTGCATTTTGCTTTAAACGCGGTTTCAAAAAAGTGAGTGGTTTTTTTACCGTATAGGTAAGTACATATTCTATATTTATTATTAAGTTATAATAAATGTTGCTGATTTTTTCCTTACCTCCCCACACCTACGACACGACGCACTTGTGAATTTTTCAAAGGGGGCGAGGTGTGGTGGTCCAGGGTCGAATGTCGACTATTATATCCTATCTGCGCAGCCTAATTTTTTTTCCATTTTGTAAATTGTCGGGAGCAAATAACAGTAAGAAATAAATCACTGTTTATATAAATAGCATTACTCAATAAAAAATATTAATAATAAATACTTAATTAAATTCTACGCACTGTATACACTGGATTATAATTGACTGGGAAAAATCATGGGCAATGGAGGAGGGTCCAGACTAGTGGACCCCATCCCCTATGAGTGTAATTGATATTGGGTGGACCGCAACACCTTGAAAAAATTAGAAGTAGCCCGTACGCTGGAAAAAAGTCTGCCCACCCCTGATATAAATGATGAAAAACATGTCAGGAAAATGACCCCTGAAGTATCACATTTCCTCCAGCAGCTGGAACTGTTAAAGAAATGCATTTAGAGTCGATACTTTAGACTTTTGATCCCGTATTCTAACTCACCTTACGACGTGATGTAATATAAAAGGGGATTCATCGAATCACATTCCTTTTTCTCATCTGTGTACCATCCGATCCCTCAGTCTCTGAGTGGATTTTAGATATTTTACGGTGTTTTCTGAAGACAACAACATTGTTCTCACTGTTCGTCAGCTTTCATAGTCTATACCGTACATAGTACGGTAAACAATGCGACTAAAAGTACGATCCTTGATTAATATTTGCTGCAATTTGCTGCCTTGTAAGCGTTCTGTTTCTTTTCATAACTCAGGATATTTTTTATTTGGTTTTTCGGGGAAGGTAATAGTTTATCCGGTCAGAGGTAATTTTTTTTCTTGACTTTTGCTGGCTACAGCTGCTCGGGAAAATTCACAATGCCTGTTTTTACTTGTACTTGGTACAAGCATCCAAGCTCCTATTATCTCCTGACGTAAAAATATATTAAATCTTATTTTTTCGTATATGTTCAAAAAATTGAATAATTTTTCTGTCTCTCGAATTCAACTTTCTTTTTTTTATATTAACCCAGTGTTTCTCAAACTGTGGGGCGCGCCCCTAGGAGAGCGTGATAACCCTACAAGGGGGGCGCGAGCCTATTGAAAAGTCGAAAACAAAAGATTATTTAAAGAAAATTATTAATTTAGTGAAAGAAAACAAACAAAATACATTCTGACATAATAAAAAAATAAAGTACACATTTACATTGACATAATACACTTATAAATATATCAGTACTGCGCAATATATTTAATAATTAATTTAACAATACTAAGTTAAGAACAAGTTTAATAATTACCAGGGACCACATGGGCTTGTGTGTGTCATATGTAAAATTATATGCAAAATTAACACTTATCTCGTTAATTTGTACGGTTTATAATTAATCCTTTAAATGCCGATTAAAAGTTACGCGATTCGCTCCCCAATGCTTCCGTTTAACACGTAGGCGAGCGTATTTGGTGTATGGGAGAAATAAGTAAATCTTCTGAAATAAGTAAATGCTTCGACAAACACTGTCAAGATAATTTTATTGCACTCCAAAGCCTTCGGTATAATTTTATGGAGAGCAGTTCACAGAAAAGACCATACTTCGGAAAGACGTATATATACGTCCGGGAAAATTAACGCACTGGCTGAGCGAGATGTTTAAATACGCCGGTGGTACTTAAATATGCAAGTCGTACTGTAGTTTTAACATCAAAGTATAGTATTATTGAACTCAATACATTGTTATTGTATGGAGGGGGCGCAGAAAATTATGATTGAATATTGGGTCGCAAATATTGAAAGTTTGAGAAACACTGTATTAACCTTATCTCAAGTGTCAATATTATCATACAATAACTCATTGTATAAAAATAGGTGGTCATAATAGTGTGGCCACCCAATGTAAAAAAGTTACTGAACTAAATTTATATAATAAATTATAAACTAAAACTTTATTCTTCAAATGATCGAAGAAAAGCTAAAATAATACATAATTTTTTGAGCATTTATATATCAGAATGGAAATGAATGGATAGCATGCTTCCAGACAATAACTAAAAATAAATTTGATAATACAATTTATTTAATAATTTCCAGTACTTCTACTACACACAAAGTTAAAAGATAATAGAAATTAGCTCTATCAAAGAGAAAAATTATCTCTTACAGTGTTTTTAGACATATTTTCGAGTAATATTTCCATTAAATTCTGAACACAAATTTCTACGTAAGCCAATTTTAGTGTGTAACAGTTATTCAACAAAGTATCAATTACAGGTTAGTTTTTAAGGAAGTGTCCCTTTTACAGGGCAAACGTAAGGAAAGACACAATTTCACCAAATCAAATAAAATTACGCAAAAAGTTCTAGCAAGTTTGAAAAGTCTATTTTTTACTGTGAGATAAAGATAACAAATTACTATGTATCACTGGGATTAAAAGTGACAGGCGATCGTGATAAGTAAAGATAAATTTCGCATAAAAGTAGTGTAATGTTTCCCAACAACTTTTTGCAGCGATCCCTAATCATTTAACCTACCTCACTTCACCTAAGAGCTGTAATCAGATGAGAAGATAGTTGCCAAAAGGAGAAAAAAAGATATGTTTACGATAAGGACAAAATCGATGAGCTTCTAAAATAAAGAGAAAATAACAATAAAAAAGAGGTGAGGATAGTTGAATTTTTATCGGGTTCTTCAGTCTTTTCTTCGTAGAGACAGACCCTAGGGTTTGACGAAAGCAGCAGCTTCGGGTTTTCACAATCTGTCGGTAAAGATGATGGATCTGATTGTTTTTATTTAAAATTTTATGAGTCAATTGCTGGAGAGAAAAACTTGAACAAGTCTATTTTGTGTTTATATATATATATATGCACTTTTTCCTATCAGATGAGTATTATTTTTGTGAGTAAATTACCATACTGGGCAAAATAGATGAAAACATTTTCCTCATTGTAATGGAAAAATATAGTGTTCAAACATATTGATTTAAGGGAAAAAGTATTTATCCGTTAGTTTTGTGGATCATTTTTGTTCAAAGCTTTTTATCATGAATTAATTTTAACAAATAAGGTATGTGTTTCATCGTAAAGTTATGTCCATATATATAATATTCTTATAATTTATCAAAAAATTATAGTAAATCTCTTAAAGTTCATTGCATATTCTTCATCTCATTTGCATTACTTTCTGATAATCAACTCACAAATAAAAATAAACCAAAAAAAATATTGTTTTTCCAACTTCTTCCTCAGTTCTCGAGTAACTTCGAAATGCAAAATTAATAAAGAATACTGCTGGAAATATCTGATGTTCATAATATAAATTTCTGCGCTATAAGTGATTTGAATTCACTGCCGAAAACATTGATAGCAAAATTAGATTACGTATAATAAGAAATCTAGAAATAAGACCACGCTCTTTGTTATATAGTGGCAAATAAAGGATGAATAATTTTCGATTTCGTTAGTTTGACATCAAAGAACAGATATAGAAATAAAGCGAAATGAAATTAAAAAAAAAACCTTTTGCTTTAACGTTTTTTTTTTTTTTGCTCTGCTATAAAATTGTTTAAAAATCTCTTAAACGAAAATGTGATAAATTTAAGTGTTATTACTTTCGTACATTGCTTACTTTTACAAGTTTTTAATGATTAGCAACTATGCATAGAAATCTTTGATCACATCAAAAAGATTTTAACATATTGTGCGTATTTTGCAAACAAAAATATTATTGGTACTAGAACATATTTTGTTATTAATACTTTTTAAAAATTCTTTGATCAGATATCGTACTGCACTAAACAAGATAATTATTTTAAAGTCATCAATTATTGAAATTCAAAACCGTTAAATTTATGCGGCCATAATTAATTAAAAACAAAACCTTTTCTTTTGATAGAGTTTGGATGAGAAAAAAAATCTTAATTGATTTATTTTCCTAATAAAACAAAATTAAGAGAGCTGTATGTTTTCATTCAACATACAAAACATTTTTGTAATAATTTTAAGTTATAATTACAGAACGATCTTTTGATTGAATAATTTTATTTTTTTTATTACACGTATGATTCATTTGAATTCAGAGCAAATAATTACTAAAGATGTATGATTTAAAATCTATTTTTCTTATTTAAAAAAAAACATCCAATTGATAAAGTTAAGAATCATTTTTATATATATTAGAGAAAAATCCTTTATATAAGAATTTGAATCTTGTGTTTTTCACATCTTTGAAAATTATAATCGTTTGGAGGTATATTTTTCTTAAAAAAAATTGTTTGGTTAAATATTCGAAGTAAAATGTATAAAAATTGTAAAACCTGAGATTTTATTTTCACCTCAAATTAATTTTTTTAAATATATATTTAATTCATATATATTAATGCATTCCAATGAGCTCTTAATATTTAAAAATAGATGAATCAAAGTACGAAAAGGCTTTGAGGAGACTGCAATATTTAATTTAGGAATGCTACTTGAATAGTTATAATAATTTGACGTTCTTAATCAAGTAAACTATTAATAAATTATTATGATTCGCTTTCATGAGCTGTAGACAACAGCTACATAATTAAGAAATTATTTTTTGCAATTTAGAAGTATATTTTTCTCTTTATTCCAATTCAAACAATTGGCTTTTTTTACGATAAAAATATCATGGCTTTTTAACAATAAAAGTTATTGTTATTTAATTAATAAAATTCTCGTATAAGACGAGTTTTTATAGCTCATAAAATTAATAGCTGTAAAAATTCAAACTTCATTATTTTAAGGGAGTTGTGGAAACCTCTCTCTCTCTGTATACTGGCAATGTTAAATTGGCTGTTTTCGATGTACCTTTTCTCAAAATCTCTTATATGTACATGCTTGAAGTCTTTCATACAATTAAAGTACCCCTCTCTCCTTATACTAAAATGAGCTTTTATAGCTAATTTTGAATTTTTTAATAAATTATGAAATATTTTATCAAACATTGCGAAATTAGACCCAGTTTTCACTTAAAAAATTTGTAAAAAATAAATTTTTGAGTTTTTTACAAAAAGCTCATTTAATTATATTTTAGACATCATTATAAATATTTCGTAAAAAAATTTACATACTTTTGAACAGTAGTTTCTCAGAAAAGGTACATCGCGCATTAAAATTTACATTTTGAGATAAATTTATTTTAATGTATACAGTGAGACTTCTAATCGGCTAGGAAGTAAAAAAAATATAAGGCTCAGTTTGAAATAAAAGATACATGTTTTAGTTTATGTCAGAGACGTTACACTTTTAAGCAAAAACGAAGTACTTTTTTTACATTTTTCGCCATTCAAATGGGCGTGGCCCAGATTCAACGATTATTTAAAAATAGATTTTAAGGGCTTCTAAATACCCTAGAGGTTAAAGTAAGGTATTTTTAGAAAGGTTAAAATCTATACGATTTGAAAACGTAAAAATCTCATATTGTCAAAAAAGTAAGATTTTAGCTTTCCAACACCCCAATGAGGTATTAATTCACTATGAAATAGCTCGGGGCATTAAGTATTAACTTATATATATTATATTTCCGATTTAAAAAAACAAACTTGATTTAAATTAGATTTGCAGAGTTAAAAAAATGTTTTCTTTGTATTTTTTTTATTTAAAACTTAAAAGACTTTACTCTTGCAGCTTCTTTAATTTGAAAAAATAATTAAAGAACTACATTTAAAGAAGTGGATTCTTTAAATGAGAAATGTGTAGTTTTTCGTAATTTCAAAATATTTAAAAAGATAGTTATACAGGTTAAATAAAGTTTTTACCTGATTTTTAATTTTTTTTAAAAATATTTACAGCATTTGTTATATTTTAAATATATAACAAAGCATTGGTTACCATTTGATGTTTTCAAATTTTTTTTATTCAAACTAGTTACAAAAATTTGTAGAAATGATTTTTCATAAATTTCCATCATATAGCTTGTTTAGAATCTGCAGAAAATTGACGTACAACTGAACTTCGAATATAATTTTAAAAACAAATTTTCTACTAAATGTCTCTAAATATCTGTAAGCTTCCTGAATATAATAAGATTTCGATAGTGAATAAGAAAGGGATACAGATAAATCTGAGCAAGTAACAGAAAACTTATTATGATAGATATTTTTCTTTTTATCAATGCTATAGCAGTGGTCTCCAACAAAGAACCGATTTCCTGGAAGGGAATTCAGGATTGCCCATTGGTCTCGTACTTTCACATGGGAAAGTATCCAAAATATGACAATATCGACATTTAAAAATTCGAGGGAAAGCCAATCTCTCTTTGACCTTTATTCATCCAGCAGACAGAGAAGTGACCGGAGCTGTTCCCACGCCAATCTCCGGCTACAAAGTCCACCGTAAGAGGAGTGATAAATACCAATGGCCAAATAGTAATCTCGACTGTGTCCAAACAGAAGTGATTTTGCATCACGTGTCACTTTTGAAGGTGTGACGTATTCCACCCAAATAGAGACATCAAAGGGGAAACCCACACGCTTCAACCCACACTCTTTTAGACTCTCTATCCGATTTGCTTCCACATTTTCTTGCACTCTCTCAAACTTACTATTGAACCTTTCAAGCCTCTAGGACCGGGGTGGGAACCTTTATGGATCAAAGTGTCATTTTTCCTAAAGAAGTGTTTAATGAGGTATAGACGTGCGTCGAATAATTTTGACTAGTGATTATTGGGAAAATATAATAAAACTAAATACTAACAACTCAAAACTCTTTATTTACTACGAAAAAATATCTTTTGCATTGTATAGTGGTTGACGTTCTGGCTATACGTATAACTCAAACTAAAGTAACATTAGTGTGACTTTTGTTATTGCAGATTGTGTGGATGACAAATAACTGATATTAAAATTGTAAAATGTTACTTTTATCAGAATGCATACTGAGTTGGAGTCATCTGACAAATGGTTTCTAAGCAATTAATTGTTTTTGCTGTGGTTCTCTTTTTCACAGGAGGAGTTGTGATTTGTTTCAAAATGTCGTTTTACAGACGATGTGTTCTGCATACTAGTGTTCCAGAATATAAAACACACACCGCTTTGTCTCTTTTACTAATAATGCCATATTTGTAGATTCACAAGGTTTGAAATTCTGTTACACTTACTATCTTACACTTTTTGTTCTTTTGCTGATCTAGCGATGCTAAATAACAGTTAAAAATCATAAGGATAAAACAATATTAAGACATTCTAGACCAGAGATACTCAACCTTTTTTTTTCTGATAGGCCACATACATGTGTCAGCTGTTTCATGCGGGCCACATACATATGTTAGTTATTTGACGTGGGCTGCAATATGAGGATAAATGAGGTAAGGGTAGAAATGATAACATTGGAAATTTAAAATGTAGAAAATTGATCAAAATATTATCACTCCTGTTTAGCTTTTTTTAATTATATATATATATATTTGTTTCTAACGCTAAATTGGAAATATTTAAGAAACCCTCTTTCACAATTTCTGCATCAGTAAACGGTTTCATATGATTACTAATAATATAACAAACTTCATAGGATGTCTTTGTTACCGCTGTGATATTACCGTTGATAAAACACTTTGTTGCTGCTGCAAAGATTTTTCAAGAAAACCTATTTATCACCTCTTGAAAGAGATCTTCTATTAAAAGTGTAATTGAATGTATGATTCCTGTTTATTAGTATTTTTTAAATACAGCACTTTCGTGACTAATCAAACAACTACTGATCCTTGTTTGTTTTTCACTACAAAATTGTCAACCTCACAATTGAACGATATATTTTCTTCGAATATTTTTCGCTTGCAAGATATGAAAGGTATTTAAAATTAGTTCCACTCATAAAATTGTGTCTACTCCACTGTTGTCTGTTATCACTAACCGTAACCGTTCCAAACAGAAAAAGAATATCAATTCGTTCCCGTAAGACACCGACAGCAAAAAGTAAAATTGATATATTTGATTTCTAAACAAAGAATTTCTCATCAAATTTTTAATACAATGTTCTTAAATAAGTGAATTTTTCCAGAGTAATATGCCTTGACCGGCCACTCAAAAAGACTCGGTGGGCCGCGTGCGGCCCGCGGGTCACAGGTTGAGTATCGCTGTTCCAGACTTTCAAATAATGAAGAAATCGACATTGACTTTTTACAGAGTCAAATAAAGATAATTTTGATCGAACAAAAACTCTTAACCAAAAGATAAATTAGCACGCATTTTCTTATAACAAATTAAAAATAAGAAACCGAACTACATAAAGTATATTGAATTTCAAAAAAAATTTTCATCGTGCGTATTTTGACCAATATGTTGATACTTTTGGTATTTTAAAATTCTGCATCAAAATCTTTTTGTAATGCTGTGATGTCAGTTTTTAAAAAAGTGTCAGCAAAAATGTGTGTGTTCAATTCCTTGATATTATAGAAGTATGAAATTTTATAACTTATTTACAAAAAATTCGTTTTTGAAAAAACATATCAGAAAAAGTTTATGTTTAGATAAATATAATTTCCGTGGAATTTTCTAGAAAAAAAGATGCAAGATACTAAGAAAAACCACAGTGGATGGGAAATTTTATTATGTTCCAGTTGTAATTCAAAACTTTTCTTGCCACTCTTTGGGTTACTGTTGTTTGCTGTTTATTCCTAACACAGTTTCTATAGTAAAAATAACAGTTGTTACCATCATGCGATCGCTGGTGAAGTTTATGACATCGAATGAACAGACGTTGTGAAAAAAATAACTAAGCTTTCTTGGTTCTACGAGGGTTAGGGTAAAAGTCAAGTAAACTATTTTTTTTTCTTGAAAATACCAGTCCGGTTGGAAAATGTGACATATACAAACGAAAGTTCAAGGTGTTAAATACATGTGTGGACAATGAATAGCACTAAAATATTGTAACACACTAATTTATTACGGTAGTATATATACAGGGCAATATGGCCTTCACGGTGCAAAAGAATGAAAACACAGTACACATAGAGTTGACATGACAAACCTGGGCCTAAAGATCCTTAATGTAGTGCATGACCCTTAATGTAATCCATAAACTGCTTGATGACGACACGTGCCAAGTCGGTCCTCACACTGACCGGTCGTCCCAAACGTTGCTCAACACTGGTTGACACACGTCCTTGTTGAAACTTTCATTTCCACCGTGCTACTGTACGGTATGTTAGGGCTTCCACTACTTCACTGTGACATTCCATCGCATTTCTCTCTCGGAGAACGGCTATTTTGATGTACGCGCGCTGGTCAACACGGGTTACTCTTAAATCATATGACACTCACCAACTGATTGATTTCATAAACCTCACTGAGCTACTACCAGCTATCACAGAACCATCTGATGTTCTGTATACACACTATGCCAACACAACTTCCACACGACACATATACGTTTGTGATCTTTCACATATCTACCAGAAAATAGTTGTCATGACTTATGCCCCAACCCTCGTATTAATATTTACTATCAAGCAATGTTATAAACCGAGAGAGCAGTCACATTAAATGGCTACCCAAAATAAAACCAAGACAAAAATAATTCTGCACTTAACTGCTTGTGATTCAATGTATTTGAACTCGTCAAGCATCGCACAGGTCAAATAGATATTCCGTTCAAAAGCTTCTTTTCAAGAACATCAAAGATTCCGATAGTCACATCGCTAATCTCAGTTTAATTGCAGCCTAACAACTAACTCTTAGTCTCACATTGCTAAAGTGTAAATAGCACTCATATTAGCATAAAATCAAGTACGAGAGGTGGTTTTAAACTCAAAAAAGTTAAAGAAGTATTTCCCCAAGATTAATAGTAAACGAGCGCGAATAGGATCCGTCACACAGTGAGTGGTATTTTTGGCATTTGTTTGTAGAAGATTCTCTTTTACCTTTCTCATTGATTAATCTCAGCCTTTTTTACTACAATGTTTGATATGAGAATTTTTGCCTTGCAAATGAGTCGTAATGTATTCAAATAAGCATTACTATCCATGTAAAAGTGTAGTGAATGGAAGAAAAGAGGAAGGACAGAGAGAAAATAGCAGAAAGGATAGATGTGAATCGGAAGAATTAGTCTGAGTAACAAAAATCTTAGCGATTTAGAGCCATTTATTCATATTAAAATTGTGCTGTTTAGAAACGCAAGTTAAATCATATTATAATCAGTATTTGAAAGAGTCGATTTAAGTTAAGTCCTTCTACATATTTAATTTATTTTGACTTGAATAAACTAGTTAAAAGAGAAATGCTACGTATCCTATTCTTAACAAAGCAAACCCGTGATAATTTTCTTAGAGTTCTATCTTTTTCTGATATATATGATTTCTAAGAAAAATATGCTCTTACTTTTGTATGTGAACATTTAAATAATAGTGAAGGGAAAAGTTAATGTTTGAAATTATAAATTAATTAAGGTTAAAATGTTATAAATAACTGTGCAATGGAATATATTTTGCACCTAAACCTTATTTGGGTCCAATAATTTTCTATTATGATTGAAATAAATAAGCATGTAGAAAAAAATTTCTTTAAAAAAAAAAAAATTTGCACTTTTTATTGTAATTTCTTGGTAATTTCTTTACTTTTTGCATTTTTAATTGTATTTCCTTTTAATGTAATTTCTTGATTTTTATTGTAATTTTTTCTTTCTTTATAATTTCTTATTTATTTTCTGCAATGTATTTATTTGTAATTTCTTTATTTTCCCTCTCCTTCATTTCAAATGAACTTCTGATTTCGCAGGTATTATAAATATTCTATTCATTTCCCTGAATTATCAGGGAAATAAAAATCTCTCTTCTTTTGTATTTTGACATCAAAATGATTTAAGCCAATCATAATTTAGGAATTAATAAAACTATACCGTTTAATAGGCAGAAGCTTCATGACTTATTGCTTAGTTTAGCAAAAAAGAATGTTAAACTTTATGTTCGTGTAAAAAGCTTACGATTTCTACTGTAATATCTTTTCCATCCTGGGCTTAAGGTTTCTTTTTTATGAGGAAATAATAAAATGTTTTATAGCCTACCCGAAACTTAAAACATTGGTGAAACAGTTTTAAAGTGCTTATTTAGCGCATCTCGTAAATTCTACTTAGAATTATTTTTATATTTTCCATTGAATTTTATATTTTAGAGAACAGAATGTTTCAATAATTTTATGTATATTTAGGCTTGTTCTCTACAAACAAGAGATACCATCCAACAATCACATTAGAAAAACACATAGACAGTAGGAAAATCACATAATGAAGGACATATGAGTAACTGGGATTAAAAATTATAAAATGGATGCTGCAGTGTTATAAAAATTGCTGACTTAGGACAGCTAATATATAAAAAAATTTTTATAAAAAATGGGGGTTTACATGTTTTTGGGCCCAATTCCCCCTTTTTGTAAATAACACTGAGCAAAAACCAGAAAATAATGAATGGATTATCTAAATCCATTACAAGATAGAGGTAACTTACCTAAAATTGCACTTACAAATACAAAGCCCCCTAAATCTGAGTGCAATAAATAATTATTACCAGATTCTGGACCCCAATGATATTTAAATCATGTGAAGGTCTGAAATGTAGCACTTAAAAAAAGTAAAAAAAATAATTGAAATAAAATTAATAAGAGTTCCAAATTATAGCAAAACTTTAATAACACTAGAGTAAATATGAATAAAATAATAATAAAATTTTATCTAATATTGAACGAATGGAATAAGTCCCTTCCCCTGGCCGTATGAACAAGTAACGGTCTGACTGCTACCTCGGTGAAGGAAGGAGGGCGGGGTCACCTGCCACCTCGGTGAAGAAAGGACATGTCAATGTCTGCCCCCCCAAACCCCTTAGTATTTGTATAAAGATTACTGGGTTTAATTTTTATGTATTTGTAACTGTGTGCTCAATTAGAAAGTAAACCAATTAAAATTTTTGGAGCAGCCGCCGGTGTTTTTTTTTGATACACGTTATAATATTAGATTATAGGTAACTATAACTATGAAATATTTAAGAATAGTAATAAACTTTTATCAATCTCAGAATTTTTAATCCTAACTATTTTGAATAGCATTATTCATATAACTATTAACAAAATTATTTGGGTATTTCTAATTTAAGCAAAATTAAGTAAAATGTTTATAGTTATTTATTATTTCTGATTTTTTTGACACCAGAAATTTATTACGTTGTATATAATTAATAACAATATTTCTAAATATAGAAACATGTACATTACTCTCCCAATGAGGAACTTTTATAATATTGAAATTAAATTCTTCTCTTTTTTTCATAATTATTAGAAACTATTACATTTTTAATTTGAAAGTATGTCAGAAAATTTGTTCATTGTTTTACTATTTGTCTGTATTAAATTAAGATATTGTGGTAAAATTAATGTTAGGTATAAAAATTTGGGTTGTTTGCTAAAAAAGATTATGTCATCTATATAACGATAAATATAATATTTAAATTAAGTAACTACTTTAAAAAAAATGAAGTATAAATTGGCAAACAGTTGCTCGCAGGGTCACGGCAAACCGTTAATCTGCAGATAAAAGTTACCTTTTTTGATATATATAGTTCTCTTTAAAAACAAACCTAAGTAGGGAAAACCCAAATCTATCATAATTAACGTTATTAAATAAATTGTCTTTATGTAAATTTACAAGTATATTAATCAAATCAGCAATATTAATAGAGTTAAAGAGATCTTCAAAATCTAAACTATAGACTGAATAAATTTTTTTATCTTTCATTTGTTCAATAAGTGTTTTACAATTTTTAAGAATGGCTGTATATTTAAGATTATTTATTGTATCATGTAATATTTCATAGAGAATTTTGCCTGTTTTGCTGATATATGTATTAAAACCATTTGTAACTGTCCTAAATTTAACTGGGTCTTTATGAAATTTGGGAGTAAGAAATATATGTGAAAACTTAAAATTATTATTAATTTGAATTCTTAACTGTTTATGAAAAGCCAAGATACGTTTATTTATTTCTCTATCAGAAACGGAAGACTTAATAAAAGCTGTATTATTATCGAAATAATTGTTGATCATTAAATTATAATAGTATTTACATATGAAGGCAAAACTTCCTGGCACTTTATCAACATAAACTATAGTAAATTTATTTTGCAAATTTTTAATATGATTTTTAATATTATTAAAAAAGATTTTATTATCTGTACCATAGTTATATTTATTAAGCTGCTGTGTAATATTACCTTTGAATTCTGTGAATGCCTCTATAGGCATACTATATTTAATAGCTATTTTGTATATAAATAGCTCAATATCATTATATAACTGATTTTTTTTATAATTTTATTAATATATATATATATATATATATATATATATATGAAGACGAGCCAGTGGATGGTATTACTGTAACAAAATGATAGGGTGTGGTCATTGGTAATGCTTTTTTTAAGGTTGATCAGATTTTAGATGGTTGATGTCAACATTGATGGGATTGGTGAGGCAGTCTTGTGGTTAGTTAATCCGATATATTGTACATCTTGAGACAAACAAACATACAAATATTAAACACAAGACACAACACAGGGACAGAGACTACTAAGACATTACACGCTGCAGATGAGTACATGATGAAAAGACAAAGAACAGAACGGCGGGATTTCCAGAGATCTCGTTATTTATACTCAGCGGGAAATCACATGATCTAGATGGGTAGATGGATATAATTCAAAAGGCTACCATTAGGTGGGTAGCTAGTTAAAATAATTAAACAGTTGTCCTGAAGGACTAGACCAGAGAACTTAAAGTTACTTTAAAAGGGTACTAGAGGGAATTATATATATACATATATATATATATATATATATATATATATATATACAGTCGGACCTCTATATAACGAAGTCGCTAAATCCCGGAAAAAAGTTCGTTACATGGAAAATTCGTTATATAGATGTTCATCTTTTAATGTACTTTATAAACCCCATAAAACAAATTTTAAATTCATAAACACTATATACTAAAAAAAGGAATTATTCACCCCTTTTTTTAAAATTAATATATGTTTATTTTATATATCTTACCCATCAAAAAAGAAAGAAAAACTTCAAGGAAAACAAGAAAATGAATGTCGAAGAATTCATTGTATTTTCAGTACTAAGAAAATAATTTTATACTAAAATTAATGAATTTTGAGGACATTCATAATTTAAAGCATAGAAGTAATATTAAACATACATTATTTTATAATTAGAACGCGGGGTCCCGGGACAACTCCACTGTGGATGAAAGAGGATATCAAAGAGGTTTCTAGTGAACTGGACAATGGGGGTTAAAGGTTGAAATTCTTGGATGAAAAGTCCAGAACTCTATTGCTATCGGCGAGTTCGGATCTAATAAAACCTGTTCAAAAATTAAGATCACCATAAAATGTATTAAAGAGCGAAAAAATTGAAATTTTTTTCAGAAATACTTAAGAAAAAGGGAGAACAAAAATTGAATCACAAGAGAAAAAATTCGCTATATAGAAAATGCACTTCCTTATAGAGAGGTTATTTTACGAAGAAAATCGTGAAATGTTCAAGGTTCCAGGATAAAGTTCGCTGTATAGAAAAATTCGCAATACAGAGGTTCGACTATATATATATTTATATATATAATTGGTTTGCTATATTTCAGTGTATATGGGAAGAGTCAATATATATATTGCTTTTTTTATGAATATGTTGTGTTGTCCTCTATGAACACGATAAAGGAATCACCCAACAATTTCTTGATTTTTTTTTAAATTTAAAATGTCAATAATAATTTTAAAGAAAGGAAATACGGATAGTCGATTTCTTTGTCAGGTTGTTTTGACTTTCCATATTTGGACAGATCCCAGAGTGAGTCGAGAACAGTGGTATAAATTTTCTGACATGTGTCGGTAAAGATGATGGATTGATCTCTCTTCTAAAAGTTTATCAGCCAGTCACTGAAGAGAAAGATAAAGAAGAGTCTATTTTGTGTGTTTTCTTTTTGTCTCATGTGGATATTATTTTTGTGTAATACTTTCAAACTGTGGAAGCAAATAATTTTCCTGCTTTAAAGAAAAATTTAGTATTTAAAATTGCTTTTGAGGGAAAAAGTTTTTACCTGTCAGTTTCGTGCGCGAATTTATCTTATTATTATTGATTGCAGATGCAATACTAAAAAGGTGCATTTTCTTTGATGTTTATTTAAAAAGGAGTTTATGGCTCTTTTTCGATTTTAAATTAAAATGCTTTTAAAATTTACAAATGTTCTTGCATATATGAAGACATCAGAGGACCATTATTTTCCAATCTGAAATATTTTGATGGATACGAAAGTTTAAAATATGAAATAAATATTTATGTATGTAGGATATCCCATTTGTAAAAGATTAGATCATATCCTTTACCGAGGTCGGAATTCTAATCAAAACAGTATTCCACATCAACGCCATCTAGCGTCCCTGTTAAAGCGCCGACATCAACCTTTTTCGGCAGAGGCTCACTAACACTCGTCAGAGAAACGTCGTATTTCGCGCGTCAGCGCCACTCGTCCGCACCAGGCGGTAAGTCTTAATAACACCATAATGAGTTCTATTTAATCTCAATTGCCTCCCTTAAAGTAATGTGATCTAACTTTCCTATTCTTCCGAAATATGCTTATCCAACTTTCCTATTCTTTTGAAATATTCCCCATGTAAATACTCCCTATAATTCATAATAAATTATTTAGTTTTCAAACAGTTTCTTTCTTAAACTATTTGTCTATTTTATTTCAAAATTAACTAATAACCCAAAAACCCCCCTAGACCCCATGCCATAAAACCCCTATCTGAAGAATCCCACCTTTGAAGATTTGGTTGGTTTTTACAGTAATTTAAAAAGTTTGGGGCTTTCTTAATGCTTTTTATACAATGGAAATATGTCTTTAAATAAAGTGGTTTTGAATATTATAATGCTTAGTTGTTTTTGGATAAAATATTTTTCTAATCACTTACTAATTTAATGGATTAATTTACAAGTTCTGTGTATGAAAAATAATGGTGATAATTTCAAATAAATAAATTTAAACCTTTTTAAATTAAATTATTATTTTGGATTTTATCAATTGAATGAGTATTTTCTAGATATGCGAAACAATTACACTAAGTAGAACCAAATACAGAAAATTCTATTTTTATTGGAATTTCAGATTTCTTATTTAATTAATATTTATCGAATAAATTGCACTTCAGTTTTTTCAAAATGTCTTTTTTCGCTTTAAACACTATTAACATTTTTTAAACTTCAACAAGCTTAAGTTGAGAGAAATATGCATTTGAATGGGTAATTTAATTGTGTTATTAACATCCTGAAATTTCCTATACACATTTTTGATGCAAAATATATAAATGATTCAAAATTTCTTGAACAAGGAATGTTCTCTTTGATCGTAACACGCATATCTTCTCCGCAAACATCAAATAGTAAAGGAAAAATAACTGTGACATTTGAGTATCTCGTTGTCGGCATTGCAGTTTCCTGGAGAAACAACTGGTAATGCTATTAGGACGTTGTACATGATTTTATATCCAAATGGACGACTTTAAACATGGTCGGGATACATGAAACTTGTTGGTCACACCGAGAAACAGGACATCACCTATATTTTACGGACATGGTTATCCTAAGATGCTGGCATGAACTCGTTGGCGGCGGAATGAAGGTGCAGAACCACCTTCAGACGCAAGTCACAAACAACAAATAGGAAAGAATGTGCTAAGCAACAGTCCGAATAAGGCTCCCCTTTCATCTTAGTTGCTTAACGCTTGCACTTTGGAGCCAAAAGTACCCAGTTCAAAACACCCTGTCTCCAGCCATATCAAGGTCATCATGGGTCGTCTTCCTCTTGTCCCTTATCAACAGCCTTCGAAGTGGGAACTAGAAATCGAACACTAGATCGCAGCAAGGCATAACGTAGCTGGATTATTATGCGTTCATTCTTTGCAGAATCTGACTAAAATATTCCCAATAAATCACGATTAGAGATTCAACTCCAACGGCGCCTGCGTCAACCAGATCTTCCATCCCAACAAGAGTCTGACCATAACGTCAAAAGAAAATGTTACGGTGACACTAAAACCTACTGCAGATTCATACCAATTACAGATATGGCTGGAAAAGCAACTTTCATTAAATATCGTTCCGAAAGTTCATTAACAGCAAAAACAACTTTCATTTTTAGGAAGAGGGTATGCAACGGTGCTTTCTTTCAGAAGTAGCAAACGCTAAAGAACAGGAATGAAAGCGTTAAAAACCCAACCAAACAGGAATCCCCTTTTCGTCCCAGTTTTAACGGGTGTTTTCGGACCCCTGGGGTTCAAATCCATCCCCCCAACCATTCTAAAGGAAACAGCTTGTCGCTGAAAACGCTTTGGAATGTCAAGGTTTATGAATAAGAGAAAAAATCCGATCTCAGTATCCCCATTCCCGGGATGTCCCAATAACATCTTTAAATAACTTGTAACAAATCCTTCCGTACTACCAACGTTATCTTTGGATTTTCCCTTAACTCTATTTCAATTCTTCTTTGGCCAGCTAAGCCGACAAATATTTCCCTGGTTCATCATATACGTGGCATGTTAGGCTGACTAATGAGTGAAAATGTAGCAAATATGGAGCATAAATTGATGAATATCTGATGACTGGCAGATGGTTTTATAAGGTATTTTTATCACTTCTTTCATTGACGTGAAAGAAGTGATTTCTAAGTATGTCCCGCTGTATATAAGAGAAGTAACTAATCACTCATTTGAACATTTACTGTACAATTGCTAACAATTGACAGAATCTGCGGCTTTGAATTTTCAATCATTTCGTTATTTGTGCATGTGTTTTATATTTTGTTTAGTTTTAATAAAATGTGACTTTTTTCCTTATTTAATGATTTTGAAAAAATATTATACTAAAAAAATTGGACGTTAAAACATTCTAAAGTACTTTAACGTGTAACAAGAATGTAAAATTCGATTAAAATGTTATTAATTAGAAATAAAAATTATAAATTGTAATATAACTTTGGAGTGTTTACTTTTCAGGTGCAATTAGAAAAAAATACACGTGCAAAAGTTTTTTATTAATGCAGTTTGTTTTCTTCTTCGAAAAAAAGCTCTAATTATTTTCTTAAATTAGTTTCTGCATTGAAAGTAAGTCTAATATAGGTAATGTTGTTTTCAGCGGTTGTAAATCCTTTCTACACAACATCAACATTTTTGAAAATTTTTTACTAATCCCAAAAATTGTTTTCAAATTATATCCTCTATTCAGAAAAAAAACACACACACTTTTTCTCTTAAATGATTCATCTTTCAATATATGAAGAAAATAATTACGAAAAGCTATAAAAATGTGCCTTGTATTCCAATTTTTTGTTCTTCAAAATATAACTACATATATATACATATTTTAAATTCGTAATACAGAAAAAGAAAGTATAAAAGTAAAAAAAAAATATGTTTTAAGCTAATGAATATATTAATATAAACCATCATTAGAAAAATATTTTGCTTCACAATTTGTATAGAAATATTAACGTATACAGTCTTCATTATTTTTTAACAGTTAATGATAAAAATATTTTTTTTGACTATACATTTAATTTATTTTGAATGAATCTCTTCCTACTTCTTTTCTAAATGGGAAATCTCAGGATTTAAAGGCTTTTAAATAAAATAAATTCGAAATATATTTATGGTACCTAGGATAAAGATGCATTAAAAAAATGTTTGCCAAATACTTAGAAATAAATATATTTGAATTTGAAATTCATATGTATATCAATTCATTAACACACACAGATCGGAGTATATTAAATTCTTTCCTCTTCAAATAAGATAAACTTACTTTTTTTTGCATATGTAATTAGTTTCTAAATTATCGTTTCATTTTATTTTAAAATAAAAATCCCGTTATCTCGCAGCAAATTTCAAAAAAGAATTTTGATGTTGTATCTTACGCGGACGAGAGTAATTTAGTTTTGCAGGAATTTTAAAATATCTGTTTTTGAACTTATTAATTGTGTAAATTTACCAAAGGCGCAGAACAAGTCCAACGACTCCTTTTGATTCTTAAAAAATTTATTTAATCTTATATCACATAAGCCAGTGCTTCTCAAACTTTCAATGTTTGCGACCCGATATTCAATCATAATTTTGATAGGGCCTCCCCTTCCATTCAATAACAGTGTATTGAATTCAATAATACTATACTTTGACGTAAAGCTACAATACGACTTTAACTTCTTAAGTGTCTCCCGCATGTATAAACAACTCGCTCACCCGAAACATTAATTGCCTAAGAACGTATATATACGTGTTTCTGAAATACGATCTTCTCTGTGTACTTCTATCCATAAAATAATTCCGAAGGGCTCAATAAAAGACATTGACAGTATTTACGTAGGATATGCTTATTTCAGAGGATTTGCTTATTTAGTGCTTCCCCTCCCCCTTGAATACATCACATGCGCGTGCCTACGTGGAAAACGGTGGCATTGGGGAGCGAATAGCGTAATTTTTAATCGAGAGTCAAGGGATTAATTACAAACCGTACAAATTATTAAAACAAGTGTTAATTTCGGTGTATAATTTTGTATATGGCAAGCCCATGAAGTCTCTGATAATTATTGAATTTGCTCTTGTAAGTATTGTTAAATTAATTATGAAATACATTGTGTATCACTGATACATTTATAAGTTTATTATATCAGTGTAAATGTGTATTTTATTTTTTATTATATCTGAATGTATTTTGTTTACTTTCAATAAATTAATATATATATATTTAAATAATCTTTTGTTTTCGAATTTTCAATATGCTTGCGTGCCCTTGTAGAGTTATCCGCCCTCCTAGGGAGGTGTACCCCACAGTTTGAGAAACGCTGACATAAGCTTAAATAAAAGTAAAAGAATGAATCTATCAATATTGTTACGTAAATCGGAGCTCGAGAATTTTGTGATATTAGTCCTATAGAGCAAAACAGTTCTTCAGGAGCGATAGAAATTTATTCTAGAAAAACAATCCTTAGAAATACAGAATACAGCAGTAAAATTCGCTGAATGAATCCCAGAAGATCTTCACACCTTCTACTGTGCTCAGACACAATTTTCAGTGTCTAAAAATACAAATGCATATTGATTATTAGCTAGCACTCGCTCTCTCGATAATAGCAACTAATCGTTAGACGACTCTTCAATAGTTGAAACAGTACTAACTCAATTTTATCGATGCGCTCCTTTTTTATAGAATGAGCGGATCTTTCCCGTAAGATCCATTTACGTCATAGATCGTGATATTAACAGATTTCTGCTGTCATTTCATGAAGAATCCAAATGGTCGGTAACTGTCTCAAAATGAGGATAACGTAACTCTATTGCCCACATTTCACCAAGTTTCCATTGAATCACCATTATAATGTAAGGAACGGCATTGCTTACGAATGTTACAATTTTAGCATGAAATAAATACAACGGAAAATAATATTGAAGTATTACACGTTCAGATATAAATTATTTACACTTTTTTACATACATTACTCAAATTCGTAACAATATATCTTTTCTTTTTCGATTCCTATTAGTTCACACTCTCTATATATTCATTTATATATTTATCTTGGTGGAATTTTCAATCGTTAATAAAATACATTTTAACCATTTATATACCGACGGTACTTATAAGTACCACTTATTTTAAAATTGCATAGAATAAACATTTTCGCGAATACTCTGACAATACTTAACAGGAATATTCTTTGAAATCCACTCTTCCAAGATATACGGCACCACAGGTTCTATTATGAGTATTTTATACGGGAAGGTGAACAGTTTTATAGCAGAAATTGCGTTATTAGCTGACAGCGATTTCAGCGGATTGCGAAGATTGTCATTTTTGTTCCGATAAAGTAGTTAATGTCAAAAGGTAAGTGTCTTATTTTTTGTACGTTAATGGACCAAAAAACGGTTGACTAACTTTAAGTATACAGTGTATATAATTAATTTTATATTTGAATATCTTTAATTAAATAATTGGCTCTAACGGTTAAAATTTTCCCAAATGTTAAATTTTTTTTTTTATTATATCCCTTAATTTTTTAATGTAGTGATTCAAAAAAAATTATATAAAAAAACTACATAAACCTTTGTGGTGATAAAGGGTTAAACACTCAATTGAGCTGAAATTTTATGTACACCATTATTTTGGATGACAATACAATAATTTAACTATAATTAATGAAAATAAATTGATTAAAACTAATTATTTAAAGAATTTGTATTACTACACATAGTCACGTTGGCATAATTTTTTGGGGAAAGGGGAAAAAAAAAATTTTTTTTTTCCCCGTTTTAAAGCATCCAGTTCAAAAATGAAATTTTTTTACACGATTGTTTCGATGACAATACGATACTTTAATGTAATTTAAAAAAATAATTAACACATTTCTGTGAGTCTGTCCCATGTAAAATACATATTTATATTAATTATAACTATTTAATAAAAAGTAGCTAAAATAAAAATTTTCTTTGTTTATCTAAGTAGGAATTGACTTAAAAAATTTGAAATAATTGCAAATAACAAATTAATAACAAATCTGTAAACACTTGTATATAAGATACAGAAAATTATTAAAAAAAAACACATAACTTTTTGTAGAAATTTTTTATTTATTTGTGCCTAAATTATAAAATGAAAATTTAATAATACATAAGTTTTTTACATAGAAAATTATAATTTGTGTAAAAAACAATAAAAAACAAGGTACATAATAAAAAACTCAGACACTTCTAAAAAAAATACTTTTATAAATAGATTATCTTGATATATTGTTATCCATCCAAGTTTTTCATATTTCCATTTAAAATAAAAGTTGCATGTTTTTACATTTGAATAATATTCCTGGCATGAAAAAAAAAATTACAGTCACTTTCATGAGATAAATTCTTCACTATATCCACAATGAGTGCCAAATATGAAATATACTTCCAGTCTGTATGCTATTTGAACAAATCTTTTCCAATATCAGTGCTGAAAATTTCCATTATATAGATTCATTGGAGGTTTGACAGCGATATGAGAAATTCGATATTGACTTTCAAATGCCTTTACGTTTTGTTGATTTCAGTCCTGAGATTCGAATTTAATGGCTACTTTTATTCTTCTAGGCACAGGCATACTTCTGCTTCCACTAAGAAAACTTCCTTCTAAGTTATAGAATCACCACCACCACACCGCCAAGCTCATTAGTTCTTGTTACTCTATTTTCTTTCATCACTATTTTTTCTATGATCGTATTGTGCTAACTATTTAAGTAGGAGCTTGTAATTGAGAGGCATGATTTGTATGAAAACTCTAGTCTCTTAAATTCAATTTATCAGAATTCTTCAATTTATCTTGTTTTGTAGTTGGCGACTTTTAATAGCTGCACAAATAAACTTTTCCAATTTATTTTATGACATTTACATTCTATACAATAGTATATTAAACAATGCTGTTGGAAACCCATTCAACGAAGATATTTGGGGAAAAGTTATATTTAAGTCAATGCACTTTTTCCTTTTTTGATTCAATGGCTCATTTCTTCAATCAACTTTTCAATCTGAGCATCCAATAACTAGCCACAAAAGCAGATTTAACAAACTGGTTATTTGTATATAAAATATGGTTTTTCTTAAACATTTTCCAAACACAACTGTCTAAATTTGCATATTTCGAAAATCTGGAAAGTCTATAACATCCTTTTATATCAGACTTTCACTCAAAGTGTTAATTCAAAGCCTTATTCAGCAATATGTATTTTTTTAATAAGAGGAGTTGTGATACCACCCCCCTTGGGTGACCGTATCTTTGATTGTCAGCATGAGCTAGAGAAGTAGGGTTTGCAAAAGGAATACAGTTTTGATTCTTAATATGACTTTATTAAGAGTGGAACTTAAATATCTAACAATTTAGATAATATTAATTAAGCAAGAATCTATAATGAACAAACGCACAGTAATAGTTAAACCGAAACGCGTAACATAGACCATTATAATTGTTTAATCCGTCTACTCTCACTTCTAATAATATTACAAGTCCTAATATCAAATAATCAATCCTACCTTAATCCAAATTTAGATTCAATCTTATGAAGAAACGTCTGGGCGCGCGTGCAATGGTATGCACCTTGATTTAATGGCTTATCTTCCAAGTAACTTCACGATTGGCTGTCAATTCACACTTGTCTCTTTCACGCATACCGTTCCCCAAATTTTCATATCACTTACTGAAACTTCTGTTATTTAAAAGCTATCTTCTTTGCATTTCTTTTTCACATTTCGCTTCTTGGGTTTTGGTTGGAAAAGAGTTGCCATTAATCTTGGCCCCCAAAGAACCCAGAGGCTATGTTAAAGAAAAGACGCGTGAGCCCGTCACAGAGTTGCTGTATCTTTTAACAAAATAGACTAAAAATGATCATGATAAATTATTTCCTTTGTGTATAACATGTGATAGCTTAACCAACAGTCTCTCGCAAGTATTTCTTCATGATGCTACGAGCATAGGTTCAATGCCACATTTCTTATCCGTACAATAAATGGAAGCACACATTAGAAGTCCATAGTCAGCCAATTGCTTTTTATTTATGTCTTTTCTTGAGAACACAACGCAGTTTTCCGAATAGTTATGGCGATTTGTGTGTGAGAATAATGACACTCCCATGTACAAGATTTGAAAGTAATTCTAAGAAAACTTATTTAAAATCCATCGTGTATAGAAATACATCTTCACAAAACTTTAATATCGGATGTTTCATATTTCTTGCGAACTTTGTATCGTAACTCAGTCTCATCTTTTACAGTTACCTCATTCTCCGTTAGTAAGTAAGAAAGTTATTCAAGACATAAATATCAGATGTTCTTTAAAAGTGTCTTGCATACTTTTTTTTTCAAGTCCTTTGTAGTATTTATATTTGATTCACACTGGAGTCTTCAGTAGAGGCAAAACTCTTTCAAAATGTTTTCTCTATTAAAATACCAAATGTTGAACTAATTTTCATTTGTATATGGCCAAAACAGTTGGCTATTTAAAGCTTTGTGCATTTTAAATATGATCAGAGGTTGTAAAGGGGAAAATATTTCTCTAAGTGCATCATTTCTTCATTCTTTGCCGAAACTTAGTTGTCCGTCTTGATCCAATTGTGCAGAAAGCCCCAACTCCTGGCAGATTTTATATACCATAAAAGATTTTACGACTGGAGGAGCTTTGTTGGGGATTGAATTTGTCCTCTGTATTTTTAATCGGATATTCTTTTTTTGGGTCATGTCCAATTGTGCAGGAAGACTCAGTGCAATGCAGAATTTTAAAACTGTTTCTGATTGCACTGTTGGAATTTTTTTGCATGGTTTCTTAAATTTTTTAATCCAAGACTCGTTCTTCTCCATTGGGGCTAACTGGACCTGGATATTAAGGGTCTCGCATATCTTATATATGGCGAGAGAATAGACGACCGGTATTTCATTTGTTTCAACTGTTTGCAGGTGAAGATGCAGTTTTGCTTGTTACAAGTCTCTTCTTCCTGAGATGTTTGGGCAAACTGGCCTGGATATTAAGATTTAATCATATATGGCAGGAAACGAGTGTAATTTTATTTGTTTCAACTGTTTCGTCCCAGGGAAAGAAGTTTGCGCTTTGGTCCCTGTTCGAAACTTTTTTCCCTAAAGAGAAGTGTTTTGACAAACGCGCCAAAATAAGCATTTTTAATCAATTTTCATGGAAAGGGGCCGTTTAAATTCGTAATTTCAATGAAAAGGGCAAAGAACCTCTCATAAGGCCCACCAGAAAGCAAGAGATCACATATATGATGATCTCTAAAACTAAATTTGTAGCCATTGGAATATGAATTCCTGTAACTATACAGTTAGCAACTCAAAAAAGAACGCAAAATCGCAAAATATTCGAAACAAAACTTTATCAGTAGCAGAATATTTCCAAAATGTGAACAAAACGTTTTTGAATTCATTGTTTATCTTTTTTATTTGTTCCTCTGATGTATTATTTAAAATGCATTGTTGAGCAACACATACCCATTGTAATGTTTTAAACAATGGACAAGAAAACTATGTCGTTATATGTATATATATTGCATAATTATATTTTATATATTTTTTCGTTAAATATATAAATGTTTTAATATATAGTAAAGATGTGAGTAAGATTTCTACCACAAAGCATGTTTCTGTCTTCTGTTTCAAAACTAAATTTAAATGGAACATACAATTTGTAGCTAAATAAAGCTATGTTGGTGTACAATTAGCATTTACATAATAAACAAATATAATCAGATAATTAGACGTAAGAGGCCAAGTGGTCGAGGAATAGTGTATTGCACTTCCACACCACAGGTCCAGGTTCTACCCCCGAGCTGGGCAAGACAGACTCAACTTTTCATCTCTGCTGCAGTGAGCCAATAAATGAATACCAAGCTTACTTGTGAACTTAAACACTGGGATCTCGCTTCAGACTAAC
This sequence comes from Trichonephila inaurata madagascariensis, assembly GCA_019973955.1. Classification (NCBI taxonomy): domain Eukaryota; kingdom Metazoa; phylum Arthropoda; class Arachnida; order Araneae; family Nephilidae; genus Trichonephila; species Trichonephila inaurata. The sequence goes on from BMAV01013305.1 coordinate 39,065, forward strand.
CACCTGATTGGGACATTTGCTCATGCACCTCAGCACCCAATGGTCAAGTATATTGGGAAGGGCACAGTAGGTTCTGGACTCATGGGCTGATGCGCTACTGAGTTTGAGTTTGAATTAGACGGAATCTAAGCATGATTATACCTTTGTTGCTACTTTTAAAGTATGTGCAAATCATAAACACACATTCTAGTTAATTTTTTAAATGATTTCCCATTTGTTCATATATATGCATTGCAGAATAACTATAATAGCGCTCCATCGGCTTACTCCAACTACACTTAATTAATTTTCAACGTTATTTACGCATTTAGTTGTTGGTCATCCTTTTTTTCGTTTTCGATGAATTCTGGAAAATGCTAATTTTAGTTCGAAATAAGTCATTACATCTAAATATGTGACCCAGCCATCTAATGCGAGATGTTTTGGCTATTTTCACAACGTTGAGTGCAAAAAACTTTTATAAATTACATAATTGTGTAGTATTCTCCACATGTTATTATGTTTTACTCGTCCAAAAGTCTTTCCTCAGGATTTTCCTTTTGGAGATCAACAGCGTGTTTGCTTTTGCTTTCTTGAGGGTCCAACATCCAATTCCATGACGGGCACCTGGCCTTATCAAATTTTTGTGAAGTTTTATTTTGGTTTTTAAGCTGATTAATTTTGATTTTAGTTGATTTCTAGAACAGCGTTTCTCAAACTGTGGGGTGCGCCCCCTAGGGGGGCGCGAGGATATTAAAAAGACGAAAACAAAAGACTATTTAAAAAATTATTTATTTGCTGAAACTAAACAAACAAAATACATTCTGGCATAATAAAAAATAAAATACACATTTAAACTAATATAATATACTTATAAATGTATCAGTACTTCACAATGTATTTTATAAGTAATTGAAAAATTTTGTTAAGAGCAAGTTTAATAATTACCAGTGACTCCAAGGGTTTGTCATAAATGCAATTATATTCAAAAATTAACACTTATCTTGATATTACATTATTACATTGGTTTGTAATTAATCCCTTAACTGACGAGATTAAAAGTTATACGGTTCAATCCCCAATACTGCTGTTTTTTCATGTAAGCGAGCGTATGAGATGTATTGGTGGAGAAGGGGGAGGGATAAAAGAGGAATAAATTAGCAAATCCTCTGAAATACCTAAATCCTTCACAAACACTGCCAATTTAATTTTATTGCATTACAAAGCTTTCGGAATAATTCAATGGATAGATGTTCACAGAAAAGATCGTACTTCGGAAAAACGCATATATACGTCCGAATCTATTAATGCATTGGCAGACCAAGACGTTTATATACGTCGGTAGGAAGAGGTTAAAGTCGTATTGTAACTTTAGCATCAAAGCATAATATTACTGAATTCAATATATATATATATATATATATATATATATATATTGTTATTGTATGAAGAAAAGGGGGCACGATGTGTGAAATTATGATTGAAAATTGGGTCGCATGAATCAAAAGTTTGAGAAGCACTGGCATAGAAACTTCTTTTAGCATAGAGATAACCTATTCTTCATTTCAATTTTTATATCATTTCTGCTTGAAATCTTCTTTCCAGATATTTAAGTTCGTTTTCAGTCTCAAAGTATAATTATTTATTTTTAAGGGGAACAATCTAGAGTTTTATTTGCGATACGATCATAAATTTAGATGTATCCTCATTGATGGTCAGAACCGTCATCAATGCTTGTTTCTCAATTGATACAAATGCCTCGACAACCATCTCTTTAGTATACGCCCATTGATATTTATATTATCAACAAAAACTAGCTGTTAGGCTGTTCTCTGCGAAATAGTCCCGCTTGAATTTAATTCAGGGTCTCTTACAGCTTTTTCCAGAGGCAATGTAATCAGTAGACATGATATTGCATTACATTGTCACTGTCCCTTTTCAGTATTAAAAGGTTCTGAGAAATACAACAAAACTCGGCATATCACATTTTTAAGAGTCATCCTTGCAAAACTTATCCACTTTTTGGTATGTTAAATTCCACCATAGCTATCAGTAATTTCTCTTTGTGGATACTGTCATGCTCAACTTTAAAATCGATGAACAAGTGATAGGTATAGTGATGTTATATGGACAGAAATTTTTAATAATAATAATAATAAAATTTTCGATAAGAATAAGTATAAATTATATAACTAATATATGCTTATTTTATTTGTTACAAATGTATATCTGAAAAGTAATACAGTTTAAAGGATACTGTATAAAACTATTTTGCAACATAAAATATTTCATAGTTTCCAAATCTATATGATCAAGATAAAAGAAAATTCAATGCTTTTTGTAAGTTAAATGCCATTATACATTTAGTTTTCGTGCTCTAAAAATATACTAAATGAGCTTTCAACAGTGAATTTTTATTTCGTTCGTCAGATATGATATATCTTGATACATTCAAAAGATACTCAGCTTGTTTTGTGGCATCCATGATATTTCTACTCTTATGAGACTTGTAAGATTTAATTGGAGCTCTAAAGTAATATCCTAGAAACGATATAGACTTTTTAAGATTTTGATAAAAGCGGATTTTATAAATAGCCAGTATTTTTCGGAAACTTAGATTTTAATGCATTAATGTAATTTGACCCTGTTGAAGAGTTTTGAAACGATTTTGACTTGTTTTTTCTGTCGATTCTCTTGATTCAGAAATTCTGTTGATTCCTAATACGTATATTACGGAATGTATTATGCAAGTAAACAAGAAATATATAAAAAAAAATTAAGTCAATCCCTAATTAGGTTAAAAAGAAAAATTTTATTTTAGGTACTTTTTTGTTACAATTGTGACGGGGCTTTATCGCGGCTTTCACTAAAATCCTCTTGGGAAATCTTTGGGGCCAGAATGGCATTTCATTCCAACCAACTCAAGAAAAAAACGCGATATGCAGATTAGGAATGATTATATATATTTGGGCTAGAGCATTCATGAGAGAAGCCAAGGGGAATCTTAGAAGTCTGGGGAAGAATTATAAGAATCATATAGAACTGGGTTCGAAGCCTTTTTACCTGGTTGCCGGATCAAGTTGGATTACAGTATTATATAGAGGATATAAAGATTGGTAGCTGTTCGCCATGGAATTTCGGTAAGCGACATAACATTAAACTTTAATAATAGAGCAAATTCTAGTTAGTTAAGGAATCGGCTAGAGATATGGATTCGGTGGTTAATTTATCATTTAGATAGTGAGTAGGATTTAATGCGCTATTTACTAAGAATTGTTTTTTATGTCGTATCACTTCTGATCATTTACCTTTAAGACTTGTGTTGCATTGCATAATATAAATTGAGATAATAATAAACTAGCTTTATTATGGAAGGTTTGAGTGGTCAGTCTTTTATCCCTACAAACTTAGATCGCGTGGATGAAGAGATGATACCAAAGCCTGGGGAGTATCATACAATTAATATAAATTTGTATGTATATGTACATATCACATAATCACAATATCGTGACAAAATAGAAAGCGATTTTCCTTGCAATTTTTTCCGTTTTCCTTTCTATATATGATGTTGGACTATTTTTTTGTTTGTTACGATTTACACTTTAATTAAATTTAATTCTTCTAGTAAAATAGTATAGTAAAAAAGAAATCACATTCTTAGAAATTAGGCCTTCCCAGGTGGGATTTGAACCGATGACACTTTGTATTAGAAAGCCAACGCGCTATCCATTGTACTACAGGGACACGATGAACGATTTTCCTTTCTATATATGCTGTTGGACTATTATTTTTGATTGTTTCAATTTATACATCTTGTAATTTAATTCATGAAAAAACTGCATTAACATCAGTGCTATCCACCACAAGTTTAAAAAAATATATTTGAACTTGAAAGAATGAATAGTAAGTATTTTATTAACTATATATTATATATAGAGAGAGAGAGAGAGAGAGTCTCTGCTAAAGAGACTCTACAAAAGAGAGATCAATATTCAATAAGCAAATCTGAAAAAAAGTGAAATTGCAAGATAACCAGACATTGATGAATATATGGAAATTAAAATCATAATAGAGTTTAAAATATAAAAACGGATGCTACAGTATTATAAGCATTGATGACTAAGGAAAGCTTTTATATATGAAATAATTTATATAAAAGGGGAGTTGAACCTGTTTTGTGGCCAGCCAACCTTCCCCCTTTATGTTAATAATACTGAACAAAAACCTATGTAAAATAATGGATAAAATATCCAAATCCTTAACTAGATAAAGGTAACTTATCTAAAAGTTGCATTCAAAATTGTAGAGCCGTGCTAAATATGAGTACAATAAACAAGTTATTGACAGATTCTGGACACAAATGCAAATTCAAAACATGGGAAGGGCTGAATTGCAGCCCTTAGCAAAAGCATGAATAGAATAGAAATAAGAATTAAAAAAGAGTGTTTATGTACTACTATTACTTTAGGAACACTAAGATTATATATGAATTAAAAAAATAATAATAAGTAATTTTATCTAATATACGAATATGGAGATAACTATATCTGGGAAAAAGGATACATTTATAATAATAAACTATTAATATTCTAAGGAATTTTAATACTTACTATTTAGAATTTCTTTATCCATATAACTATTAATAAAATTAATAGGGTATTTCTGAATTAAGCAATATTTAGTCAAGTGTTTATAGTTTTTTTATTTTTCTGATGTTTTTGAAAGTAGAAATTTATCGCATTATATGTAATTCAAAAACTTATTTCAAATATAGAATAGGGAAATTCCGTATGAGGAAATTTTTATAATATTTAATTTAAATTCTTTTTTATAAAAAAAAAAGAAACCCATCCATTAACTTTTAATTTAATTTCGATTTTCAAGAAAAATTTTTTTCATAGTTGTTACTATTTGTCTGTTTTAAAATTTTCAGATATTGTGGAAAAAAATTAGTATAATATATATATATATTAATATATATATATATATATATATTATATATATATATATATATATATATATAAAATATATATATATATATATATATTATATATATATATTTATATAAAATATTTATTTTATATATATATATAAAATATATAGTACAATAAAAATAAAAGTGAAAAGTTCAAAAACCTAAAAATTGACAAAGAAGAAAAAAAAGGGAGCCCCCCGGGACACAAAGATGTAGATACAAAAAAAAAGTTTTGACTAAACTGGTAACCTATTATGATTTCAAAAAAGCTATCGCTGAATTAGGCGAACAATTTAGGGGGTTAAAAATGATTTATGGATCCACTTTCCCACAGCAAAAAAATTTTGGGAAAAATAGAAAAAAAAAATAGGGGCCATGTTGAAAAATTAAGCCTATTTCTAACACGTGGATGATAAATCTGACAATATAGTAAAATGAAATTAGAAAAGAGAAAATAATGTATCTCAAGGAGAGGAATAATAAAAAAAAAGAATAAACTTAAGTAAAATAAAACCTTGAATACCGAAAGCAATTTTCTATGCAAAGATCCCCCGATCCCTATATATATATATATATATATATATAAGAGAGAGAAGAGAAGAGAAGAGAAATTAATAGTAGAAATTGAAAAAAAAAATATTGTTTTCTTCTTAAACCCCTTTTTATTAACTCTAATTATTTTTAAACCCCTCTGGGTACCATTTACTTTAAAATTAAAAGATTAACCAGTTTTACAAATATTCCTAAAAAAAAATTTACCTTTTTAATTTCCCACTTTCCAAGATATAGGAGCGGGGCTCTATGATGAGTATTTTAGCGGGGAAGGTTAATAGTTTTGTAGCAAACATTGCGTTTTCCGCTGATTGCGGAAATTGTCATTTTTGCTCCGAAAAAATAGTTAATGTCAAAAGGTGTCTTATTATTTTTGTATCTTAATGAAGATCTTAGAAATTGATTTGACTATTTACTTCAAGGGAACAGTGTATATAATTAATTTTACAGTTGAATATCTTTAATTAACTAATTAGCTGTAATGAGTTAAATTTCCCAAAGTTGAGTATTTTTTTATGGTATCCCTTAATTTTAATGTTATGATTCAAAAAAAAATATTGCACGGAAAAAAATTAAATCAAATTAGGATTGCAAACTGGAATACGGGGTACCGAATAACGGCATTTTGGGGGCCATTTGCAATTTTTTTATACCGGATTCCCGTTTTTAAACAGGTTTTTTGGTATTTACTAGAATTGATTTTTTTTAAAAATTTTTTCCATTATATTTCAGGAATCCAAACGCAAAATGTATACATTTTGCTTTTGTTCTTAACTGGCGAAAAGAATCAGACTGTGGATATAAAGTTTGGACTGCACAATCAAGAGAAGTGATAAAATATGTGAATCATCTAAGGAGGGGGGACAAAACTATCCTATTACAGCTCAGAGCGACACTGCACACGCGCAGGATTTGTTTTTGATATTCGTATCTGTGAAAATAAGGTTGTGGTTGGGAACAAAGTGTGTAATATTTCGATTTTTTTTAAATTGTTGAATTTGTTATTCACATTGTATTTGCATATTATACTTTAGGGTTCAATATATTTTTCGGATGCATTATATATATACTCATAAATAGTAACCCATAATAATGAATGAGAATAACTTTAAAGAACATAAAAAGTCAGTTGATAATACTTCGGTTTGGGTTTATTATTTTTATGATGAAAGGAAATTGGGGGACAGTTTAAAAAAGATGTTCTACTTTTTAATTTTTATATACTGTTATTATTTATAAGTTACACATTATTTTTTGTGATATTTACACTCTCTAATAAAACTGGAAAATGAAACAAAGAAATGCCTGTGTTTTTTTTTTTTTTAAATTTTTATTACCGGTATTAAAACCAGTATCCCGGTATCAAAATCTAAAAAATACCGAATACCGGATTTGGACTTTTGGTCCGATATTGCAATCCTTAATCATAATTCGGTAGATAGGGTTAAAAATATTGTTTCCCACTAAAATACCTTGCGTATTCATTCTAATAAACATGTTCTTTTAACTTTACCAAGAGGAACATCTTTAATAAAACCCTGTTTGAAATGTTCATTTTCTTTTATCCTTTATAATTCCAATAGATCAAATATAATTAAAATACAATACGTACTTTTATTCTTTAACTCAATCCCATTACTCTTTTGGCAAATATTATTCATATACTAAATTCCTCATTCGGATGTAGCTTTGTAGGATTTCCTGCAAAAAGATTTATCGGTGATACAACCTCTCTCTCTCGAATGAATAGAAAAACTTGGACCGACTCCATTTATCAAGATGAGTTTCAGTTCCGTTTCCATTTTCAGCTTTAAAAATGAAAGAGGGGGAAAGAGCCTTGACAGTTTTCCCAGCATTCAATGGATCTTTTTGTGGATTAATTGAAATTCCTGAGGGAAATGAAATAATTCTTTCATTTTGTTGCGAAATGTGACCTCTCGATATTTGCTCTTCTCTATAAAATTCGACACTTATTGGGCTTCAGTTCTTTATTCATTTCAAAATTAGCCGGAAGAAGGTTTGGTATCAAAAGTAAAAAGTGATAAAAGATTATTTTATGTTCTATAAAACATTAAGAATTATATTTTTTATAGTTTATAAATAAAAAAAGTCATTAAGGAAAATACTATATGTAGATGTTGTCGATAAAAAAGATATAAATTATTTTATTTATTGAAGTTGCTTTGCTTTTTAGGTATCCGACTGCGTTCGGAAGCATGATTTTGAAAACACGTACAAGCAATTTTTTTTTTAGTATTTAATGCCCCTTTAAATTAGAATACACGTAAAAAATTGTTTTCATAATATTATTGCAATAAAACATTATTTAATGCAATATTTTTGCAAATAATGGACATAGAATGACCTATTTTAAAAACATTTTCTTTTATGAAAAATGTTTCTATAATAATTATATTCTGCTATATACAACAAGACTTCTACACAGACCCTGAACCATAATTTTTGAAAAATTCACATTATTTTCAGAGTTACAACCCATTAAAATAATTATCAGCCTTTTTGTTGTTTTTTTTTGTTAAAATTTCTCCCCTCTGTTGTCGTAAAACATAGATAAATCCACTTCTAAGTTATATATTTCAAAAATTCTTGTTGGGCCGTTGCACAGAGGTCTGAGCTATATACAGGCAAAATATTATTATAATAGAAGCATTTTTCACAAAAGGAAAGTATTTTGAAAATGGGTCATTCTATGTTTTTTACTTGTCAAAATATTATACTTAAATAATTTTTTATTGTAATACTATCCTTAAAACAATTTTATATATTATTTCTAATCTAAGTGACACTAAATATCATAAATATTATCTATTTACACGGTTTTGCAAAATCACGGTTCCGAACGTAGTCGGATACCTTAAGTTATATATTTCAAAAATCCTAGTTCAGCTCTGTACAGTGGTCTCAGCTATATATAGACAAAATATTATTATTATAGAAGTATTTTTCATAAAAGTAGAATGTTTTGAAAATAAATAATTTTATGTCCACTGTTTGCCAAAGTATTGCATTTAAATATTTTTTTTTTCTAATAATATTCTTAAAAAAACTTTTTAAGCGTATTCTAATCCAAGTGACACTAAATATTAAAAGAAATAGTAGTTTGTAGGCTTTTGCAAAATCATCCTTCCGAACGTAGTCGGATACCTTAAGCTGCCAAACTATTGCTGCAGCATGCATACAAACGAATAGGAATTTAATCATATGTAATAAAATGATCTTGTTTATAATTACGATGCATTTTTATTAAACCACAAAACTAATAGTAATAGAGTTTAAACAATTTCACTTCGAGTGTTTAGTTGAAAAAAGCCCAGATTAATAAATAGCATTATATATTATTAAAGTTGCATTTCAAATGTTTAATGTTATTGAATATGTAAACACCTTTCTCTAGGTACAGTAAATATAATTATTATTTAAACAATCCAATAATAATTGAATAAATTACGAAATTATATCAAAATGTATATATATTGGTCTAATTTTAATATTTGGCTTTTATGTAATTGACGTTATAGAAGAGATTTTTAATTATTATAAATTAAGTGTTGCTATAAAACTCTGTCACTTTAATATTGTTCGTCTTAAAATTTAAATACAGCATTTTTTAAATATAAGAGAAACAGTATATAATGTATATTGACATTTATACACATCTTACAAAATTCTATTGATCTTATAATTTATGAATCATTCAAATCATATCTAATTAAGGAAATTTCATGGCTACTGTTCGAAGTTCATTTCTGCTTGTTTTTTTAAACAAGTATATCTAATTTTTATGATGTAGATGATGTTTTTATAATAAAATATAATAGTTATAATAAAAGTTATCCATCGTTTTAAAATATGATACAAATTCTTACTACATTTCTTACTTCTCTAACTTCTTTTGTTATCAAATATAATTTAAAACTTTAAATAAATCGAGAAAAAAATATTATTTTATGTAATTCGGTTATCTGATAATTCATACACAAGAAAAATGAAATTTTAATTTTCTTAACTAATTATTTTATATTTTGGAGAAAGGGTACTCGCACAAACTCATTGATTTACTCATAACAAATCTGTGGAACTATTAGGTCTACAGGCTTGAAATTTGCGGATGATTTTTTTTTTTGGTCAAAACCCGTTTAAATTTTTTAAAGCAAAGGGGAATTTTCATAAAAAGGTTTTACAGAAATAAACCCAGGGTGGAAGGCTTGGGATAACAAATAATATTATATTTTGTTTTTTGTGACCAATTGTTTTTTTAAAAAAAAAAAAAACCCAAAAGGAGGTTTATAAATTTTTAATACAATAAAAAGCTTGGGATTCCCATTAGCAAACCCGTTTTTTTAAAAGGAAATAAATGAAAAATTTATATTTTAGTGTCATTAGATTAGAAAATGTTTTAAAAAAATTGTTTTAAGAATATTATTACAAAAAAAAAAAAAATTTTTATTTAAGTACAAAACAAAAAAAGAACAAGAATGACCACAAAACATTTTTTTTATGAAAAAAAGCTTCTATTATAATAATATTTTTCCTGCATATAACTCAGACCTCGGTACAAGGGAACTATAATTTTTAAATATATAACTTAAAATGGATTTATCCTTTTTACGACAACAGGGGGAGAAATTTAAAGAAAAAAAAGCCGATAATTTTTAAATTTTTGTAACTTTGAAAATAATGTAATTTTTCAAACATCTAGTTGAGCCTCTGTGGAGGTCGGTATATACAGGAAAAATATTATTATAATAGAAGCATTTTTAAGAAGGGGAAATTTTTTAAAAAAAGGGTTTTTCTAAGGTAATTTTAGTTAAATATTGTATTTAAAAAAAATTTTTTGTCAAAATTCATTAAAACAATTTTATACATGTATTCTAATCTGGACATAAATATCAGAAATTTTTCCCTTTATGCGCCTTTTTTAAAACAGGTTCCGAACGTAGCGGATACCTTTTAAACTTTGAAAAAGATTTTTTCTCTCCTCTCCCAAAAAAAAAATTTTAATATATATATATATATATTAAAAAATTTTTTTGTTTGTTTAACATTTTTATTCAATCCATCAAACTTTGCGTAATTATGAAATTATGAGTTATATAATTCCGGTTGGTATCATTTCAAACAAAGACTAGAATGTTCTAAAAATTTGAAGAGACTTCATATTTGCCTTGGAGACCATTTGTGTTTTCTAAAGCATATATTACTTTTATGTGAGTGTATATGTTCCCCGTTTTTTACTATGTTCCTCATAAATTAATAAAGGAAGATTAATCAACCACCATGCTTTTTTATCCATTTTGGCATGACTACAATATAAAATTCTAAATTAGCGTATTAAATAACATTGGTGAAGTATTTCATATATATATAATACATAAATAAAATAATTGAGGGAAAAGAATATCCTAAAAAATTTAAAAAGAAATTAAATTGAAGTTTAATATAAAAATTAAAATCCCTAAAATATTGAAAAAAAAAATTTGTTTTAAAGGTTTTAAATTGGTGAAAAAAATTAAGAATTTTTTTTGGTACCCCCCTTTAGCAATGGGGATTAAATTTAACGTCACTGTAAGAACGATTTTTGGAGGAAGAATTTTGAACCGGTTATGCGGGCCAAAAGAGCTGGCACCCCCTACAACTCCCAACCAACGGAAGACGTTTCAGCTCTCGACAGATTTAACGGCATCGTGCCCTCCGGCGGGTTTGGGGGGGGCCCCCAAATTAAAACCCCTTTCCCCTTTTCCCCGGGGCCCCCCCCTTTCGCTGAAATTTCCGACATAATAAAAAAACAGAACCCTATTGAAAAATAGGAACACAAAACAGTTAAAATAAAATGAATGTATGAAAAATGTGAATAAAAAAATTTTTCACATAGAGATGAATATTAAAAGAAAATTTCAAAAATATTTAACAAGAACTAATTTATTCTTGTAAAATAAAAACTTAGATATATTTATACTAAACAATAAGTTTTTTAAGATAATACGTCCAAATCGGGCGTATATATATATATACAGTCATACAATATCATTAAAACCAAGTGAATCTGTTAAGTAACGGCTAATTATTTTTATATTACTATAATTCTTTATTACAAAATAAATTATCTATAAACTTTATAAGATTCTTTTTTTCACTTTTCTTGCTTCAAAACGATTTTTATGATTATTCCATATGAAAGCAATTTCCCTTCAATCCCCTTCTGATTGCTTAAAATTAAAGCTTCCAAACTTGATTCAGTTTCTTTACAAAAATGAAAACTTTTTCCAAAACATAGAAGTCAAAAAGTAATATACTATATCTGACCTCAAAGAAGGTCAGCTTAAGAAATATTTTCTCCTCGCCAATGTGAAAGCAGTTGCCTGAAAGAACAAAATGACAAAAATATTCAGAACAATATTGACATTTTTATATCCATCATGTAGAAATGTCTGTCACCGTCTGTTTTCCTTGATAGATGTCAAAATCATTCATGTGAAATGTTTGTCACATGCATTCAATCTGTGCTAAAAGTGTTTGGCAGTGAGGGCTTGCCCTTGTATCGCAAACAGAAAAGTTTTGGAATTCATTCTGGACTTGTAAAAGCTTGGTGTTATGTGGATGTTGGAAAATTCAATTAAAAATTAAATAAATTTTACCTAAATGTTTTGAAATAAGTTATCACGAAAAATATCTACAGTGAAAATCGCTTAACATGAAACTGAGGAGACATGAATATTTTTCCATTTTAAAAAAAATCGTGAAAAGGATATTAAGAAATATATATATATATTCAACAAAAGTAAGTTTATTAGAGTACTTTTATTTATATAAACATGTATATATGCATGTATTTAATAAAAATCAATGGAACAAAAATATTCGCAAGAACTTAATGAGATTTAATACAAAATTTTCTTTCAAAAAACAAAACATTTCTGAAATTTTTGAAAAATAATCATTCTTTGCATTGTCATTCTTAGCATCAAATTGTTCTATGTCGTCCATTTTGTTATTCATTTCACCATTGGAAAGGCATCAAAATAACTGCGCATACTTTTTATGATGTTCTTCAATTCGGATTGCGTCGGAACGGGAATTACATTATTCATTTGATTTTGGTTATCCAAATCTGCATCAATGATATTTTTTGAGTTTTGAGCAAACTCCAAAATGACTTTGCAATAATTTGAGTTGTACACACATTATCATCATTTACTTCAATGGATTCTTCCGATGATACGGTAGGACAGTCTAATGATACAAAAACGTTCTCAGATATTTTATTAGGTGTTCAATTCCAGAAGATATATATTTTCGTGTTAACCGATTCTCATTTCCTATTAAGAGAAAAAAATGCGTGAAAATACATACTACTTTATCTGAACCGTTTTATTATTTCACGTTAATCGATATTCTTTCTTAAGCGTTTTCGTGTCACACATATTTCACTGTTTTTCTTCCACCAGTTTTGTTTTAATTTGTCATTTCGCGATTTATTGAGAGTTAGTTTCCTTATAGAATTGCTTATTTCAAGTAATACTGATGAATCAATCTTATACGATCAAAATGTCTATATAATTAAAAAAAAAATTTAATATTTCTATGACTGATAAATATACAGGGTGTACGGGCTTAAAGTATCCAAATGTTATGATTTATTACTAAGGAACTAACTACCTATCAGAATTAAAAAAAAACTGTTCATCCGTGGATTGTAAAACCCTGTGAGATTTTTGGGTCTAGTCCGAATGGCCACACGCGAACGCATTATTCGGCAATCGCAGACGATACACTTTAACACTGATTTCATTAGTAAAGATGTGGACGCCTCAGCAAAAGATGCCGTGCATACTTTGGTTCACGGAATTAAACTGCATGTACAGCGCGTTACAGCGAACACGTGTACAGCGAAGTATTCGAACAGAATAGAATGTGGATCCCCGACATCAAAATCTGCTCACCAATGGGAAATAACATAAAAAAAAGAGACGGTAACTTAGTTATCTAAAAAAAAAAAATAACTGACTATTTTTCAATTTCCGGGATAGGAAAAAAAATTGCTGATCGTGTTTGTGATTCATTTTGTAGGAATCCTGATAAGTCTTTACGCAATCCAGTAACCACATTCCATTCTGTTCGAACACGTCGATGTTCACGCGTGACTGATTTAAATTCCGTTACCAAAGTACGCCCAGCACCTTTTGCTGTGGCATCCACATCTTTATTAATGGAATCCGTGTAACGTTTATCGTCTACCATTGCCGAATAATGCACGCACGTGCGGCTGATCAGACTAGACCCCTAAAAATGTCGGAGAGTTTTCCAATCCATGGAAGAAAAATTTATTACATTCTGATGGGTAGTTCCGTAATAATAAGCCATTTTTGGATACTCTAAACCCGGACTCCCTTATTGGTGAATCAATCTTTATGATCAAAATTTCAATATAATCAATATAATTATTTTAAGATTTCTACGAGTGTGATAAATATATATGCTGTTTTTTGAAATTTTGCTACATTTTGTGATAATTGTGACAATAAATTGACAGTAACAAGTTACATTTATATTTTGAATTTAGCAATATTACAATGCCATAAAGATTCGGTGTAAGATATGAGTATTTGGTACTAATCATCTTAGTAAAATACAACTTTAAAAAAATCCACTGATAAAAATTTAATCCAATTATTTCTTTTAATGTAGGTTAGCTTTAACTTTTAATTCGCATAGTACAAAATATTTCCTGAGTCCCAATTCTTTGTAAATTTTGCAATTTTTTTCCAATGATTCTCTTAAAAAAATGTGGATTACTGAGATTGATACTCTACTCTTCCTCATATTGTTTTCTACTTTATTTATAATTCTTTTTCAGGGATCTGAGAAAATAATTTTCAACTTTTCGAATAATAATCATTAAAAAGGCTTGTGGTTTTTAATATTCCCTTTTTCCATACACATTCAAGAACAAAGAATGCTTGAATACTTTGATACTTAATATTTACACAAGTATTTTGTATTCCGAAATATAGGCTCTGTTACTAAGTTGACCTCTTCTTGTATTGAATTCAAAGTATTCGGTATTATAGTTTCAATCCACTTCCTTACACACGATTTCGCGATTTCAAAGAAACGCGAAAAAGAATTCGTTCTTTTCCTAAAAGTTCTTTCAGAAATGAAATGACTCGATTGAGAACAACACTGTTGTCGTTTCCCGGGAGAGATACAAATTCAAAGAAATGTTTAAACCAAGTGATTTTGTCTTCAAATAAAGTAATTTTGTTTTTATTTCTCTGCTTGAAGACGAGGATTACTTTTTGTAGCTATACTCTGATTTGGATGTTTTATTTATACAAATACCATCAACGAAAAAAAAATAGTTTCCCTTTCACTTTGGTGTGTGTGTTTTCAAATCTTACTTCTTCAATTCCCATCAGACAGATATATTGAAACTGTTACAAATGTAAAGTTCGGATGTTTGAAAGTATTTTCTCCACTCATATGTAAATATTAACACTTTTTTTCTACTCACATAACGGAAGAAAAATATGTAGAATTACTCTTGTAATAAAAAAGCAAGCTTTATTTTAAAGAATTAATATTTGTGGATATTTTAATTTTTGCGATATTTTGCTTAGTAATATATATATATATATATATATATATATAAGAGAGAGAGAGAGAGAGAGAGAGAGAGAGTATAATAAAAGAAAATAAGATACTGAGTGAAAAGTTGTATAACCTACAATGCCAAAGAAGAAAGAATTTGGAGTTCGAGAGGCACAGCAATTATAGATACAAAAAGAGTCATTGGACTAAAATGGAGACCTATAGTGATTTCTACCGCTGTCGCTGATTTAGGCCAGTGATTTAGGATTAAGCAATGCTTTATGGACCCGCCTTCCCCTTACAGCATAAGTTTTCGACATAATAGAAATAAAAAATAGCAATGTTGAAAAGTTAAAACTATTCCTAACAAACGTGCATGATAAACCAGAGAGTAATGTAAAATGAAATTATTAAAAGAGAACAATAATGTTTCTCTCATAGACAGGAATAATAAGAAAAAAGTTCTATAGAAAAAAATTAGAATCTGAAACTTACGCGTAAAAAGGTAACCCAAAATAAGTGCAGACATGCATAGAAAAAACAGAGCCATGTTGAAAAGTTAAGCCTATTCCATTCCATAATAACATATACAAAAGTTAAAAATTTAAGTATAACAAGTCAAGACAGTAAGGCATATTAGCCACAGTAAGACATATATATATATATATATATATATATATATATACATATATCCACACACAAGTTATTTTAATACACACATAGACCAATGTTTACACGACTACACTTTAAAATTATTTATGACCAATTAAACTTTTTTGCATGTAATCTGATTTGCATCTAATACCAAATAGTTAAACTCTAATGTGAGATTATGAATCATTTGGATTGACATGGCATTAGTGGGAGTTATGAACAATATAGGAGTGGTAATTGTTGTAGGAAATATGAGAAACCATTCAAAAGTTGTGAATTGAATTATTGATAGGATTGTTGAGTTTTTAATGATTTACGCTATTCATTTGTGAATATACTAGGTTTTTAATTTGAACTTTTGGATTTTAGATATTTTTTCTTCCTATGCAACTATTTTAAAGATGGATGCATCATCTTTGTGGTGTTCGATGGTTCACTTATATTATGCAATTATGCACTTAATTTTTTTACAATTTTAACATTTTAATGTTATAATATCTTTCAGAATGCGATGGCGAAAAGTTTAATTTTTTAAGTTTAATGGTTTCATTTGAACTTTTTAAATTTTTGAGAATTGGATATTTCCCGATTAAATTACCAAGTTACAATAGGGGGAAGGTTGGCGCCATCAAACTAGTTTAACCCCACTTATCGGTCCTAAGTCCGTGGTTGCACTTGCATAATTTATAAATTTTTATTTTATAATTTTTTAATTTTGTTTGAAAACGTTGGAATTTTATCTTCTATATTCGCCATTGATATTTTGAAATGTGATTTAGTATAATAAGATTCAAATAATTTCAACTTTTTAATTGATTATGAAGTGTAATTGATTTTTATATATATATATTAACACAAAAGGAGTAATTATAGTTTTATACCTCTTCGTGTTAGTGAGTGCTTGTAATAAAGCAAAACGGGGGCTATGGCAATGGATCTCGGACGTTGGTCAAATGACAAGGAGCAACACCTGAACCTCTCCAAACACTACGCCAACAGGTGAACTTTGACTCTCGACAGATTTAACGTGCATCAGCCCCTTAACGCGACGGATCTTTGGCTCAAGAGTTCGAACTCTTGAAAAGCAGGCCACGAGTTCGAGACCATAACCACTAGGCTGGCTTTATACCCTCTTCGAGGAATAAAAAAATATGGTATTCTAACAATTTTGAAATATATGTAATATTTTTTTGGGAAATTCCTAACATATATTTTCATGATCGGATTAGTGAGGGGAGTGGTTATTTATTTTTGAAGTTCATTATTTCAATATCTGACTCAAACCTAGTATCTTCAAATACTTTCACAATGATTGTTGATGAAGATTGTTGATTATAAACAATAAATAGTAAGGCTCTACGTATATATTAATGATTTAATTTAGAAATGAGGGGCAGTTAGGCATCATTTCAGGTATTATCGTTGTCATCAGAAATAGATTAAAATGTTTGAGAGGGTCTAATGCCAATAGCCTTCTTGTAGATAGAAAATTTAGTTCAAACCCAGAAATTCATTTATATTAAGTTGCATAAATTATTTAGTTGCATAATATTTTTTTTATTTACTGTTAATTTGCTATTACTATTATTTTTATTTGAGTTTATATTTTTAGTTTAAACTTAAAACATTGTTTTTTATTCTGCTTTTGTCTTCAAATGCTTAAAGAGGATATTTTCCGTAAAAAAAAAGGTGTTTGTATAATATAGCATAAAATGCCATTATGTGTCTTGATCAAACATCACTGAAGAATGTATTAAAAAAATACTGAAGAAAGTACAGAATACAAAATTACAGTGATGGCAAAAATACAGAATTTTTAAAAAAATAAAATTTTTTCCTTCTGTTTTTATTTATGCATTTCGTGTTAATGGGATTTGGATGAGGCTAAAATTCCCATGTTACTGAATATTACATATCACTACGACTTCAAATTCTCTCAAAGAAAATGAGTATTTACATTTTAACAGCCTCTAAATGCTAATATATTTGAAAAATAATAAATATGGTAAAATGTTTTCTAATTTAATTTTTATGCATACATGTTAGTTTTCAGTTAGCTACTGTCAGTCTTTTTCTAGAACTTATTAATTATAGAATTTCTTAAGAGGACAAGGTAAGATCTACGCAAAAGTTTTTAATTTAAGGATTTTCAAAATTCTTTTGATTGCCTCCTAGGTGTGCATACTATGAGAAACAGATTTTGTGCTCAAAATTTCATAAAAAGCTAGTCATTTAATTTTTACAGGAAAAAAATATATAAAGTGTGATTTTAAGATGCTACTTATCCTATAAAAATTTACGTACAGATATGAAATTTGATTTATAAGTACGTCAAACTATGTATAACAAAAGTTGGTATGGGTTTTGCGATAACATGATTGGTATTTATACAATACTTCTTTTTATGAATGCTTATTGAAAATTCCTTAAAAATGTATAAATTCTAAGTTCAATCATTTTTTTAAAAAATAAGTATTGCTTCGATTTAAAAATGCAAACCAAATTTGTTACATGTACTATTTTCAACAGGTAAAAAAATTCAAAGCATTAGGTAAAAGAAAACAAAAAGCCTTTTGAAAA
>BMAV01013306.1:0-16573 GCA_019973955.1 Trichonephila inaurata madagascariensis
ACTTTTGATCCGTTTTTGCCTTTTCCCACGGATAACAGGTTAAACGCCTTCTACCGGGTATACGTAATGCGAAATTACCTGCTTTTTAATCATTTCGTATTCCCTTTAAAATTATTTCCAAGTTTCGTTGGGACCCATTTTTTTTGGTGAGCTAATTTTTTTTGTCCAGAGGAAATAAAAAAAAAACTGTTTTTTGTGAAAAAATTAAGTAGGTAAAAGTTTTGTTTTTAGAAAAAGAAAAAAATTTTAAAAATTTAATAATCTTAAAGACAAATTTTTTTGTGCTTTAAAATTTTATTCCGGTTATTTAATTTTTAAAAGGGGTTAAAAACTGCAAAAAAAATTTACGGTTTTTTTCTTTTATGGAATTTTTTGGTCTTCGACCACGGATTTTAGTACAATTTAATTAATTACTCAATGGTTTAAAATTTCAAAAAGTTAATTTTTTTTTTGTATATCCCAAATTTTCAGTGGGGGTTAAAAAAAAATTGATGAAAATTTTGTAAATCATAATGGGTTGATAAATTTAAAAACAATTCCTTTTTATTGATTTATAGAACCTATCCCCTTTTATTAAAAGGAAAATTTACCTAATAACCCTTTTTTGAGGATACTATTAGACTATTAAAAAAAAGTTTTTTCCAATTTTATTTTATAAATTACGTTTATTTTACCAGGTAAAATATTCTTGTTGAACATTTATTTCCTTCGTTAAAAAAAATGTTCTTGTTAGTTCTGTTAATCCAAATAATCAACTCCATCAGTCCAATTTTCCAAAAAATTCCCAAAAACAAAGAAGTTTAAGAGCGCCCATCCAAGTTAAAATTTAAATTGTAAAAACAAATTCCTAAAGTTTTAATACTTCGTAAAAATCTTAAAATTTTTAATTTTCAAAAGGTTTAAAAAGATTTTGGCTAGGGGAAACGAGATATGCGTTTCTTTCTTTTTTAACCTTAAAATTGGGCCCCTCCGGGGATTTTTTACCAGAAGTTCAGGGGGAAATTTTTTCAGACCCCCTTTCTTTTTTTGTTACCGGAGAACACCTCGCAAAGGGGTATGGCCCCAAAAAAGTCCAAAGGGGAAAATTTTCCCCATGAGTAACAAAAAAAATGAGGCAGAATATCAATTCAGAATATATTTGTGGGTTTTATTTTTAATTTTTAAAAACAGAAAAAAAATTTAAATATCTAGTTAAGTTCATTTAAAAAATTAATAAAAAATTTTGGGGACAAAATATTTTTCTAAAGGACCCGGGGAAAAAAATCTAACAAGTTTTTATTTTCATTCTTTTTTGAATTATCTTTACGAATAGTAACTTTTGATTTCTTGACAAATCTCTTATTGTTTTTTTTTACTTAGTAATGTAAATTATGCATCATTTTGTTCTAATATCTTGAATTTTTTAATTTTATTGTAAAAAAAACATTACAAAACATTTGATTAATTTTCCTTTAAAAAACAGTTAAAATTTTAAAAATTTAATTTTGTTTTTTTAAATTAATTTTTTTTCAATGATATTTGAAATTTTATATTAAAACAAATGAAAATTTTGTGCATCTGCGTTGCATTTTTTAGGATTTTAAATTGTAAAAATAATGTCAAATCATTTTATGAACAAATCGAAATTTTCTTGATATATGAATGTAGTAATTTTAAATTGGGAAAAAAAGAAATTAGAAAAATGAAGTATTGCTAAAATTTCAAATTTTTTGATTGGGAGTACATTTTGAGATATGATGAAAATATTTCGGTTACCGATATGACACTTTTAAAAAAAAATTACAATTTATTTAAATTTTATTAGACATAAGAGAGAATTTTAAAATTTTAATTTATTTCGGGGTTTAAAACTTATCTGAATCATTTTTTTAAAAAAGTTTTTCACGTTTTACTGGCCCATTGTATTTCAGTTTCTTTGGCGTAGCAACATCGATAACAAAATTAAAAAAAAAATCACCCCTTTATGTTTTAACATTTTCAAAGTACCACAAAATCATTCTTTTTGTTTTTCTTAGTTTTCAAATGAAAATAATTTTATGGAGTTGAACTTATTTTCTACCCTTATTTCATTATTTAGTTTTTGATAAAGAAGTTTATTTTTACTGATTTAAAATCGGGGAACCCCAAGTTTCAAAAATAAAGAATTTCAAGGGCTTTTTTTCCTTTTTTTCCTTATTCAATACTTCATCGATTAATTTTTTTTTGAAACAAGAACAAACATAAACATAAACACACACACACACACACACACACACACACACCAACACCACACACACACACACACAACAAAACAAAACCACCACACACACACACACACAAACCACCACACCACACACACACACACACACACACACCAACAACCACACACACACACACACACACACACACACACACACACACACACACACACACACACAACCCCCCACCAACCACAAACAACAACAACAAAACAAAACAAACAACACACAAAACAACCAACCCAAAAAATTTTGCCCTGTATTCCCAAACCAAATTTTTTTTTTCAACAACTTTTTTAAAAAAATGGTTGTATTTTCTGTTAATTTTTGGGGAAAAAACGTTTTTTAAAAGGTTTTGAAATTTAAAATTTTCAAAAAATATTTATTCGTTTTTTTTTAATTTTTCACATTTGGTAAAAAAATTCATTTTTTAAAATTTTTAAAATTTTTGGGGTTTTAAGAAACACTAAAAATTTTATTTTTCCCCCATATTAATTTTTTTTAAAAAAAACCGGGAAAAAAAAAAAAAAAAAAAAAAAAAAATAAAAATTTTTTTTAAAATAAATTTTTTTTTGTAAAAATGGACCCCCCCAAAAAAGGGGGACTAAATTGTTTTTTTTTTCAAAAAGAAAACCTTGCATAAAAAATTTAAAATTTTTTTTTTTGAAGAAATTTAGTTTCCACTTTTTTTCTAAGGATTAATTAATTTTAAAAAAAAGAATCAGAAGTTATTAATATTTTGGTTTTTTGAAAAAATGTATTGGGAAATTTAAAAAGAGTTTTAAAAAAAGGACCGAAACTATTCAAAGTAAGGGGGATTTTGGGAATATTCATGAACTGGGAAGTATTTTTTCTCATTTTTTTAAAGAATGGCTTTTTCCAACATTTTATCTCAATGACAATTTCCCCACCTAAAATAAAAAATTTATAAAACTTAATTAATATCATCCCTTTCAAAAATTGACATTAAAGTCTAAGTAAAAAAAAAAAAGGTCTACAGTTTAAATTTCCCGAAAATTAAGCAATTTTTTTTTTTTTTTCATTTTCAAATTTTTTAAAATAATTTTTAATACGTTTTAGGTAAATTAAATTTATTTTGAAGATTTAAGAATTTTTACAGTTATTTTTTTGGGTTTAGCTCAGAAATAGGTAAAGGGGTAAAGTTTCTAGTTTAAAAATTGTAAATTCCACTTTTAAAAATTTTTTTAATATATGAGTTTTTACTATTTTTTTTTTAAAAACAGCATCCAAATTTTTTAATTCCCAAAATCTGCTTTTTAAGTTCCATTTATCTTCAGTGTTTTGATTTCGCCCCATAGAGAAAAAAGAATAATTATATATATATATATATATATATATATATATATATATATATATATATATTAACTTTTAACATGGCTCTGTTTTTTCTCTATTATATCGAAAATTTCTGCTGTACGGGAAGGTTGATCCATAAAAGCATTATTAACCCAAAAATCGCTGGCCTAATTCAGTGACAGCTTTAGAAATCATAATAGGTCTCCAGTTTAGTCCAAAGACTTTTTGTATCTACATTTGTTGTGTCTTGTGAATTCCAAATACTTCCTTCTTTAGCACTGCAGGTTCTAGAATTTCTTCACTTTTACTTTATATATATATATATATATATATATGACATGTTTTTGCAGTCAGAAACAGACTTAGTTTTAAAAAAGGGTCTTTATTCTAGAATGAGTACATCTCTTCTGAAGCAAGAGGCAGAGAGAAAAAGAACGCCACCGAAAATCTTAAGTGGGTTATACAAAATACCGATCACGGCGTACATGAGTGCTCTTGAAAGTTAATGCTGACATATAGGGCTATTAAATATAACGATCTGGAATTAGACATGTTATTTTTAATCTAATTTAATTACACACACACACACACACACACACACACACAGACACACACACACACACACACACACACACACACACACACACACACACACACACACACACACACACACACACACACACACACACACACACACACACACACACACACACACACACACACACACACACACACACACACACACACACACACACACACACACACACACACACACACACACACACACACACACACACACACAGAGAGAGAGAGGCTAATTCTCACAAAAAAGAAAACATCCAAATAATAACATTGAAAACACATAGACAATACGAAAAATCACAATAAAGGGGAATATGAGTAATCGAGAAAAAAATTATAAAATGGATCCCTGCAGTATTATAAACATTACTGACTTTGGACAGCTATTATATAAAACAATTTATAAAAAAAGTGGGGTTGAACATGTTTTTGGGCCAGCCAAACCTTCCCCTTTTTTGTAAACAACACTGAGCAAAACCAATAGGAAATAGATAGGAATATCTAAACCTTTAAAAGATAGAGGTAATTTACCTAAAAATTGCACTTACAAATGAAAAGCCCGTTTTAAGTCTGAGTGCAATAAATGTTATTCCCGGGATTCTAGACCCTAATGCAGATTTAAATCAAGTGAAGGCTGAAATGAGCACTTAACAAAAGTAAAAAAAAGAAATGGAAATAAAATTAATAAGAGTTGCAAATTATAGCATAACTTTAATAACACTAGAGTAAATATGAATAAAATAATAATAAGTAAGTTTTATCTAATATTAGATTAGGGAAATAACCATAACTATGAAATATTTAAGTTTATAGTAATAAACTATTATCAATCTTAGAATTTTAATCCTAACTATTTTTGAATAGCTTTTATTCATATAAATATTAACAAAATTAATTGGGGATTTCTGATTTAAGCAATATTTAGTAAAATGTTTATAGTTATTTATAATGTCTGATTTTTGGACACAGAAATTTTATTAGTTGTATATAATTAATAACAATATTTCTGAATATAGAAACATGTACATTACCTCCCAATGAGGAACTTTTATAATATTGAAATTAAATTCTTCTCTTTATCATAAATATTAGAAACTATTACATTTTCATATAATTTGACATGTATATCAAGAAAATTTGTTTTGTTGTTATTTTATCTGTATTAAATTAGATATTGTGGGTAAAAATTAATGTTAGTATAAAATTGGCTTGTTTGCCAAAATGATTATATCATTTATATAACGATAAATATAATATTTAGAATTATTAATGTAACTACTTTCAAAATAATGAAGTATAAATTGGCAAGACAGGTGTTTCGCAGGCACCTTTGTGGCAAACCTTAATCTGCAGATAATTTGTCACCTTTATGATATATATAGTTTCTTTAAGTAAACCAAGTAGTGAACCAAATCTATCATAATTAACATTATTAAATAAATTATCTTTATATAAACTACAAGTATATTAATGAAATATCAATATTAATAGAGTTTAAGAGATCTTCAAAATCTAAAAATATAGACTGAATAAATTTTTATCTTTCATTTGTTTAGTGGATTTACTAATTTTAAGAATGGCTGTGGATTTAAGATTATTTATTGTATCATGGAGATATTTCATGGAGAATTTTGCCTGTTTTACTGATATATGTATTAAAACCATTTGTAACTGTCCTAAATTTAACTGGGTCTTTATGAAATTTGGGAGTAAGAAATATATGTGGAAATTTAAAATTATTATTAATTTGAATTTTTAACTGTTTATGAAAAGCCAAGATACGTTTATATTTATTTCTGTATCAGAAACAGAAGACTTAATAAAAGTTGTATTATTATCGAAATAATTCTTGATCATTAAATTATAATAGTATTTACATATGAAGGCAAAATTTCCTGGCACTTTATCAACATAAACTATAATAAATTTATTTTGCAAATTTTTAATCTGATTTTTAATATTTTTAAAAAAGATTTTATTATCTGTACCATAGTTATATTTATTAACCTGCTTTGTAATATTACCTTTGAATTTTGTGAATGCCTCTATAGGCATACTAAATTTAATAGCTTATTTGTATATAAATCGCTCAATATCATTATATAACTGATTTTTTATAATTTTATTATTATTCGAAATCATTAATCTAAAACCAGTAAATTTATTCATAATGTTTCTAAGATTATTGTCTTTTACAATAGTGAGGTCACCAGTAACAACATGCTTGTGATGTTCCTCTATGAAATCTTTTAATTCACTACATTTACATATTAAGTTATGTAAGTATATAAATAAGCTAGTATATACACACACACACACACACACACACACACACACACACACCCACACACACACACACACACACACACACACACACACACACACACACACACACACACACACACACACACACACACACACACACACACACACACACACACACACACACACACACACACACACACACACACACACACACACACACACACACACACACACACAAAATATATATATATATATATATATATAACTAGGGGATGACCCGGCGTTGCACTGGCTTCTCGTGTGCAGTTTTTATCCCTTTGGGAAGTTTCCCCTTTCCTTTTCAGTGTCAGCACTTCTGTGATTTCTATATTAATGTCATTAAAATACTCTTTTCGAAGTTTCTTCCACATCTTTGTCGTTTGGGCGGTTCTGTTTTCTCCATAGCCCCGGCGTTACAGGGCTTTTTCCTGGGTACAATTTTATACCCATGGAAATTTTTTAATTCTCTCTGGACACCAGTATTTCTGTGTGTCTGTGTTACTGAGTGATGTGAGTGTTTTCTATATTTGTATCATTTAAATCCCCTTTTCAGAAATTTCTTCCACTTCTTCTCTTTGTCAGACAGATTTCTTTTCTCTCTGTTCAGCCAAGCATTGTATGGGTTTTTTCGAACATAAAACCCCCTTTTTTCACGGAGGGGTAGGATCTTTTTTTTCTTTCAAATTTCTATTTTTGATTAAAAATTTACAAAAGTAATCCTGTTTTGTTCTCAAGAATACAGACAATTTAGGAATTTATTATTAAATAAATAGTTAAGTAATAAATAATAAAAAGCAATATAACTTTAATTCTTAAAAAAATTGTAAATTTATATAAATTTTCGTTAAATAATGAATAAAAAAATGTCTACCATTAGCTATGAAACGACTGCTTTTATCTCTGGATGTTTGATTTATTAATTAAATATATGTAACTATGTAAAAAGAAATATGGGGGAAAGCTTAAAATTTGTTTTCATTCCTTGTATAAAAAAAGATTTAAAAGGAAATAGTACTATTTAATAAAAACAGGGCAGCATTTTCCTATATTTTAAGGTTTTTCACTAAATTATTTCTGTAAAAGAAAACTATTAGTTGCGATGTATTATTAAAAACTCTAAGATCGTATATATTAATTATTTTATACATGAAACAATGTGACAACTTTCTTAAAATTCAAACTAATAAATTGCATTTGGAAAATATTACTGGAAAATTCATTATATTTATAATCATTATAAAATAAAAAAACATTCAAAAAGAAAAAATCTTTATCTGACAGAAAAGTTGTTTATCTGCTTACGTACTCTCCGTAAGTTGTTTTTTCGCAAGGTGCGCTATAAGCGCTCAAACTCGAGTGTTCTGAGATAGCTTTCCCATAATTAACTATTACAGGCATTTAGCGATTTTTCCAATTTTTTTCGTTGTATTTTTACGGCTCCCCAAGACGGAGAAAATACATCTTCTTTAAAAGTACTTTTTGTATAAATAAAATCCTTTTCCAATGCTGTCATGTTAATGTTTCAAATTAACTTGACAGCATTGGAAAAGGTTTAAAAGATGTACCAATCTGCTTGAAAAATAGTTTTATCTTTTTTTAGGAATTTAAATTAGAAAAATTTAAAACATTGTAGAAATTGAGATTTTAAGAACATATTTCAAATTAATCACATGTTAAAAGCATTTTTTTTAAACAAAGTTAATTAATACAGTCAATAGAGCAATGTCATGAAATTCCATTTTGGCTGAAAACTGATTTTCGACGCCAACTTTAGTCATTGTTGTAACAATAACAGTGTTACAACAATGCAGGCAAATCAAACTTTGCGCCAAACACTGGTTATTAAAACTGGTTCTAATTAATATCTTTTTAAAAAATTGCTATGTCGGACCGAATTGTGAATCTAAACCATTCTCGAATCCACTTAAGGTATCCGACTACGTTCGGAACCGTGATTTTGCAAAAGCGTGTAAATGGATAATATTTGTGATATTAGCGTCACTTAGATTAGACAATGTATATAAAATTGAGTTAAGAATAGAATTACAATAAAAAATTATTTGAGTAGAATATTTTAACAAAAAATGAACTTAGAATAACCTTTATTCCAAATGTTCTCCTTTCGTAAAAAATGTTTCTATTGTATTAATATTTTGCCTGTATATAGCTCAGACCTCTGTAAAGAGGCTCAACTAGAATTTTTGAAATGCGTAACTCGGAAGTCGGTTTATCTATGTTTTACGAAAACAGAGGGGAGAAATTTTAAGATAATACGCCGATAATTGTTTCAAATGGTTGTAACTCTGAAAATAATGTGAATTTTTCAAAAATCATAGTGGAGCCTCTGTACCGAGGTCTGAGTTATATACAGGCAAAATATTAATACAATAGAAGCATTTTTTAGAAAAGGAGAACATTTGGAAAAAAGTATATTCTAAGTTAATTTTTTGCCAAAAAATTGTATTTAAATAATTTTTTTTTGTCATAATGTCCTTAGAATAATTTTATACATGTATTCTAATCTAAGTGACACTAAATATCATGAAAATTATCCATTTATGCGCTTTTTTAAAATCATGGTTCCGAACGTAGTCGGATTCCTTATATCCCCACAAAAAATGTCATCAAACTCGTTCCAGCCGTTTAGGAGAAGTCAGTCACATACACACGCACAGAAGAATTATATATATCAGGATTATTTGAAAATATATTAATTAAGAACGCTAAAAAGCATGATTCCTCTGCATTTTTGTAACAATAAAGACCCGGTTTGACCAATTTGGCTGAAAATCGATTTTCGACGCCAACTTACTTCATTTTTATAACAATAACGTTGTTACAACAATGCAGGTGAATGTTGAGTTGCATTTTTAGAATGTTTTTAATTAATATCTTTTTAACTAATTGCGATATCGGACCGAATTGCGATTCTAAACCATCCTCGAATCCACTTGAACCCACACTAAAAATTTCTTCGAAATCGGTCCAGCCGTTTAGGAGGAGTTTAGTCACAAACACACGCTCAGAAGATTTTTATAGATAAAGATATGTATAATATATATATATATATATATATATATATATATATATATATATATATATATATATATATATATATATATATATATATATATATATATATATTATACATATCTTTTATATTAGATATCTTATCTTTATAGATATTATAGCTATTTGTATATATATATATATATATATATATATATACAAATAGCTATAATATCTAAGTATAATTAGTCATGATAGGAAATATTAGACACAGTAGTACAATAACAAACTGCTGGCCTTAGGAACCAAGATTGCAGGTTTAAACAAGTTTTAGAGTTAGCCAAACTTCACCTGTAATTTGCCTAAACCACTGAGCCAAAGGGAAAGGAAAGAATAATAATAGGAAAAATTTAAATATTACAAATAAAATCACTATATATATTGTTACGTAGATCCGGATTCTAGGATTTTATGCAAAACAATAACAAAGAAAATAAACAGTTCTCTTCAAGAGCTATGCGAATTTATTATTTAAAGTCCAATCCTTTATATACAGGATTAAGCAGCAATATTCACAGAGTAAATCTCCGAAGGTCTTCACACCTTCAACAGCAATCAAACACAATCATGAGTGTTTAAAAATACACGTAAGTAAAAGATTATTCACAAGCACAGCCGAGCTAATCGCTATTCAAAACAAAGCTCACCACTCGCTGGTTTAATCAAGACTGACTGGTGGTGGCTGGCACTCCGCTTTATAGGAGCGGCAGAAACTTCCATAAATATAAACGCTCGTGTCATCGAGCGCGACGTTAATGGAGAGATCCACTACATTCTAGAAGAATCCAGAGGGTTCCGAACTCGCCAACATGATCGCCAATGACGCCAAAATGGTCGTCAAAGTTGCCAAATTGGCCGCCAACTTGGTCGCCAAAAATGATGCCAACTTGGCTCTACCACCAAGATTTCGCCATGTTCTTATTGAATTGCCATTATAAAGTAAAGGGTGACATTGCTTGTGAATAGCACAATTTTAACATAAAACAAATATAACATAGAGTAATATAAATGCATTAAACATCCAAATGCAAATTATTTACCCTATTTACACAAAATTCGTAACACTGCCCCATCCTCAAAGACTGCACGTCCCGGACAGTACAATCCTTGAGTAAGAGGCATCTATTTACAGGCAAACTACTCACATAATAATCACATATAAAGTAACAAATGTATTCCAGAGCATATACAACACAAATAAATTCAAAGCACATGAAGAGATGTAAACATAAATTCCAATATTAAAGTAAAACTAAGGAATTAGAAAAGAGAAATAATGTACACTATTTACAAAATAATTAATGACCATGGTCTAAACTTAAGGATCTTATTCATCTTGGCCAAGATAAGGGGCTAGCCTATTATAATGTAGCCTATTATTACCTTTGGTTTTGAGTGTGGTGATTTCTTTATCTGCACCACAACGTCATTTAGTCTTTTTAGGGCTATGTAAGGACCCTCCCAGTTAGTCTTCAGCTTCGGAGAGAGTCCTCTGCGACGTTTCAGATTCCATAACCACACTTTGTCGCCATCGTAGAAGTTTTGTCCGATTGCTCTTGCGTCGTATCGGTTCTTCATCTTTTGGGCAGCCCTGCCGATTCTTTCCCTGGTCAGATGATGCATTTCCTCAATTCGTGCCTGGAGTTTCTTGATATATTCCTCAGGTGCCAAGGGTGCATCTGGCCGGCTGAACAAAAGATCTGCAGGCAGACGAAGATCACTTCTAAAGAGCATCTGGGAAGGGGAATAGCCGGTGGTCTCGTGAACGGCACTCCTGTAGGCAACCAGGAAAAAGGGCAATTTCTTGTCCCAGTCCTGTTGATTACTGGATACCAGGAGAGAGAGGCTGTTCAGAATGGTCCGATTGAACCTCTCTACCATGCCGTCAGACTGAGGATGTAAATCTGTTGTTCTGGCTTTGTCGATGGCGAGTATTTCACACAGTCTTTTGCAAACTGCAGAATCGAAGTTTCTGTCTTGATCGGAGTGCAGTTGTAGAGGGACTCCGAATCGTGAGATCCAGTGTTGAACTAGAACCTCTGCAACAGTCGAGGCCTCTAGGATAGGCTTCAGGCCACTTAGTGAAGTAGTCCATTACCACCAGGATGTTGTTGTTGCCATCTGATGATCTCGGAAGTGGACCTAGGATGTCAAACGCTATTCGTTCGAAAGGCGCTTCTACATTATACAGCTGCAGTCTTCCTCTAGTGCGTTTTCTGGGACCTTTGCATGCAGCACAGGGATCACATGTGCGACAACGCTTTTCCACGTCACTACGCACATTGTTCCAGTAGAAGCGCTCACGAACTTTTTGTAAGGTCTTCATAACACCAAAACTGACCTCCAATTGGACTGCCATGGAGTTCCTTAAGGACCATTGAAACTCTTGTCTTTGGGAGTATAAATTGCTACCTGAATGTTTTTCCGACATCAGATTCCCATTTTCGATATAAAACACCATTTCTCAGATGGAGAGAGTCCCAAAGAGCCGAGTAACGCTTCGTTGTAGGATGGAAAGGGGCGATGTCTTGCCAGCTGGGCTTTTCGTTAGACGACTCTTTGAATTCCATGATTGGTTTTATTTCAGGATTTACCAGTTAGTTATTTCGGACGCTCTCATCACTCCACTGGTCCAATGCCAATGTTGATGGCGTTGTAAATTGGTGGACTATTGGATCTATCACGCCAAATTTCTTTTCGATTCTCAAGCTGTTTGAGAGATTCTTGCTGCTCTCCGAACTAGGTCTTTTCAAACGGACGTCTCCATTTTCATCTGCTGATCCTTTTCGGTCGCTACACACTTTCTTTGATTTTGTTACACTTGTACGACAAGGATCTTCTTGATTTACTCGAGGACAGTTACTTCTTACATGCCCGGTTCTACCGCAACCCCAGCACTTGAAGTTGCGATCTTCTTTATTTATTCGAAGGCAGCTACTTTTCAGATGACCTGCTCCACCGCACCCCCAACACGTGATTCTACGTCTCCTCAGGTTCTGACGTTGAGCCATTAAATCTTGAATTTCCTCTCTCAGTTTCTCAATCTCCTTTTTCCATGGAGATTCACAGGGTGCATCTGCAGTCACTCTAGCTCCTCGGACGGAATCGCTGGCTCTACAGCTGGCTTCATTGGCGGCCTCCAGTTTCAGGACATATAACAGGGCAGATTTAAGATCTTGGACATCTGCCATTCTTACAGTCTTCTGAATTTCCCTCTCCTTCAGGCCGTCCACGAAATACTGCAAAGAGATTACTTCTCACACAGTTGCTGGGTAGTAGGAGAAAGCCAAGTTAGCGAGCTTTCTACTTCGGAGGCATACTCCTGCAAGCTTTCTCCGGTTTTCTGGAGTCTTGCTTTCATCTGCAGATTTGCGTAGTCCTTGGAGTATTTCTGGCCTAACCGAAGATCCAGAGCATTATACAGGGAGTTCAAATTCAGTAGCTATGTGTCGAGAAGAGTCTGCAGTACTTTAGCAGCTTCTCCTCTAAGGGATGCTGCTAGCTGGCATGCTTTCGCTCCTTCAGTCCATCCATTGGTTTCAGAAATTAGGGAAAATTGTGTTTTGTATATTTCCCAGTTCGTTTTTCCGTCATAGGTCGACAGTTTCACTGGTCCTGTAAAATCAGTTACATGCACTAGAGAAGCAAGCACAGGCACACTCTTGTTTTTGTTCTCATTTCCGGCAGCTAGAAATTTCTTCTCAAGATCTTCCATGCACTGTGATATAAGGCTAAAATTTTCAGTGACTCCTTCAATTCTTTCTTCAACTTGCTCTTTAATCTTTTCTATTTCCTTTCACACTTTCTCTTCAACTACTGCAAACTCTTCTTTCATTTTTCCAGCTATTCTGTCTTCCACACTATTTTTTTTCTCTTCCAGATAATTCTTCAGTTCTTCTTGACATTTCTGTACACTTTCTAGACCTTTCTGCTTTTCTTGTGTAGTCTCTTGTTGGCCTTACTCCATTCTCTCCTTTAACTCATTCTTAGTATCCTCCAGACCTTTCTGCATTTCTTATCTAGTCTCTTCTTGACCTTTCTTCATTTCTTGCTTAGTCTCTTCTTGTCCTTTCTCCATTTTCTCCTTCAACTCATTTTTAGCCTCTTCTTGGCTGTTTTTCAAAGCATTGATGGCTTCCAACAGCACCTTCAGTTGCTCATCCATCGCTCTTGTTATTAGCATAAAATCCCACTTCTGACACCAAATTGTTACGTAGATCCGGGTTCTAGGATTTTATGCAAAACAATCACAAAGAAAATAAACAGTTCTTCAAGAGCTATGCGAATTTATTATCAAAAGTCCAATCCTTTAAATACAGGATTCAGCAGCAATATTCACAGAGTAAATCTCCAAAGGTCTTCACACCTTCAACAGCAATCAAACACAATCATCAGTGTTTAAAAATACACGCAAGTAAAAGATTATTCACAAGCACAGCCAAGCTAATCGCTAGTCAAAACAAAGCTCTCTACTCACTGGTTTAATCAAGACGGACTGGTTGTGGCCGGCACTCCGCTTTATAGGAGCGGCAGAAACTTCCAGAAATATAAATGCTCGTGTCATCGAGCACGACGTTAATGGAGAGATCCACTACATTCTAGAAGAATCCAGAAGGTTCCGAACTCGCCATGATGATCGCCAATGACACCAAAATGGTCGCCAAAGTTGCCAAATTGGCCACCAACTTGTTCGCCAAAAATGATGCCAACTTGGCTCTACCACCAAGATTTTGCCAAGTTCTCATTGAATCGCCATTATAACGTAAAGGGCGGCATTGCTTGTGAATAGCACAATTTTAACATAAAATAAATATAACATAGAGTAATATATATGCATTAAACATCCAAATACAAATTATTTACACTATTTACACAAAATTCGTAACACTTCCTCTTCGTCAAAGACTGCACGTCCCGGGCAGTACAATCCTTGAGTAAGAGGCATCTATTTACAGGCAAACTACTCACACAATAATCACATATAAAGTAGCAGCATATACAACACAAATAACTTCACAGATCATATTATTATTGGATTAAATATTTTTCTGATTTTTTCTTATGAATTATGAATTTAATATTTTAAACTTAACCGGTTTAGGCTCAAGTCTAGTCACTTAGCTAAATTGTAAACTGCATTTATTTGACGCACAATTTAATATTACTAAGTAAAGAATGCAGAATAATGCTTTATTTGACTTTCAAAATAGTTTGAGTGGCGCTATTAAGTAGAAACCTTTATACATTGGAGAAATTCAAAATGATTAGTAATTTATGCAATTAGTTACTTTTTTTCAATTCCTACTGTTAGTTCACAACCTCCCTTTATATGTATCTTGTTCAAATTTTCAATCGTTAATAAAATACATTTTAAAGCGCTCAATTGAGCTGAAATTTTGTATACAAGATTGTTTTGGATTACGATACGGTAATTTGATTACAACTAATAAAAATTAATTGATTAAAGCTTATTATTCAAAGAATTACAGATGCAGCCACGTTGGCATCATTTTTGGTGACTTAGCGACCATTTTGGCAACATGTGTCAAAACTTAAAAAGGACTTTTTCTCACATTTTAAAGCCGTCATTTGAGCTGAAATTTTTATACACGATTGTGTGTTTGGGGGGACAATAATATTACAATTAATTGACTGTAATTAATTATTTAAAGAATTGCAGATACAGTCACATTGGCTTCATTTTTAGCGACTTGGGTCAAAACTTAAAAAAAAATTTTTTTCTCAAGTTTTAAAGCATTCAGTTGAACTGACATTTTATATATGTGATTTGTTTGGATGGCAATACGATACTTTAATGATAATTAATAAAAATTAATTGCCACTTAATATTGTGATTCTGTCATATGTATATTAATTGTAATTATTTGATAAAAAGTAACTAAAATAAAATTTTTTTTGACCTAAGTAGGAATTGACTTAAATTTTTCTTTTTGTATTTCTTGTTATAAAATTAAGTATTTTTTTAAATATAGATAACCAGTTGAATAAAAGACATCATTAAATATTTGGTAAGCAAATACTTTTTAATTGAAAATTTCTGTGCATTTCATGAAATTAAATACTAAAAAATACACACGAAAGTTTTCAATGATAACATTTTGTGTGTTTAATGTATGTTTCAGTAATATTTGAATTTATTTCCAGCCAAATATATCACAACCTATTATCTTTTTTTCCTTCTACTTTTATTCCCTTTTATTCTGAATAATATTGTAAAACACTAGATTTATCACGTCCGAACAAGAAATACTATTGAAATTTGTAAAAAAAAAAATAAGAAAAATAACCAATCGATAGCTTTCGAAGAAAATAACGGTCTGAGAGCACGCTACATGAAAAATGTTCCACTAATCATAATAAGAATAAACTCTCTTTTTTTCCCGTGTTATGGCTATAACGCATTCTTATTACGAAAAAAAAAAAAGAAACATTATTTTTTGTTCATTTCGATTTTCAAAAGAGATTTACTTTGTTTCATTTCTAAAATGTGATTTATTCTTAAAAAATGCTGATGATAAAATCAATGCATTAACTATAAAGGTAGTGATAAGTCACATAAATACGAATGTGAATAAATGATTTTTTTTTAAAAAAAAAAATCTCGTCTGATTGATAAAAATCATTTTTTTTATTAAAAAAATATCGCAATATATTGTTGGAAAATGACTGTCATAAATGAAAATGGCTGATGAAATGAATAAGTGTTGTCATTGCAGAACGAGAAACTATACTCCTCCTTTCGCATAAAATATTGTCAACTTTAAGATATTAATTTTATTTTATTTGGCTGAATCTGTCATGATAACATGAAATGATAAGAGTTTAATATAAATATTTTCGCGTCAAATTCATTTATATTTTTCTGAAAATTTCAAGCGTAAAATTATATTTCTTTGCGTTTTTCTAATGATACAGAAATAAAATGAGATTACATAATTGAAAAATTAAAACGAAATTTAACTGCTTAAAAATGTGGCTCAAATTTTATTCAAATAAATACTCAATATATCTATAATATAAATTATACTCAATATATCTATAAT
>BMAV01013306.1:25744-59676 GCA_019973955.1 Trichonephila inaurata madagascariensis
TTTTAAAATACTTCCAGTGTCAAAATGCAACAAGTAATCAAGAAAAGTTGCAGTTTTAAACAAAGCTTACAAAGCTAAATCTTGCTAAAATAAAAAAAAAACAAACAAATTTTCTTAACATAATATGTATTTTTTTGTAGTGAAATACAATATATGAAACTAGGAAATGGCTTAAAATTTGTAGAGAAGTAATTTTTATTAGATAATTAACAATTTGATTCATATGACAAGTAGATTAGCAAATAAAATCCTAAGATAACATTTTCCCATTCAAATGTATCCATTTTCATAACAATAAAAATGTTTCTCAGGGAAGGAAGATACTCATTTCTCTATATATTCCGTGTAGTGTACTATCTACCAATAAGTATTTGATCATCCGGGCAACTGTGGATATTTTCGGCTCTAATCTACGCCACACCTTCAGTACTTAAATATCGAATAGAAAATATCAACGGTATTAGTGGCATGCAAGATGCCATGAAATTCAGAGCTGTCTGTCTTCTAGAAGGGCGTAGTAATCGTATATCATATAACTGGTCGATTCTTAAAAGACACATCTAGTGAGTTAAAAATGGCAAAATTGACAGTGACTTTTGGAAGGTGAGCGGGAATTGTCGGTATGGATTTCGACACAGTGAACCCACGAAACTAAGATATGGGGACCGACAAGTGCTGTCCACAAACATTTGGAAAAAACACCCCAAATCAATGTTCCACATACTCAAGGAGTTTCAACAAGCATTCGGGTCTATTGTTTCGATGTATACCATCCGCAAGAAAGCACATTTTCTTGGTTTCCAAGGTCCTGCTACCGCTTACAAGCCTTTGATTACTGCTCGGTTAAGGTGGTGCAAAATATTTCGAAATCAGATTATAGATGAGTGAAAACAGGTTATCTGGAGTGCTGAATCAAGGTTCACTCTCTACCAGTAGGATGGTGGAGTCTGGGTTTGGCGTATGCTTGAATGCGTTTTGTCAGAATGCATTGTCCCTACAGTAAAGTTTGGCGGAGGTAGAAGTACGGTCTGGGGATGTTTTTCATCGTATGGACTGGAACCCTTGGTCCCAATTCATAGAAAGACCAACCTGACTCCTACTCCACTATTCTGGACAACAATGTATTTACTACACTGTGACAACTCTACGGGTTGGATCACTGTTACTTGGAGGATGACAACGTCACTTGTCATGTTGCGAGGTCCACCACGGATTGGTATGATGACAAAGGAACGAATTGACTGGACTGCTCTCCCCAAAGTTCAGACTTGAATAATGTACACTCAATTTAATAAATTAAGGATAAAGCAAGTTCGGGCAAAACAAGTGTCAGAAGCAAAACAAATGTGACTTATTTGTAAAGTATTTTTATTAAAAAAAGGTAAGGAGCAAAAAAGATGGTATATGTTTAATATCATTAGTAAAAATTGAGATTTTTGCTCCCTGGAGCAAATTACAAAAAAGCCCCGCCTTTTATAAAACCAATATCACATGCTCTATATGATGGTTAATACGTACATAGTATGCTAGGAATCTACGAAGCTCACTTACCGTCTTGAGCCGTGGGTAATTACGTAGGGTTTCGATTTTCCCAGGAAAGGGGGAAAAATTCATTTGCTGGAAACCAAGTGCCCCAAGAACTCTATTTGACTTTGCCCGAAAAGGTACTTTTAAGGTCTAGGATAATACCAAAGCTTTTAAGAAGTTTGAAGACTTCTTCCAGCTCTTTGAGATGCTGCTCCTCGGACTCAGACCCCAGTAACACATCATCCACGTAGGCGCAGCAATTTAGATCTATAAAGATGTTGTAAATGAATCGCTGGAAACTTTGGGTTGCTTTTGACAATCCAAAGTACATCTGGAGATACGCGAAGGATCCAAACGGGGTGATGATTGCAGAGTGATGGATTCCTTCTCCAAAGGCAGATGATGGTAGACATATCCAGCTTTGAAAAAATGATTTTACCCTGAGAAAGAGAAATCATAACCTAATACCCTAAAAGAGAAATTATGCAAATTAGGGCTTGGGTGATAGGGTCGATGATAGTCATCCCCCAACATGTCCTTGCAATTCTTCTTTAGCACCATGTGGAGGGGGGAAGAAAGAGCTATTTGATGCCTTTTTCAAGCAAGTATTGTACCTACGTTTTGGCTGCAACCAGCTTCTCAGACGAAAGGCACCGAGCTCTGCCAAATACTGGTGGTTCTTTCATCAGGATGCAGTGGGTAAATTCCTGCTTCCCGTGGTTAATCCCGAGGAAGGTTAAGTTGGTCAAGCTTGAGAACTGGTTCAACAATTTGTGATAAGAAGAGTCGCTTAAGGTCTTCAGTCCTAAGGATAGTCCATGAGCACTGGAGGCCTTGACAGAGATTGATGTACACTTGCCGATCAACCGACGGTTCTTTATGTCAACTAGCAGATCATAATGCTGAAGAAGGTTGAGTTTCTTCACATCAGCCAAGTAGTAGGACAAAGAGAATAATCGGGACAAGTCGAAATCTGGAGTGAGCTCTTTGCCGAGAAGGTTGTGATAAGAGTCTCATTAGCTGCGTAAAGAGTGAAGTTAGGATCAGGAACTTTACTAGGGGAACTCTTGAAAGGCAAAACACTTACATTCGCTCCAGTATCTACCAGAAACTTGGATATGGATCTCCTATCAGGAACGAATTGATCAGCAAACTTCTGCACGTACCCGGTCGTCGTCTTAACAGGGTATACGTTTAGTTAACAGGGTATGTGCGTTAGAGCAGGATTGGACTCACTTGACAACTTTTTAACACCGAAACATGCGTGATAACACCATATTCCACAAAGTTGGAAATTCAGATAGTTTTTTACTTGGTCTCTTTCAGTTGAAGCGTCTAGGTCTGCTGTACATGACACCTTCTTGCTTCCGATTCAGCCGTTGTACTTTTTCCTGAAGTGCTGCGATTTGCCACGCTGAAAGGAGTCGACAGTTTGCTGCTGACGATGAACATCCCTTCACATATGTGGCAGATTCTGAAGCTTAGACTTCTTTATCAGCAATTTCTTACAGTAATTCCAATGAGTCACCTCTAACTGTCAAGATTTATTACAAGAGAATTTGCAAACGTTGAATCCATAGGGATTTAAGAAATTGATCAATTACCCTAGCGTCAGCTAAAGTTGTCATCTACTGAAGAAGCCACGATGAATGAAGCTGATATCTTTAAGAAGAGTTTTTAATATGCCATCTTCAGATAGTAAAAAGTTTGCTAAAATTCTAGATTTTAGATTGAGGTAGGAATTTTTAGTGACCGGAGTGCGAAAGATGTCGACAAAGTGGGTCAGCACTTCGGCGTCAAGAGACGACATGACGCAATTGAATTTCTTCCTGTCATCCGTGATGCCGGATACCTCGAGCCCCGACTCGATTAGCAAAAACCAAAGGTCTACGTCCGTCTTTCAGAAGGAAGGTGCCCTGATAGCTATTCTGGGAACTTCTTCAGGGGGATCATCTCCAACTTCCAATGCAGG
The DNA here is from genome assembly GCA_019973955.1 of Trichonephila inaurata madagascariensis. Classification (NCBI taxonomy): domain Eukaryota; kingdom Metazoa; phylum Arthropoda; class Arachnida; order Araneae; family Nephilidae; genus Trichonephila; species Trichonephila inaurata. The sequence continues at coordinate 29,244 of BMAV01013306.1, forward strand.
TAAGGTTTCCGAGGATAATTTTGGTTTAATACACGAATCAGTTATGGTAACAAGAAAAAGAATAGATTCAAATATTCAATAAAAAATTTTTTTTAGCAGCTCCGGTTGCAAGAGAGAGTAGTGACTTATCTACAACACCAGGATTACTACGAAAAACATGCATTTGAAACAATCCAAATTTTGAATACTAAAGTTTTGATTAGTAAACTTAACCCTTTATCTACTGACGGTACTTATAAGTACCACTCACTTTAAAATTATACAAAATAACCATTTTTACGAATATTCAGACGATATTTGGCAGGAACACTCTTTTAATTCCACTCTTTGAGGACACATGGCAGCACAGGTTCTATGATGAGCATTTTGGCAGTGAAGGCAAATAGTTTTAAAGCAGAAGTTGCATTTTCATCTGAAATTTTGATCGAAATTGCGATGGTTGTCATTTTTGTTCCGAAAATGTAGTTAATGTCAAAAGGGGAGTGTCTTATTTTTTATGTTAGGTAAGACCTTAGAAAACGATTTGAAGATTTATTTTAAGTGAACAATGTGTATAATTAATTTTACAGTTCAATAACTTTGTGGTACTTATAAGTATCCACAGTACGTTGGATGTTAGAGCAACAATTTGTTTTGTAGCGTCATCACTATTGTGCAATAGAGTTATGCTTTTTGAGGCATTTTTTTTTAGTTTATCTCATTTATTTTGCTTTATTTTTATTTTAACGTTTGCAAAAAATGTTGAACTTTGAATCTGATCTTGTACTTTTTGTCACACAATTAAATGAAATTTCTATTCTTTATTCAAAAATTAGCAACATTTTATTTCTTTATGTGTAACTAAGATTTAACAATAATATAAAGTTTTCAAAGTGCAATGTTATTACTTTTTTTTCTTTACTTAGAGTGTCTGGAAAAAAAGACCAGGCTTCAAAAGGCTTTGAATTTATCCCAGAATCTACCATCTGAAAGCAGTGATGCACTAGCAGATGATTCTTCAAATGAAAAAGTCCCAGCAAGTTATCTGCTGGAATTTTCGTTAGATTCGTAAGAAGACTATGAAGAGACTGAACAAGATTCAAGGCGCAGAAATTCATCTTCAGAAAATACAGTATTTCTTACCCCACGATGCAGTACTTTAAAAAACATTCATTCAAAACCTCACTAAAAATCACAACGTATAATTAATTTTGTGTATTAATGAAAATAGAAAAACAGTTTCTTTGAAAATAATCAAATTAAGTTTACGTTGAAACCTGCTTTTATGTATAAAAAAAGTATAAATAAATTTTAAAAACTTTATAATTTTAAAAAATTAATATTTTGTTCTGTAGAATATTAGAACTCTTTGGTTATTTAACATTTTTAAAAGTTAAAACTCCGTTAAAAAATCATACGATCATTTTGTATTATAAGAATATTTTAGACCTCCGTGTACTAAAGGTATTTTAAATTTTACCAATTTAATTAATTTGCTGTAACATTAAATTTCCTATACTTGAGTATTTTATTTATGTATATCCCTTAATTTTCAATGTAGGGATTAAAAAAAAAAGTATTGCATGAAAAAAATTCCAGTAAATCATAATATGGTAGGTAAGGATTTAAACAGCAGGTCAAAAGTAATATTGGTGAGAAAATTAAGAGTAATCGGCTAAATCGTGTTCAATTAAAGCCAAAAGTTTAAAAAGCACACAAGTTTATAAATAAAACATTAAAATTTCACCTTTATAAAATACAAGAAGGCTCTAGAAATTTGGCGTTGTGGAGTAGCGTGAAAATGTTGGTACGAGCTTTTATAATAGAAAAGGTATTGTTACCACAAGATTTAACAAATGTGTTGAAACGATAAAATAGACAGCCACCATGCGGCACCACAATTGAAAGCTTCATTAACAAGAGGTCATACATGAAATGTATTTAAACATAAGTGTCAAAAGTTAAAATAGCTTAAGCAAATCAGTTAATAAATCAAAACATGTTTTAATAATCAATTGATCACCTAATTGCCATATGAATTTAAATATTTTTCCTGAATACCAAACTAAATATATCTTAATTTAATTTTAATTTTGTTTTCAATCTTTCATTTAATATTTTTTTCTTGCAATTTGATTAATGCTCTATAAAAAATTTCACTTCTTGTGGCTTCCTCTGAAATATTATTCTTTAAAAATTCTTCGTGTCCTATTAAATAAAAGACATTTAGTTTTAGTACAGTTTCTATTAGATTCAATACAAACCCAATATTAATTTAGATATTAATACTGCATTTCCGATAACAAGAAATATAATTTTATGTTTAATAATATTTAGGTTAATTTCGGGAAAAATCTTTTACTAAAATTATTTTAATTACACAAAATAAATTCAAAAAATGGTTTTTTGTTTTGTTATGAGTTTCAGTTATCTAGAAAGTTGTGAAAATAGCGATACTACTTCATATAGTAAGAAATAATTTAATTGTAGGTATTTTATCAAGAACGTGTATGAAAAATCTTAATCTAATGATAAGTATTAATTCAGTAAATAAATCTTTTAAATTTCAAACATTGAAAATGAAAAAAAAAATATCCAAATGAATTTTTTTTTTTATTATAAGAAAATCTTTCTTCTAGAGAAATTTTTTTTTGCAATTCTGAATATTATTAAGAGTAAAGGAAGATTATAACTTGTTTTTATTTGTATAATTCTTCTTTCTTTCTTTTTTTTGTGATCCAAAAAATCCTCTGCTCCACTAAATTCAAGTTTTTAACAGAAATAAAATTATTTAAGTTCCAGGTATATAAAAATGTGTAGTTTTCTCAAAAATGGTTGATGTTTTTATTTTTGAAGTGTCTAATGTACTTTAGATAGCTTTTTTTCTTAAACTATCACGAGAAATTTTATTTCTAACTCCTAGAATTTTCTAATTTTTACTTGTTAAAAGAAGATGATGAAAAGTTTTACTGAATAAATCGACCTAAAACGTTTTGGAGGCTTTTAAGGAGAAAAATTAATACTTTTCGTTTAATGTATAACAATATTTTTTCAATTTCTGATTAGTTGAAATCATTTATTGCTTTTTAATTGAATATTATTTCTGTCTCAATATAATTCTTTTGAAATAGAAATAATATGTAGTTAAAAATTACAGATAGTAGTAAAATATATTTTTATGTTATGAATCAAAATAATGTTTGTTAAAAACAGAATATTTAAAAAATAAAAATTTAAAGTAAATTAGAATATATTTGATCTGTAACAATGTGACGGAATGTTTGTCTTTTTTAAATTTAATACTAGCTTTAAGAAATGATAAATGTAAATTAAAATCTGATGCACCATATTACGATGTATATATCATTAGTCGTTCAGAAATGCTTTATTTATATATTTATCTCTTCTTAATTTTGAGGAATAAATAAATCTGATTTTTACTGTCTTGTTCTTATTTTTATTTTGCTCTTATTTTAAAAGGAAAAGAGTTTGCTACTTGTTATGTTTTTGTCCTTTTGTTTGTCTCGAAATATTTAGACTGAAGGAAGCCCCTTCTTAGATGAAAAAGAATTTTCTATTTGTAATGCCTTTGTGTGTGTGTGTGTTCCTTTGCTTGTCCCGAAATGTTTAGACTGAAGGAAAGAAAAAGGTGCATTTTCTTATAAGTGCTGCTTTGAATGACATGCATGAAAAATTAATTTATATCTATTGACATTTCATATTATATAGGTTTTATAAAGCATTTACAGTATACTGTTGAATAATATTTCTTTAATTCCTACCATATCTAGGCATGAATGCTATCAGACTATGGCGGGAAGCCAAACACAGTTCAGGAACACAAAAGTTACAATGAGTTTTAACCCTTTATCTACCGATGGTACTTATAAGTACCACTCATTTTAAAATTACATAGAACCACCATTTTAACGAATACTCTGACAATACTTAGCAGGAATATTCTATGAAATACACTCTTCCAAGAGATATATGGTAGCACAGGTTCTATGATGAGTAATTTAGCGGGGAAGGTGAATAGTTTTAAAGCAGAAGTTGCATTTTCAGCTGAAATTTTGATCGGATTGCGAAGATTGCCATTTTAGTTCAGAAAAAGTAGTTAATGTCAAAAGGTAAGTGTCGTATTATTTTTATATGTTAAGGGACACGCACAGTACGATTCAATTGACAAATATCGGTCAAAAAATTAAATTTAATTTTTCTAGCCTAAATTATTCTTTATATACTTCTCTAACCTCACAAAATTTGAAAACTCTAAACTTAAAAACGCAGAATTATGATAGCTTTTACATTCATTTTTATTCACATCTCTATGGCAAATCAAAACTTTAAACTGACTTATCTCAGAAAGGTAAAATAACTAGCTTGTCTTCATTTAAAATACTAAGGCTTTTTTTCTATTGTGCCTATTGCTTCAATTTTCTTACCTATTGTTAATAGTACATGTAACAAAAGTTGGTATGCATTTTTGAATCAAAGCAATATTTATTTTTAAAAAAAATAATTAAAGTTAGAATTTACAAATGTTTTAATGAATTTTCAATAAGTATTCATAAAAAGAAGTATTGTACAAATACCAATAGTGTTATCGCAAAACCCTTACCAACTTTTTTGTTATACATATTTGGACGTACTTGTAAATCAAATTTCATGCGTGTACGTAAATGTTTGTAGGAGTAGGATTTTAAAAAATCACTTAACAAATCTTAAGTTTTTTCCTTAAAAAATTAAATGGCTAACTTTTTATGAAATTTTGAGCACAAAATCTGTTTTACATAGTATACACACATAGGAGGCAACCAAAAAAAAATTGAAAATCCTTAAATTAAAAATTTTTGCTCTTAAATCGTACCATGTCCCCTTAATGAAGACCTTAGAAAACGAATTTACTATTGATTTTATAAGTGAACAGTGTATATAATTAATTTTACAGTTGAATAACTTTGTGGCACTTGTAAGTACCGACAGCATACTGGGTGTTGGAGCAAGTATTTTTCGTCGGTGTGGCTTATGGTTGTTTTTTTGTTGTATTGTAGTGCCATCACTTTAGTGCAATAGACTTATGCTTTTTTTGCATTTCTTTTCAGCTTAACTTGTTTATTTTGCTTTTTTATTCTTTTATTTTAACGTTCTCAAAAAAGTTTGAACTTTGAATCTGAGCTTGTTTCATTTTGCCATACAATTAAATGAGATATCTATTCTTATTTAAAAAATTAACAGCCTTTTAATTTCTTTATGTGTAACTGAGATTTAAAAATAACAGAAGATTTTCAAGGTGCTATTATTATTATCATTATCACATTTTCTTTTTTTAAAAAGTCTGGAAAAAAGAAGCTCGGTCTTTAAGAGGCTTTGGATTTATTACAGAACCCATCACCTGAAATCAGTGATGTACTAACAGATGATTTTTCAGATGAAGTCCCAGCAAATAATCTGTCGGAATTTTCGTTAGATTCTTAAGATGACGATCAAGAGACTGAACAAGACTCAAGGTGCTGTAGTTCATGTTAAGAAGATACAGAATTTCCTACCTTAAAATGCAGTACTTTAAGAAATATTCTATCGAAACCTTACTCAAAATGCACAGGCGTAGTAAATTTCCCCCCTGTTTCTTTGATTATCATAGAATTAAAAGCGGGTTTTAGGTGTAAAAAAAGTAAATAAATTGAAAATTCAATAATCTTTGAAAATAAATATTTTGTACGGTAAAATATTAGGGTTCTCTGTGTTATATATATATATTTAGCAATTTTAAGAGTTAAAACTGCTTTAAAAAAGTCATTCAGTCTTTTCGTATTATGAGAATTTTTTAGACCTTTGTTAGCTAAAGATACCTTAAAGTACCAATTTAATTAATTATCTCTAATGGATTAAATTTCCCAAAGTTGAGTATTTTCTTTATGTATTTCCTTTAATGCCCTGTTGCGATTCAAAAAAAAATATCGCAGGAAAAATATTTGCAGTAAATCATAATACGATCGATAAAGGGTTAACGGCATTAGCCAGTTACTTTGCCAAGTCCAGAACATTATATCAATAGTCACCATACATCCTGGTAGCGTTATATAAACGGCAAGTTGGGAAATATACTAAGCTAAATATGTGAAGTGTTTCATAAAGTAGTCAATCTAGTTTTAATTCAATAATCAGCGATACTAACGGATTTAAGCCGTTTGCAAGGAAAGGGACTTTTCATTAAGGACTTCGTTAAAAAATTGTAATGAAAGGATAAATCTTCTACCTCAGGACAAATCTTTTCTTCTCTTCTACCTCAGAGTCCCCATTCTTTTGTCGAGAAGATAACCTTTAAATCTAGCATTGAGGACTATTTTAACTGTTGAACAATATAATCAAATCGAATAATTTCTTTAAATAAAGTCACCTTAAATTTAAATATTTAAAGTGGCTCTATAATTCCATATTAAGGGTATAAAATTACCGTAATTTTACAGCATATAGGTTGCATTACAATTTTTTAAAAAAGCTGCAATCATATAAATGTATAACATATGGCGGTGGTGCGCAAACTTTTTTCGACTGCTACCCCTTTTGTAGAGTGAAAACTTTTTGCGACCTCTAGAGATAAATGTTCACAAATACGATGTAAATAGGCGTATTTCTTTCTCGTTTTATCAATAAGAAAATCATCATTTCTGACACATATTAATATTATTTATAATTTAAAGAAAATATTTTTTGTATAACACATAAAAATCAGTAAATTGCCTTTTAATGAGATGTATGTGGCTGCAAGTTTCTGATTATCTCATCGATGTTCGGATGTATGTTGCTAATTGTAATTCGCATATCATCTTCAGGGTTCAAACGAGAGCGGTATTTATTTTTTATTGAAAATAGTTTGCTAAATCCAGTTTCACATAAATACGTTGATGCAAATTGTATTAGTAATCTGATGGCATTCTTGAATAGAACTGGATATTGCTTTTCACGGATAGTCAAAATTTTTGGCAAGGCTGAGTCTTAAATTGATTTCGAAGAATATAACTAATCAAATCTATCAATTGCTCTTTCTCACTAATTTGAAGAGTTGAACTGCATATGTCGTAGGAAAATGGATCACGAATCCAACCAAGATCGTTTTCACGAAAATCCTCGAATATTCTCGAAAAATTTTCTTTAAACTTTTCAATGTGATTGGAAATGATGTTTTTAAATGTAAATATATCTATATTATTTTCCTTGATAAAATCGTTAAAGCAAGGCGACATGTCGGTGTTGTTTTTATTCAGTTCAGTTTGCCAGAGACTAAGCTTATTTTTAAAAGTTTGAATTTTACTGGCTGAAATCATGATAGTTGAATTCTCACCCTGCAAGCTCAAATTTAAGTCGTTAAGTTTCTCGAAAATATCAACTAGATAGCTCAGATTTCCTAGCCAAACTTCATTGATATAATAACTTGCCAATATATGTTTCTTTTCGCTTAAAAACATGTTTACTTCATTTCTCAAATCAAATATCCGCCGTAGTATTTTCCCACGTAAGAGCCATTTGTCTTCGGGGTGTGTAACAGTAATCTCTCATAAGTTGAGCCCATCTCATTGCAAAGTATTGAAAAAAGACGGCTGTTAAGACTTTTGCATTTAATGTAGTTAATTGAACTAACAGCGTCTTGTAATATGTTGTGCAACTCTTCATCCATATCTTTTGCAACAAGAGCTTGCCGATGAATCATACAGTGATTAAATACCACATGAGGCGCCACTTTCTGGATTAAGCCTCTGAGCCCTTTGTTCGAACCTGTTAATGCTGCAGCACCATCAGTACAAACCGCAACACAGTTTGCCCAGGTATAAGGGACTTTGCTTCAAAATATTCATTTATTACTTAGAATATTTTTCTTCCAGTTGTTTTTCCTTCCAAACTTTTGCAACATAAAAACGTTTCTGTTATATCTTCATTAAAAATAAATCTAACGTAAATAATTAGTTGTGAAATTTTAGTAATATTGGTAGTCTCGTCCAGTTGTAAAGCAAATATAGATGAATTTTGTATGGGTTTTATGTCTTCTGACTCTATATTTCGTGACATTTCGGAAAACCGCCAAGACACGGTATCTCTTGATAATGGTATTGTTTTTAGTTCATTGCCATATTTATCGCCATGCATAATTGATGTCATCTTAGTTGCTGCAGGAAGGATGAGGGATTCTCCAATTGTATGGGGTTTTATTGTTTTTAATATTAGATAAGAAACTTCTAAAGAAGCTCGTAATGCTTTCTGATGTATTGTTGTAAATTTATTTAGATTTGCACTTTGAATTTTTAGATTTTCAGCTCGTCTTTGAAAAAAAATCGGCATGCTGATTTTGAAGTTCTTTATGTTTAGTTTCCAGATGCCTTTTTAATTTAGCTGGTTTCATGCTCTCATTTGCTAATTTTTCGTTGCAAATGACACATATTGGGCGTTCTTCATCATCAAAAACACAAAATGTAAAACCATACTTAACAAATTCCTCATTGTATTTTCCTATTTTTTTAGATGGGGCATTTAGTTCAGAATTTTGAGACTCCTCATCAGTATTTTTTCGTTTGTTAGCTGAAGATGTACCTGGTGTACGTATTACCTATTTATCGATTAGGAATATAAGGGTTAAATTTTTTTATCTAAAACAAATAATAAAAAACTATCATTTTTTTTCGAGAAATTCAATAAAATTAACAGAGATTTTTCTCTAATGATAGCACATACCTGATAACAAAGAGCAGAAAACCCCGATAAAAATATAAAACATCATAATTACACAACGTCACATGATAAAACTCGAGGAGAAACTAAAACAATTGCATGTCAACTGTTTTATGCTACAACTTTACATGGAAACGCACAGTAAAACATTCAGTGAAAATTTTTGGTCATTTGGTTGGCCTTAGCTTGGTCCGCATGTCTATAAGATGACTCCCACAGCCCTTGATTACCACTCCATCTCGTACGGTGCGCATGCCCAGTGCGCACCGTTCGACACAGTACGTATAACATTAATACGTCGGACAAATATGTGCTTTTCAGTAAAACTGGTGAATACCGCGAAGAGGGTGTCATCTACCGGAGTGAAAAACTTGCGTCTTCACACTTTCCATACATTACGGTCAAAGAAAGAGCGAACAGCAGGAAATTGCAATTAAACAGTGACGGCGTTTCACTCTTTATATGTACACTGTATGGTATGCAGCATGCAGGCATAATGCATTTCATAGAAATTTGGTGACCCCCAAAAAACTTCTGGCGACCCCCACAGGGGTCGCGACCCCTAGTTTGCGCACCTCTGACATATGGTATAAATAAAGGTAAGTTTCTGCAGTAGTTCTTTAATTCGTTATGGAAGACCAAATTTATTGAATTTTACTTTAAGCTACTTTTTGTTATGAAATTGTTTTTGAAATTATTGGTATCATAATTTTATATTTCTGTGTATGTTGTGTATTTATCGCTAATTTATCACAGACGAAATCTGGAGAAATTGTGATCTAATAAATGAAATGTGGTCAGTGGAAAAGAAGTTTTTAGCGCTACTGGATCAAAATGATTGTTTTATTTTCATTTTTAACTAATTAAAATTATTTATGGCTTTGCAGCTTAAACAGAAATCTTTCATTCTGATTTATTTTTAATGATTGAATGTATGAATATGAAGTAATGTATTGAAGTTTTTGATATAGCATTTGAAAGCAATTTCTTTCACCTATCGTTTTATTTTGCTTGGTTCCTTTGATGTTGAGAAATATATTTCATTATATGCTTTGTTATATATTTTCCATTTATCTAAAAACTTCCCTGAATAATGATTTCTTTATGCTTTCTTGAGACTGTTGATGTTGCTCTGATGAAATATGCATTCGCGCGAAAAACTTATTCATCTTACTTGTGCGCTTTGTTTATGGCTCAAGAAATTGAAAAAAGCAAGTTTGATTTCTTTTGCCGTAATGCGTTTGATAAATATAATGTTATTGGAAGTTTGAAAAAAAAAGCCAGTTACATTAATATTTATATGTTCATAGGCATTAGTATTTATACGTTCCCTTTGCTGATTTAAACTTTAAAGTTTTCATGAAGTGCTTACTGGTCATATTCACGTCTTTTATTAATCCTCTGGTTGTATGTTTATAAAATCACTTCCCGTAGAAAAACCGTGATATAGTTTCAGTGCTAGCGAGTGTAGAGTGAGTGAGTGAATATTAACGTGGCACTGTTCAGTTACACGAGGGCTTTGGGCGACGAACCACGTAATTTTGAGCCATGGTCCAGTGACGAGGACGACACCTGTGAACTGACACCCTCCTCTCCTAACTACCTCACCACATCAACGTTTGAGCTCTCGACAGATTTAGCGTGCATCGCTTCCCTACACGGCGGGTCTTTATTGGTACTGAGCTCGAACTCATGACATGCCTGCCATGATCCGATACCTTGACCACTGGTCTATCGCAGCCCTCGAAGGGAGTGTAGGAGTTTATCGTTAGCCTGCTATTAAAGTTAGACTATCAAAGACAAAATTTGAACTCCTCGAAATTCAGGAACAGGATCTTTAATCCTAGTTATCAAGTAAACAAGTCAAGCCCTGACCAGTGCTGTTATATTGGATCGTAAGCAAATAAGTAATCTGAGTAATTGTCTTAGAAATTTAGGATATAGATTAAGTAGACCACTTTCTCGGCTTATGACATTTCTTTTGATAGTGAATTGAAAAATTAATAAAATTATTGATTTTATCATGATGGCTGATTATTAGGTGTCTCCAACTTCACCAATAACAGCAGGTTTTTCATTTTCATTTTAAATTTATGTATAGTATCACAGTTATAGAAAAATTATCACATATCGTTCTTCTAGTATTTCATTTTTAATGCTAGATAGTAAGCACATTGGGTTCTAAATTTAAAGTAAAACAGACTTTTTGTCTAATTCGAACTAAAAGAATAAAAACACAAGGAATTCGGAAGAACTGTTCTTTAAACATTTATTTGTTGAATCTTTCATAATTTTAAAACCTATCAAAATTTATAAATAACTGTATTTTTTTTATCCTAATCAAATCTATGATAAAATATTTTAAAAAATCACTGATTTAGGGTGCAAAAAAATAAATGAATAAATTTTAATATGGGATGAGTTCACCTCTATATGAAATGCATTTGCTTCATTGACTTTTTCTACTGTCATTTAAGCTGTTGGACGTTGGAAAAAGAGCCAATGTCTATGCACAGAATAATGCAAATTTCAGCTCATTCAAAGTCTTGATTCTCAAGATTTTTCACAACAAACATAGTTCTATGAAGTCAATCATTTTACTCCATTATAAGGTATTAATCAGTAATAGTACAAAAACATGGAGCAGTTATCTTTTCCTGATATTTCACAGAAATCAATGTTTCTTCCTATACCACATACAGTCAATGAGATCATGCAAAAAGATTTCTGTCCAGGCCACGATTCCATCAGGTCTTTGTTTCTATTTTTTCCAGGTCTTCCTCTGTGTGTCTTTTAATAATACTGTATTGGTATTATCTTTGTTTTGTTCTCTACAGATAAATTAACAATTTTAATCACTCTCCAAAGCAAACTGAAGGTGATATGGAAATAATGTGGAAGTCCAGGTAACATGATGCAGGTTAATCCAGTTAACATGCTCTAATGTCGAAAGTAAACGAACACTTCTTCGTCTTTGATTAAGAGAAAAATGTGTGTGTGTGTGTTTCTGTCATATATAATCCTCAATTATAAAGTTGTCTTCTTTCTTTTGTAACAGATATTGTCGTCACAACAATGATTGAAAATGAATTGAGGTATAGCAGTGTTCACTTTCTTTTACGAGAAAGAAAATAAGCTTGTGTAAGGGCTGTAATCCGTGAGTGGTTTGGAAAAAATCTTTTCTTGTTATATAATTTTGTGACTGAAATAGATCTCTGAATAGCAGGAGGCCCATTAAGACGATCGATTGAATTCAGCTTGTGATGACGCCTTTTGCAGCCATTAGATTGCCCTCCACCTTAACACAAATTAGCTAAATTACTTCACCTAGACATAATAAATAATACTTTTCAACCAAAGGAATATCGACGATTTTAAACACATCTCGGGTGCTATGAACTACCAGGACCTCGTAATGCTGTTTGTTAATTTTAATAGAGGTTCTACAAACGATTGATGATCGAACTGTTCACGTTTATGGTTCAGGCAATTTTCGGCACTCGATCCCCGAGATGGATCTATCCGTTTGCATACCAACTATTTTTTCCCTCAAACGCCATTAGTGACTCATTTCTTACAACGAACTTAGCATTCAACGCAATGAAAGAAAAACAAATTTCTGAAATGAGCCTGTTTTTATTCCTGTCGCCTTACACAGCCCTATGGGTGGTTATGCAAATATTTTAAAGTGGAATCACTTTTGATTTTAACTGCAAGGTACGCATATAAATTTTATTTCTGTAACATTTCTTCTTCTTGAGTTATGCTAATTTTACTGTTTGTCGCTTATTTCTTGATACATAGTGTAGATGGTGTTTAAAACAGAGGACTTCCATGAAAATAAGGATCCGTCAGCCATGTGGCCTGTACCAATGTCTCATACATATATTTCTGAGCTACATGATTAGACATAACTATTTGGAGAAGTATGTGAATTTTAACGAAAGGAGGAAAGGTAATGAAATCGCAGAATCACTCGAAATTTGGTTTAGAATGTTGTTACCATTTGCCGATGTTCACTAAAATTCGTGAATCATGGACATGAAAAACTTCAAGAGATAGCGGTCAACCGATAGCGACTCAGTAAGCGAGGGCAGAGTGATTCTTCTGATCAGCTCTCACAAACTCTGATGTATCTTTATGTATGATCCGACGTATAACCGGGATACCAATGGCTGCAAAGATAATCGATAAGTGACTCAGGAGACGTAGACTATCTCTACAACTGACTTTTCTATTGCACACTATCAGTTTCAATTGCAGCCGTGCAGGCGTTTTCGACCTGGAGTCTCATAGACTGCAGTACAATGATTTCCAGGGAGAAGTATCGTTTAGAATTGAGCTCTATAGACCAGTGGAGATGTATTTCGAGATATCTATGACAACAAAGGAATGTTCACCTGATTGGTAATTGTTATACTGCTTGTCCTCCAGGAGTAATGATACGAGGTGTCAATTTATTTGATAGCTTGATCCCTCTCGCGTTGTCTTTTGGTGACCCATACAGTCCTATAGTGTGCCAATGAAACTCTACGCTCCATATTGTTTCTCTTCTTCTCGCAGATCCGTAGACCTGTATTTGAACACAATAATGCCTAGCCACACATAGCCTGCTTTTCTACTGCTTGTTTTTGAGCTTCTGCAACAGTTCCATGAGTGCAGATATTGCCAATCCTCTCCAATTTACAGTACGCTTTGGATCTGATAAACAAGCGTCTTCGACTGTTTCTGTATGGCAAGCAGTCCTGCTTAAGAACTATAAACTCTACTCCAACAGTATCATACGAATTAATGAAAACATTTCATTCGCATGATACTCTGTTAGTGTTTCGTCTTCAATATATTCTCATTATAACTACCAGTTTTAGTCTCAATCATATAACTGCTTCTAAATGCGTCTTGCTTATGTTATAGTATGCATGTACTGCATATCTTTAATTTTAAAAATGCTGAAGCATGTTTAACAGTTCCAAAATCCTTATAAGGATTAAATTAGGTGCATTATTAGTAATCCTTCAAAGATAAAACATTTAATGATTTCCATAATTAGATCGCGATTTTTTCTTGTGAGCTATATCTGAACAAAGAGCAGAAACTTTCATATTATTTTTTGGACTGAAAGGTTTTATCGACTAATTTATACAGAATAAAAAAACTGCGAAAGAGATTTTGATGTCCCATATTTCTTTTTCGAACATATCCAAAAGTTATCATAAATAATCGCATTTACATTTTTCTGATAGAGAAAATAATTGTATTAGAAATATAGTTTAAGTCTTTTCCCAATGCTTTTTATTAAAAAAAATCATTTACTATAATCTCATTCATAAGTGAGTTAAGTGTTATACCACTCTCTAACATTTCAAAAAAGAAATCTAATTTTATTTAGGCTCTAATGCTGCAGTTAATTACAATTTGCATCTAATGTTCTAAAGCTATGATCTATAGGAATAGCAGACGTTAATAACTTAATTTAATACATAGAACAAATGGGGAAAGAAAAGTGGTATTTTTTTTCTTTCGAATTGATTTTTAACAATTCCTTTTTACAAAAGATTAACATTAAGTATTACAGCTGAAAGTAAGTATGAGTTATTCGTGTGTGCTGTCTAAGACATGAGTTTTAGCTATTGTTTTTTCATTAATCTTATATTAACAAACGAATTTTATTGATTTTGTGATCTTATTGATTGATTGAATGGTTTTTATTAATGAGTTTAAAATTTAAATGAGCTAGAACACACTTAACTACTTAAGTGCTGCCGTCGTATATACAGGTCTCGCTCAGCCTTTGCGTTAGCTGCCCCGGAAGTATATATGTCTTACCGAAGTACGGATATAATTTTTCTTTGCTAACAGTAATAATTATTCTGATGGCTTTGGAATGAAATAAATTGACCTTGACAATGTTTGTGAAGGACTTACATTTTCGGAAAAGGATTTTCTTATTTTTATTCCTTTTCTTTCCCCCTTAATACACCGCATAAGTTCATCTATGTGAAAAATGGTGGCATTGGGGAGCGAATCATATAACTTTTAATCAGCAGTTAAGGGGTTAAACCACGATGAAGTGAAATGGATGACATCTTAACGTAACAATTCCTGAAACTATCTGAACTTTCACACCACGACAACGGGAAGAATTTGAACGGCAACAGAATTAACACACATGTAATAACCTCTTTACATGTCATATATTATTTTATTGTGTAATTCTGCTATTCCTTTTCGGCAATTTATCGTACGAAACATTTTGGGGTTCTCAGGTAATGAATTTTCTCAGATTTTGATCAGGTAGGGAATACATACTAAATTTAAGTTTGTCATTACAATTTATTTAACATGACTAAAAATCCTATAATAAACAAATTTATTTTTCTAAAATCTTTGAAACGTATAGGATTCAAATTATTCTCATGAAGGCTTTATATATTTTCCATTAATTTCTTATAATCCTATAAGAATTACAAAAATACAATTATACTAGATAAGGAAAATAAGTTTAACAGGTGAATTTGTAGAAAACGCTTGCAATAGAAAAAAAGAAAATATATTCTTTATAGAATTTTAGTGAGTTTTATAATATAGTTTGTATTTATTGCAACATTTACTAAGCGTACCGTAAAATCTATCGTAAAACGTGCATTTTTAATTCAAAAAATAATATCGAAATTTATGGGTGAGCGTTATACGACGGATATAAAAACGCTAGCTTTAAAAGAAAATTAGAGATAATCACAAAAAAAGTTTGAACTTCTACATACATCGAAAGAGTGTTTATTTAAAAGAAAGGACATATTTTATTGACTTAAAGCGGTATATAGTTATAGAAGTATACTATTTTTTTTTTGAAAAGTCTGGGATAATATCTCTCGAATGACTTCAAAACATAAGAACCTTACATACGTATATTTTAAATTTCTTCGTAAAACCGAGGGGGTGCGTTATACAGCGAATTTATCTAAAAATTAAAAAATGCAACTTGAAAGTCTAGGTGTGCGTTATACGGTGGTGCGTGTTACACTCCGGATTTTACCGTATACAAAATTTTACTTATTCCTATTTTTTTTATTTTTGCTCATTATTTTTTAGTACATTGGAAGAAACAATGTTTTCATTGATTTGCACCGACTAAAATTATAGTTATTATTTCCCCAACATTATTTTCATTAAAATAAATCTGTTAGTGAAAGGTAACGTTTTTTTTATTTTTTTCAAAAATATTGAATCTCTGAAATATTCAACATGAGCATAAATGCTAAAATACGACAAAAATCCAACAAAATATTTTAGACATCGAAAATTTCTCCGTCTCTGTTGGCGGCATAATGGTATCTCTAGCTAGAAAGTTTCTCTCTGCAACAAATTAAATATCTGCAAACAAACTATGTTTACTTGTTTAAAAAGCCAAGTAGAAGGATATTCAACGTCCTGTGGTGGCATTACGCATTTTGCAACCGCGTTGCATTTCTTATCATTTACATATTTGTCTGACATGTACCTTCACACCAAGTTTCGTAACAATCCCACTCTTACTTCTTGGAGCTCAAATTTTTTATGTTAGGGACTCGCACACGCACACACACCGACAACTCTATAGTAGTTGACTTAATAACTGTAGAATTGATAGTCGAAGGTATTTTTTATTGTGTACATATATACCTTTCTCTAATACTTCAGTTAACTTATGTTGTTAAAAGGGTCCGGCATATGGAATTTTTGAAAAATTACCGATTTTCATTTTTTGATATTTTTTAAAAGTTCAAATATTTTTGTTTAAAATAATATATGATATGAAGAAATACGATAAGTAGGAGTATTTTATTTATTTTTTAAAATATAGTTACTCCTTGACGCGCATCAAATGAGCTTTGCTAGGAGCACCTGTGTTTCCCCTTGCATAAATTTCTGATAAGCGCGAATCCATATTATTTTCAAGTGGAAAAATTTGACTCAATTGGGCTTATCCAAAAGTGTATGGGTACACGTCTTCTGTACCTTAAAAGCAAAACAGGGGAAAAAAGTCAAGTGATGGAAAACACCTAAGTGGTTATAATGGACTCACCAACATTTTAATTAAAAAAAATTCAAAGATATTATAGTATGGCTATTAGAAATATTATCATTGATCTACACAGCATGAAAACTTCTTTTTGGGCTGTTTATTTTCATCTTCTGTCTTCAAACGAGAGTCCTCAACATGAACTGTGTCCTTAGGGTATAAATACCTGGTGCAAGTTTCAAAAGACAGAAGCTGAATGTAACGAAAGGCACTATGATTGTAACACATATACACGTGCTAAATACCATAGTGAACTAAATGAAGCCAGTTTTTAGAGATATATGTGATCCCATGTTATTAAGTAAAAGTTTATATGGAAAGACTCAGAACCCAAATAAGTCAGTTATTAGCGCCATATGGTCAGTGATTGACAAGATCTACATTTGTAGAATTAAGAACTCTAAAATATTAGGGGTAAATATGGCTATTGCACGGTTAAATATGAGTCATGTAGCAAAATTAATTATCTTAAAACTTTCTGATACTGAACCAAGTTATATTACTGTGTGCCATGCTTCAAAAAACTAGATGCACGTAGGATTCCTGTAGCCCAACGAAAGCTTCTTGAGATCCCCAAAAAAGTCAACATTGTTAAAAATAATGAAAAAAAGAAAATTAAAACAGTCTTTTGTATGAGAAGAGTGTTAAAAAAAAGGCTTCATATGCTTCTGGAAAGTACTAAAAAAAGTAAACGATCAAAAAATTGCAAATTTTTACTTTAAAGCCGATTTTCTCAAAATGTAATATTTTCCACTTTATGTACCTTTTTCTCAAAAACTACTTATCATATAATTTTCAATTTTTTAGTGAGCAGACTTTTAATATGTTTTCACATTTTAACGGAGAGAATTAGATATATCTAGCCAACTGTTTTAAGTATGGATTTTTTAAACTAAATTTTAAGGAAAAAAAATTGGAAAATTTTTAAAAAACTCATAAATCTAATTTTTAACAAAAAGATAAAATCCTTCTTTAAAGTGTTATTAATAGAACACATAACCTTATTCTTGAGAAGTAAGTAGTTTCTGAGAAAAAGGTAAATAAACTTAAGCAATTTAACATGGGCTCCTATACGGACGTGCCGCACCCCCTTAAGAATAGTTTTTTTTTAAATTTAAATTTACCGTTAATAAACCAAGGAAGTGCTTTGATTTATTCTCTTATTCCATATAAAAGATTTATTACGTGACAAGAACAGACATATATTTTTATGTATTCATGAACTATTTAAATACTGACATAGTAGAAAATGTATTTCTTTACAATACATGATGTGTTTTACAATTTATTCTAGAGTGATTTTTGTAGTTCTTTTCAGTCATGGAAGACATTAATTATTTTAACTAAACATCTAAATTAATAATTAATCTAACTAAATCGAAATCTGTGAACCCTTTTGCTAATTAATTGTGATAGAATATTTTTTGATGATTTTCTTACTGAGAAATAAATAGTTTATCCCAGAGCTGTGTGAAGTCATTACAATACCTTGATAAAAACAAATTAAAACAGTGTGTTGGTGACTTTATTTTAGAAAATTACACCATTATTGGTTGTAAAATGTATAAATCTTAAAAGGATTTCTTGTTTATCTCACGATCAAAGACAGCCTGTGAGGTCTAGAAACAATGGTTTTCATCTAATTGCTGAGAAATTAATTAGCCTCACCAAGAACAAATATTTACATAGATTTAACTGAATAAAAACCCTTGATGCCAAATTACTCAGGCTAAATTGTTCGAGAGAATTCCTTTTAAAATAGGGTTTTAGCAAAAATATTGATATCGATTTTACACAAAAAATCCCCACGTGATGGGAAAAAATGCAAGTCATTTTCGAAATCAGCACACTAAATAATACGAAAATCACTGAAAACATCTTTTGTATTTTTCCAAAACGTTAATTTTGTACCCCTGTGTAATTTATCATTTCTTTCTTTGTTATACAAAACAAATAAACTAAAATGCATAAAATTAAAGGGAGCGTGAAAGATTGAAAATAAAATATATTATTTTTTAAAGAGGAGAAAAATTGTGATATTATTTATAAAGAATATCACCCACGAAAAAAAATCCATGAAAATTAAAAGTGAGACATAACTATAATGCAAAAGTTAAAACAAATAAAGGAGCATATTTCTAAAGTAGGCAACATGAACCATAGTACTATAAAACAGCCAGTTTTATTCTTATTTTGCATTAGTTTTTTTTTCTAAAAAATTCTATACTTTGAAGAATTTGTGATAAGCCCACATAAAAGTTGTAGGTAGAAAATTGAAATCTGAGAGCTGTTTTCCAGTTTGATGTAAAAAAGAGAGGAAAAAGTAAAAGCATGCCAGTTTCTTAAAAAAATCTTGTTTGCTTTGATGTGTAGAGTGCAAGTCGTAGCAATTTTATCGAATGTTTATTTTTTATGATAGCTTTACTCGCTTAGTGCAGTGCTTCTCAAACTTCCAATATTTGCGACTCAATTTTCAATCATAATTTTCCTCACACAACCCCCTTCCCTACAATAATAATGGACTATATGTATATATATATGTATTTGTATATATATAAATTCAATGATAACTCACTTGGACGCTAAAACTACAATACAACTTCGATTATAAACCGTGCAAATTATCAAGATAAGTATTAAATTTTTAATATAATTTTGTATATGACAAGCCCAAGAGGGTTCACTAGTAATTATTAAACTCTTGTTTTTAACTTAGAATTAATGATCAAATTCACTGTGCAGTAGTGATACACTTATAAGTATATTAGATACTTAAGTACTATCACATCAATGCCAATGTTCAAGATAACCCTTTAAGTTGGCAACCCCGATTTCACATATGCCATACGCGTTGAATTGGCAACCATGTCTTTCGTTTCATATAACGTCACCAATACGGTTGCGAATATATGTAAATACCGTATATTATAGCCTTATAAATGTTATTTTTTATTATCTTAGAATGTATTTTGTTTTGCTACCTTTCAGTAAATTTACAATAATTTTTCAAAAAAAATAATCATTTATTTTCAACTTTTCGATATGCTCGCAGTTTGAGAAACGCTGGCATAGTGGGGAATGTAGAGAGTAGAAATAACAAAAAAAGATTACAAATAATTTTTAAACTGAAAATTAACATGCTGTTTGCATATTTCTTTTCTTTAAATTCATTTAATCGATGTAAAATTTTACAAAAATAATTCATTTAGTTTTTTTGTTATTATTTCTGTGTTATTATTAATTTTTTTACTGAAAAATTCACACAATTTTTTTTATTTATTAACCACTGATGACTCTTTTAAGTACGTTTCATTAACGAATTGTAAGTACCTAATTTATTCTTACCTTTTTCATTGGTGTAGGATGTATTAGGACAGTTGTTACAGACTTTCAGGACAGATAGAGTATACCTAGTCAATAGGATTGATTGATTGATTGAATATTAACGTCGCACTGTTTAGCTACACGAGGGCTTTTGGCAACGGACCACGCAATTTTAAACCATGGTCAAGTGACGTGGACGACACCTGAGATGGCACCCACCTCTCCTATCTACCACACCACACCAACGGGAGGACGTTTGAGCTCTCGACAGATTTAACGTGCATCGCTGCCCTACACGGCGGGTCTTTAGTGGTTCTGGGCTCAAACTCGTGACGAGGCAAGCCAGGGTCTGATACCTATACCACTCGGCTACCACGGCCATCCTAGCCGATGGGAAATCACATAGTTTGAAACGCTTTTATGGCGTGGTATTGACAGGAAACGGGTGAGAGGTGAAACCATGCACAGCAAAGAAATTAAGAAAAAAGTTTCCCTCAGGAGGTAACGTTGGCCGTACAAGCGCTGTGTTGCTCGTCCATTGAAATCAGCATTTCATGATGCCAGATGCATATCAGCGAGCTCAGCGTTTGTGCAACATTCCATCCAACTACCATTTTGCCGGCAAGCGAAATGAAGTTTAATAAAGTGCGCAGCAGCAAAAATCGCGAGTGCGCATGCAATGTCATCTGACGCTTTGGATTACGTAGCACTATTAATCACGTGCTATCATTTTTACTGTACTAAGAATAATAAACATGTTTTCTCCTCTTATTCTTGTCTTGTCTTTCTTGTGTTTTGTATCAACACCACCAATCCCAGAAAGCTTTTCCGACCATGCATTCCTATGTGGTTCCCTATCGTCTAGATATATTTTTATCTGTCCTGATGCACCCTGTATACTTTGCTTAAATGTCTTTTGTGCTCATGATAGTTATCTAGTGTGATAAGATTATGCATTACGTTTTCCATGTAATTGGGTATATTATTGCTCAATGAAGAAATCAAAAATTAGTATAAGAACTCTAAATTATTTTAGCTAAATAGTACTTTTCAGCATATCTGAATTCTTAAATTTAATCTAATTGCACCATAGTCAAATTTTAATAAAAATTCATTAAATCCCTGATTTCTGCTTTCGCGCGATCTTTATACATAAATATTCCACGGCTGTATCAGGCAATATAAAGTTTTGATTGAATGAGAACTTTATTCTGGTCACACTATAAAGCAGCACAAGTGCTATTGGTGGTGGAACTTGCAATTTTGAAATTCACCCAAGTGACAAGGACGACACCTGAGCTGGTATGCCCTTTTCTAACTACCACACTTTCGGAATGACATTCCCCTCAGGGGCTCGCCTTCTTTAAGTGGGTACGGGTGTCACAATCCCGAGGTACCCTAGTGATCTTTTCCTTTTCCCAAGGGGTTTACTATCTTTGGTAAACACGGGTGTCACGACCTCGGGGTACCCCAGTCATCCTTCTCTATTTTCGACCCTCCATCTTGTCATCCAATTTCTTCTTTTCCCGTCCAGACCACAGACCTATGAATGTTTGGTGCAGTATAGCCAAAAACTGGCTCTTGCGCCATAAAACACCAAAGTCAAATGAACTCAATTCGGAATGACGTTAAGGCTTGAAAGATTTTACGTGCATAGGTCCCCACAACTCGGTAAGCTGTCAGTGGGACAGGGATTCGAACCTGCGACACTCCAGCCATAAATTCGGACCATAATCATTAGTTTGCAAATAGAGTTTTGAAGTCACAGAGGACCATAAATTAAAAAAAAATAATTGCAAATTTTTCATTGCATGCCTAAAAATATAATTTTGAAGCATTTAAATTTTAATTATAAGAAAAACGCGATTTTTAAAGAAAATTATAATAGTTAGAAGATTTTTAAAGTGAAAATAAAGTTTTTCTATTTTTTTTTTTTAAAATGTTTAGTCACTTGTGTATTGAATTTTTATTATTTCGTGTGTGAAATAAGGATGCGTGAGTGGCTCATTGTTGAAAGTAAATGAGTACATTGAATTTCTTTTATTTGTATTTTTCTACAAGACAATAATAATAATATAATTAAGTTAAATTAAGGTAGAAAATAATAGTTATTATTAATCAAATCTAGTTTGAAAACTTCTTGTAGCATTTTACTTAAGTAATGGAATTATAAATTATTACATTCTTTTCAAGAATTTAATTTTTTAGAAGCAATTAAATAAACTCTTACACACTTTCATGTATCCATTTATCTTAAATTAAAGGGTGAAAGACCAGGAAAAGGAGTTATTTCTCCCGGTATTTCAAATTTAGGGAAAGCAGTAATGATATTATACGGACATCATCGTATCATAAAAAAAATATTATTAGTTTTATAAAACAGGTTATTATTTTTGAACTGTATTTTATAATTTAATTGAAAACCCGGTCTTTAATTAAAAAAATATTGTGTTTATGGCGGTAATATAAAAAATAATTTTATTTGTTTCATTTATTTTTTTTGATCCACAACCTCCCTATATATATATATTTCTATATATATAGGCTTATTCTATACAAACAAGAGATAACATCCAACAATCACATTCGAAAAACACATAGACAGTAGGAAAATCACACAATGAAGGACATATGAGTAACCGAGATTAAAAATTATATAATGGATGTTGCAGTATTATAAACATTGCTGACTTAGGACAGCTAATATATACACAATAATTTTTATATAAATTATTTTATATAAAAATATAACCCCACTTTTATATTAGGGTTGAACATGTTTTTGGGTCAGCCAACCTTCCCCCTTTATGTAAATAATACTGAGCAAAAACCTATTGAAAGTAATGGATAGGAATATTTTATAATCCATTACAAGATAGAAGTAACTTACCTAAAAATTGCACTTAAAAATGCCAAACCCGCTAATATATATATATATATATATCTTGTTCAAATTTTCAATTGTTACTAAAATACTTTTTATTCATCCACTCAAGTTCAAATACATTTTTTTAAATTTGTAGTGGATGACACTTGATGTTAAAACAGTTTTTTCAAATATTTATTCATTAATTCTATTAATTAATGAATAAATAGTAACAAAAAAAGTCCAACACCATATATAAAAAGGAAAATCACTCGTTGTGTCCCTGTAGCGCAATTAATAGCACATTGCATAGTGCGTTGGACTTCTATTTCAAAGGTCGTGGGTTTGAATCCTGCCTGGGATGACCTAATTTCTGAGAATGTGATTTCTTTTTACTATATATATACTATTTTATTGGAATAATTAAAATTAATTAATTAATAAGTAATAACAGACAAAAATAATAGTCCAACATCATATATAGAAAGGAAAACAGAAAATCGCAATGGAAATCGCTTTCTATTTTGCCACTTAATATTGTGATTCTGCCATACATATATACATATTTGTATTAATTGTAATTATTTAATAAAAAGTAACTAAAATAAAATTTTCTTTGTAAATCTAAGTAAAAATTGGCTTTTAAATTTATTTTTTATATATATATATATTTTACTTGTTTTATTATTTTATTCCTTTTTTTACTTATTTAGAACTAAAAAAAATGCAGCTAGTTAAGATATTGGTCTTAGCTTTTTACTATATTACACTTATACTTTTGTTAGCTTCACTCAGAAATATGTCGACATAATCATGTCATACAAAGCTCCCATATTAAGTAAATGACATCGAAAAATGTTCCGAAACTAATGAAGGCTAGAAACTTTCTGAAAGGAAACATGAAGTATTTGCGCATAATAATGATCTATTAGATGTGCTGAGTCTGGGTCTACAGAAATGTGTATGATATAAGGGAGAATATTACGAAAATATATGGAGGACAAAAAAGAATGAAACTACTCTGATATTCTGATGATGAAATGGATACTAACGAGAAGATACTAAACGAAGACTAGATTCTATGCCTGAAAGAGCAGCTCTTTACAATATTTTCAAGGAAGAATCGAGCAGGGCGGGATTTGTGAAACGTAATGTGATAAAGGGTAAAGGGAAGACTACATTTTTCGTACTTGGTCAAAGCTTTTTTTATTGAATTACTGCATCAAATTTGCTTCATATTTCCTTGCTAAAATCAATATGACCGGGATAAAAATTGTGAATAGGTGTATATTAAATGTCAGTTTTTTTAGTGTTAATTAACTACTATATAAGTAAATCAAACCTACAAATATAAATTCGTTTCACTTGTATTTGTCTTAAATTATACACATTTATCACTAACTAATATTGCAAATATTTTTTTGTACCGTTTAACAGTCAGAGATAGAAATTTAATGATAAATGTTAATTTTACTGAAATGAATCTTCCTAATTAGCCTATTAGTGCCCTCTTTTGAAAACCTTTTTTAAATATGTTTCTGAAGATTAATCATTACAATTAATGAATTGATTATTGAAAGCATTGTGTGTGTGAAATATTATGAAAATTAATTCACTGATTATTGAAAGCATTGAAATATCTCATCATTGAATATCATTATACCATTTATTAATACCATTATAATATTTTAGTAAAAAATGTACAACTTAAATAAGTTGTTAATATGGGCTAAGACGTTAATTTAAAAGAGAAAACGTTGCTGTTACTTGGTACATAAAACTTAGGTGGCCGTAGTAATCTAGAGGTCACGGTCACGGATTTGTGGCCACCTTGTCTTGAGACGGATCCCTAGTGCAACTAAATACTCACTATATAGAGGAGCTTATGCACATTAAACCTGTCGAGGCCCAAAGACATTCGTTTGCATGGTGTGGTAGTTATTAGAAAAAGGCCAACTCAGGTGTCGTCCTTAGCACTTGACTATGGTTCAAAATTACGAGGTCCGTCGTCGGTAGTTGCTTTATTGTGTAATGCTCACTTACATAAAATGCTGTGATTATTTTTTAAAGTCTTTTATCTATAATTTAAATTCTTTAAAATTTGGAGACTACACATCTGAAGCAAAACTATTTATATCAGTTAAAAAGTTTGTCTTTCACTTGGAGTTAAATATAAAAATTTACATTTTCCCTCTGTTATTTTTTCAGATAACATTTGCTCTAATATATCCAATGAAAGAGAAAATAAATAGAAAAAGTCGCGGTAATTTTTGACATATTTTAGATCATTCACTCATTTTTTCCTCTGAAATTTGAAATGTACTTAAGATTTGTTTAGTATAATGTATACTACACACTGTTTTACAATTGCTAAGGAACAGTTACGTTTTTCGGAATAATTTAGAATAGACCATGATTGAATAAATGAAACTAAGCACATATTTAGTACGGACAATTTGTATTTATTTTAATGCAAAATTGTACACGAAGAATTAAAATCTTACAAAAAAAAATAATTTAAAATGGATAAATTCCAAACAGCCACAAAAAATTTATCTTCAGGTCAAAATGATGCAGACATGAGTACCTTAGTGAGATGTGTGTTGATCATGGACACTAATGTACATTTTGGGTCTGTTTTCCATGCTCTTCACTAAGCTTGAATCACTTGTTGCAACACTGAAACGATATTCGTCGGAGAACATCTCTCTTAACCAGTGCTTCTCAAACTTTCAATATTTGCGACCCAATATTCAATCAGAATTTCCCTCGCGCCCCTCTTCCATACAATAACAATGTTTTGAATTCAATAATACTATACTTTGACGCTAAAGCTACAATACGAATTGACCTCGTAAGTGTCACTGGCGTATATATACGTCTTGCTCAGTCAAAACGGTAATTGTCCTGGGCATATATATACGTCGTTCCGAAGTACGATCTTTTCTGTACACTGCTATCCATAAAAATTATTTTTAAACCTTAAAAAAAAGCTTTGGAATGTGCAATAAAAGGAATTTGACAGGAGTTTGCGAAGGATTTACGTATTTCAGAGGATTTGCTTATTTATTCCTTTTCTTTCGCCCTTCCCTTCCGATACATCACACTCACCACATAGAACGTCTAAGTGGATAACGGTTGTCGTTGGGGAGCGAATTGCGTTACTTTTAATCAGCAGTTAAGGGATTAATTACAAACAGTACAAATTATAAGGATAATTGTTAATTTTTTTATATATGACAAGGTCACTGATAACTATTAAACTTGTTTTTAACTTAGTATTGTTAAATTAATAATAAAATACATCGTGTAGTACTGATACATTTATAAGTGTATTATATCAGTGTAAATGTGTATTTTATTTTTTATTGTGCCAGAATAATTTTTTTTCGTTTACTCTAAGTAAATTAATAATTTTTTTAAATAATCTTTTATTTTCGACTTTTCAATATGCTCGCACCCCCCTTGTAGAGTTGTTACGCCCCTTTAAGGGGGCGCGCCCCACAGTTTGAGAAACACTGCTCTAAGCCAATTTTAGTGATCCCAACTAACACGTTCCTTACACCAGCGTAATCCCTCTCGACGATGGTGTAATTGAAGAGGGATGTAACGAACAGGCTTCCGTGCATACAAACAAACTTGTTTTAATCGCTGTGAGATGGTTCTTGCTGAAATATGCGTACCGGTAGCAGTTGCAAGGTTTGCAGATCCGGCCGGGAGTGAAGTTTCTGTTCCTTTTTGCCACGAGGGCTACATAGGGATCCTCTAAAGATGTGATGTTCCTAACTTGCCCCTCGGCATGGTTTCTCTTTTCCACCTTCAGCGACCTTCTTTAATAGCGAGATGACACTCTTTGATACACCCCTTGCATCAGATACAGTGATGACACTTTTTGACCTGCTTCCAGTCGTATAATTGTTTTTCCACAACCGTATTCAATCAAATGATGTATTGCTAACATTTTCCCCCTAATTTTTGCAAGAATCAAACAGAACTTCAGAGAAGAAACTTTTATAACATCCAGCACTATTTTCGTTAAAAATTAAAAAAACATGAAGTTTGGTACGAATCATGAGCTTGTATGCACTGTCCTTTATACAGATAACGAATCCTAGTCAACCACACCCTCTGAAGTTGAATTTACTTTCTTTGCTCGGCTGACTGAGAAGCAATTTTGCATAAATCCCTCCTTAGAAATTGTCAAGCAGTGTATATAGAAAGAGTACTAATGTATAAAACGAATAGTGTCGTGTAAAATTTAAAATTCTATATATTTAATACTATTGCTTCATAATTCTCAGTATTCTATAAGTAAATTGAGCTTAGATATTTTATGCTGTCTCATACGAGGAAAAAAATAAATAAAACCCACTATTTTCACTAATTGTTTATTTGTTCTATGACATGGATAATATCATCAAGGCTAACGCGTATAATTAATTTTTTGACTGAATAGTTTAGTCGAGTTGTGCATGTGTTGCAAATGTATTTAGACTGAACTATTGAGTCGTAAGGGATGTACGAATAAAATTGATAGTTATCGCAGTGATTTTTTTTCCTTACATTCTATGGAAAATGACGTGTAATAAAAAAAAACCACTTTGTATTTCCTTTATATCGACGATTAAGTTACTTTAAAAAAAAGGAGACAGTGTGAATACTCAGTGATAGAATAATGAAAATATCCCCTTGTTTTCACATTAATATTCCGAAATGTTCATGTTTGTTTAAGAAATAAAGAATTTTAAGAAAATGCCCGTGCGCGAAATTAACTCCTTAAAAGCGTTCAATTTTTTAGCCCAAAATGTTCCAAAAAAGGGCACATTTTTTTAATACAACTAAGTACAATACTTACTAGAATGGCGCAAATGGAAGAATTTTATTTTAATTTTCAATTTTAAAGTTTTCACACTATTTTTTATTTTATAATTGTGGAACACACAACCCCTTAAATGTTTGCTTTTGATTAGTACACTCTGCATGCATGCTATGTTTCATATATCCTAAAAGAATTTTTCTTATACTTACAAAAAAAAATTCATGTTCGCACCACATATGCACACACAATTTTAAGCATGGTGAAATACTTAGTCTTAAATTGCCATGCTGACTGAGCTAATACCGGCTTTTTTGCATTATCTTTCCATTTTCTTTACTTCTCAAGCAACAAATTGCCCATTGCCTTGCAATCCCTGTTCTTTATCAAATATTTCTAGAATCTAAGTTCTCGCCTTCACCACAAAGAAAATCCCAGACTAGAAGTATTTTAGTACGATGGACAAACTGCATCTCTTAAAAAACAAGTACCACTAATAATCTCACCGATAAGAATTAAAAGTATGTGCAAATCAAAGACAGGAAGAAGACAATATCAGGTCCCGTATGGTGTGCGGGCAAACCAGCTAAATGATTAAGAGAATATTGGGATTTTAGATATTTCCTCAAATTTACAGAAACACATTTAACTCTGTCGAGTGTTTACAAACTTCGCACTCTAAAGCATCTCCAAGACTATTGGAGATGAACATACTAACTTTACATAGCGGACGAGTGACGAGAGTTACACCTGAAATAGCACTTCATTCACCTAACTTCTACATTATGCCAGTGGGAGAATTTTGAGTCACAACATATTTAACGTGCATCAACGCCTTATACAAGGTGGATCTTCAGTGGAGAAGTAATTGACAAAAAGTTTTGCAACAGGCATGCTACTTAATACATATTTTAATTTGCAGCTTTGTGGTGAAATTTCTGTAAATCTAGGATTGAGGTTATCATAAACAAGTTGGGAAAGTATTTTTGTGATCACCCTGTATCATAAAAAATTCAGATAATTTATTACTTTCACAAAATATGTAATTAGCTCGCAGCAACATTTGTATAACTTTTAGCAAAAAATAATAGCATCTATATTTAAGGAAACATAAGCAATCCTCTAAAAATATTCCAAGTTTTCTTTTTTCTTTCTTTTTTTTTTTGCTATGTCATTAAGAATTTAAAAGAAAATTCCATGAAACTTACAGAAATATTGACAATATGCAAGAGTTAAATATATTGAAATGTGAAATAAAAAAATTAACGTTTAATATTTAAATAATTTTTTTATCGTGAATACGTAAATATATGTTGTCAATAATACCAATAATATCAAGCAACTTATACGGAAAAAAAAGTTAAATATTATGAAAGTTTAGCACGACGTTAGAGATAGAGTAAGCCGAGTTCTTGATATTGTGAAAGAAACTGAAAAATGAGAGGTTTAAAAAAAGTAGACTCTTGTTTTAGGCACAATGAATTCACATTTTGTCTTAAAAATCAGATTCGTATCAAATATATCAAAATAAGAAGAAAACTATGAAACGGGAAAAATTGAGACGAAAGAACATAAGAAATTCGAAAAATGGCAACTAATATGCGAAGTTATTGCGAAACTACTAAAACTAATATACTATTTTTAAAAACACATCACCAGGTCTCATCATTATCTTTCTTAAATTAATATTTTTTATAAATAAATTCAATAAAACACCAAAAAAGAGTAAACGAAGTATCAAAAAAGAAACACTTCCGATTTCGTTATCTAACTACCGGTTCGCTTTTGTTGCTCTTACTTGACATAAAAACTGCCATAAGTTTGAAAATATTTAGAGTACAAACAAATGTAAGGCATTCTTAGAAAGCAGAAAATTCAACTATTTAAAATTAGAAATAAAAAAAAAAGTGTTGTCATTTTCATCAAAATTGACGTTTTTGCACTAGCCATGCATTTTGGGAGAGTTAAAATCGAGTTACGCAACATTTACTAATATACTAAATAAACACGAATTACACTTATAAGTTAAATAAATTACTTCATTTAATTAATCTAAATCTTCAGGAAAATATTGTGACAAAATAATAAAAAAAACTTTTTACTTAAGAATAGTAAGAGCAATCCAGAATCCAGATTAAGAAATAGAAATTAAATATGCATTTGAGTGTGTTTTCTTAAAGTACACAGAATTTCAAAGCATAATTTCTAAGCACATTTACAGTTTTGGTCAGCTCTGTAGATCAGTTGTTGTATATATATATATGACATGATTTTAGAGTCAGAAACAGACTTAGTTTTTAAAAAGGATCTTTATTTGATCAAAGTTAAACATCATCTGACGCAAGATGCAGAGAGAGAAAAAACGCCACCGAAAATCTTAAGTGGGTTAAACACTTAAAACACCGATCGCGGCGTTCATGAGTGCTCTTGAAAGTTAATGCTGATATATAGGGCTATTAAATGTAACGATCTGGAATTAAATATGTTTATTGGCTAGGCCATATGTTCGGAAGAAATAAATGGGTGATTAGTTTTATACTTGACAAGGTGAGGAGAACATATAAAAGTGAATTGCTAGATAGGGAATTTAATTTTTAATCTAATTTAATTATCCTTACATATATATATATATATATATATATATATATATATATATATATAT
>BMAV01013306.1:59789-81662 GCA_019973955.1 Trichonephila inaurata madagascariensis
ATATATGTCAGGTATGGAAAGTTAAACTTGAAAATCAACGGAGTAATAAATAAAAGTAGAACAAACTTTTTGGTAAAATGCGTTGGGATTTTACAATGAAGGCAGAACGTGCCTGTTTAGGACAGAGAATAGATGAGTTGTGTGAATGTCTCCTCTCTGTTTTACTGTTCTTTGTTCGAATAAGTTAGGCGCCGAGTGCCAGCCATATTGGAAAAGGTTTTACCATGCTACAATAAATCTTGAATAATTAACGAAGATGATGAGTATTATTTCTAAGTTATATTATTTATACATTGTTGATAGCCCTTGACATTTATGAGAGTTTCCCCATGACTTTCTTCATCGAATGCTAAAACACTACTGATCGTGACAATTACTAAGTATATATATGCAGATGTTAATGTACAGTCGTTGATACAGTTAACTATTAATAGGTGTTCAGCGTTTTAGAGTCAAGATATAATTGATGTCGCTATATGAATCTTTTTGTCGAGTAACTATTGAGTCGATAGTATGCGTACATTCATTTGAATATTTTGATTAACTAAATAGTAAAATGATTGAAAAATTGCTGTATGTGCTGACTCAAAGGAATAATTTTTCACAAATTCGATTTTTAATTCATCTTTGATCTTATTTCCCATTGTTAAACCGAGATAATATCTTTGTTTTACACACATTTGTTTCAATATTGCTTAAATCCTTAGGTTGTACAAAATTTATCTCTTTATTCACTTACATCCCCATACTTTTTATATAAGTTGTGTCTCTACAGCAGTCGAGGGGTCATGTTCGTGAATTAATTTTCGGTGTTATTACTGTCGAGTCTTAGTCTGGTTCTGAGGCGACTAAAGAAATGCCGCGTAGAGAGGAGGATGCACTTCAGAACTGTGTCGAGGTTCAAAGTCCTCCCATTGGGGTGGTGTTAAATTTTGAAGAAGGGTGTTCACTTTATTTTGTTCTTCTAGGTTCAGGGCAATTAAATCTTTCAAAGAGAGAATATATTAATTGTCTGAACAATTTAGGAAAATATTGTGCTCTAGATCTCACTTTAAAAATTTTAAATTGTGAAATGTGTATGCAACCATGTTTTAAAACATTATTATTTATGATGTTGAAGTCTGGATTGCTCACCTCTCACTATATCCAAACATTAAATTTTATTCAAAGAACGTACAAATTAAAAAACATAAAAAGTTATAGAATTATACCTGCAAAAGTCTTATACACCATTTATGGCATTCTTCCAATTCATCTCCCTATCAATAAAAATTTTCTACAATAGCATAGCTGGACATTTTGAAGCCTTGAATTTAATGAAGTTATCAACTATCCTTATATTAACACTCGGGATAAAATTTAAGAGACTGATCTATTTTGATGAATTTCAGGTCCTACTGAATTGAAAAAAATCCAAGTACCCTAAAACAGAAGTTGAGACTGGTTTCGAAATATATGTTTTTATCGGGAACTTCTTTGTAAAACTTTTACTTTTAAATTGAAACCCTACTGTACTGTCCTTCGGGGTCTGGGGATAGAGATTTGATTTTCCTTCCATTGAACTGTAGCTAATAACGTTTAGTGTAATATATACACTGATTGCGTTTATCTTATAGATTTTATTCCTTTAAGTCGTAAAAATACAGATAAACATTTTTCAAATTTAATAATAAAGAACCAAACTCTTACTATTGTAAATTAAACAATCTATTCTGGATAAGACTCATAATAATAACTTTTTTTGACGTTGTAGATTATTATGCTAAGATCACGATTATAAATGGTGGAGGTTTATAATGGCCAGAGGTGTTCTCACCTCTCGCGCTTATGTCGTTAAAATCTTTACAAATGGATTAAGGCTTGAAAGAGTTGGTGTTCACAAATCCCCCTTTTACCAGCTTTTAGGTCAAATCTTATTTACCTAAGCATGACTTAAATTATAATCCTCATTTATATTACGCTCCATAATTTCTAACAACCCATGGCCCGTTTTGTCATTGTATTGTTTTTAAAACATTTTTAAGTGTGTATGCGTGAGCTTATGAAGTATTTAATTTAATTATATGTAGACGTTTATAGTTACTAATAGCAGATTATTTAACCCCATTTTCCAGTTTTAATAGAAATTAAGTAATTATATAAGTTCCATTTTTGCGCTTGGAACTTGCCAAGTGAATTCAGTTGAGTGACACAAAAATAAAATCATATCTCTCTGTAAGACTTAAAATATTTAAAGGAAACTAAACTCAACCAATCCTCAAAGAATTATTGTTTTTATCTGGCATTTCTTCTTCTCAATTTCCTGTATGTCAGTACAAAATGATTGAATATATAGCTATTCTGCATGAGCACAATATCCAAAAAATAATGTCGAGCCAAAAAAAAAAAATTCTAAACTGGAACATATTTCTTTTCTGTTTCCGGGACACTAAAATTTCATAGAAAGAAAAGATATAAATGTCTGGTCTCGAAAGGAACTCGTGAAGCTATTCGGAAAAACATGATTAATCCAAATTCAATAAAATGAAAATTAAGATTATTTTTTAAAAAAAATATTGGGATATTTTTTCTTGATTTTTGGGTGAATTATATTAACTAGACATTTTTATAGGGAGCTTTTGTTGCAGGTCTTTTATTTTCAAGCAAATTATAGAATGCAATTTTTCTCTTATCCCTTTGTTTGATACGTCGCTCTATGATCTCTCCCTTTCTTTGCACTTCAAAACTACGAAATTCCAGTATAAACAAGTTATGGTAAAACTTCTCACAAACGAAAAAAAAAAAATTTTTTTTTCATGGGATGATTGTTCAATAAACTCGTTGGGACAATAGATTTTGATCAGTACATTTTAAGTGCGAGTTTTGAGGGTGATTAGTTTGGAAGTGGCGGCCGACTTGTAGCTCTACTTCTTCGGATGGCGGGGACTATTGGTGGGCAATCTCTTAATAGTCCTCGGGTGGCTTCTAAATGCCTCAGAAACCTTAAATGTACATATAAGGAAAGAAAAATATCCCACGAATACAACTGATATTACACATTTGTGGAACGATTGTAATCACTCGGCAGGTTAAAAATATGTATGAATACTATGATGCACTGTTTTGAACTTGACTGTCCTTGAATTATATATATATATATATGGTATATTAAGTAAAAAAAAACAAGTAAACAATCGCCATAGTAAACTGTTTTCTTTGCTGTCTCAACGACTGAAGGAATATCAATGTAAGAGAAATAAAGCATGCACAGTGTCAAAGAGAGAGCAACAGCAGATCGACGTGCCCTAGGTTATTCCAGTACAAATCGTGATATATATGTATGAGAGATGTGCATGTATGCGATCTCAGATATCAGTTAAGCCTAAAGTTTGCACTTGTATTCGATGAGTATGATAGACAGAAATAAAACAAATTCGAATGTATACTGTTCATAAATTGAAATAGTAACACACGATTAAAAAAGATCAAACAGAAATTCAAAATTCTTACTTAAAATTTCAAAGAAGTAAAATTAATGAAAATAAACTAAATTTAAAACTAGAGAGGATGAAAGTGAACTGAAAATTGAAATAACACTATATACTACCTGGTTACTGCCTATATTAATGTGTTCAATTACGTAAAATGTGCCTGAAACTATTTTTAAGTATTCAAATAAGATTTTTTTAAAAAATGAGGAATTGAAAGGCAAGTGTAAGCGAAAAATATATTAAGGAAAGAGTAAAAAAATTATTCCTATCCATTATTAATATTTCTTTTTAGAAATATATATTTAAAGAGTGTTAGTAAGATAATAATTTTCGAAACCAGGTCTGGCCAACACTCAGTCAGCGGGTCACATATGACCCACCATATTCATTTGTGTTGTGTGTGAGGGGATTTCATATTTCCGCTTAAACTTTTGCTTCTCGTTGTACGTACGTGAACAATATTAAATAAATGAAAAACTACATGTGTCATTGTTATAATATGTATCATAAAATACAGCGTATAACTCGCATTGGTGAAAAACTCGCACCTATAACTTTAAGATGCATTTTTTAAAAAAAATTTAGGTTTTCTCCGTATAACGCGCACCCCCTTTTTCATAAAGAAGACTGAAATGTACGTGCGCAACGCTCTTATGTTTTGAAGTCATTTATTCATGGTATTATCCCAAGCTTTTGAAAAAGTAGTAGTAGTATTTTAGAACTACAACCCTTTAAGTTCATTGGGTATGTTATTTCTTTGAAATAAACAGTATTTTGATTATGTAGAAGTTTAATTTTTTCTTATGTTAATCTCTTTTTTTTTATTTAGTAAGCTATCATTTTTTTTACCCAGCGTATAACGCGCACCCGTAAACTTCGATCTTATTTTTTGTGTTAAAAGTGCGCGCTATATGGTGGATTTTTCGATAATTGGAACTGCAAACTTCCGTTTTTATATTTGATATCCTCGAATGTCAAATATTATTGAAATAATTGATTGTAGTTGGAAATCATGATGATTAGTTGTTAAACCAATACCTTTTTAGTAGATATATAGCGGAAAATATTATTCAGGTACAATAGGAAATGTGAGAAAAAGGTATTTTAATAATCATGTAATTTCATGAAAGATTTTAGTGAGAAAGTACAGAATTGTTACATAAGTGCAAACTTAAAATAAAAACACCCAAGATTTTATGTATTGAATAATTTTCCAAAAAGCCAATTTAAAAATGTCTTAAAATTTTATAACAAAATAATGAAACTTATAATTGCAATGTGGACAGTCATTCCTCAGAATTATCAAAGTTTGATAAATTGTTTGAGAAATATTTCCATGACCATTTCATGTTGAGGGGAACAGCATTCCCGAAAATCTGCAAATGGAGTTCATTGAGTTCAATAGAACAATGAAATGAAGCAGACTTTTGAGCCCAATTAAAAAATGAGTTTTTGCAATTCTTACTTTATACGTGAGGGATATTTCAACTTAATTTGCACACAACCTCTTGTATATATATAATACAATAATTTTAATTGTATTAATATATACAAGATTTTAATTTTTTATCACATATTTTTTAATTCACATATATTACTAAAAACCTTGTAAAAAAATTACAAAGACTCCATCATTCGCTTTATTAACTGATTCCAATTTAGAAAATTAACAAAAATATGTGTCGAACATAACGATAAATTTACAGAAATTAAAAAAAAATTAAAGGAAAAAAAAACAACCTTATGAATTCTTGAGAGTTAACTACATTTTAATCAGAGTGTAATAATTAAGTTTAATCTATTTAATCTTTATTTTAAAAGTATGTTTATCTAAAATGTAGCGCTGTAGCGTTAAAGTGTCCCATAAAAACATCTGCGTTGGCGAGGCCTGTTTCAAATAGCAATTATGAAAATATTTGTAATTTTTGAGTTTTATGTATAACACAGATAATATAGATCATTATTTCTTTATATACAATTCATATATATTTTCACGCATCTATATGTATATATAAGTATACACTCACACATGCATTTACATATGTATGAACTATTTTCATTTTACTGTGTTTCGAAATTATATATATAGTAGCTGCATGGCCTGGCGTTGTGCACGGGCTTTCACTACTTTTATAAATTCACTACTTATACATAGATACGTTTGTTTACCTACGAATTTTAATAGTGTAGATGTATGAAATTAGTTTTGATATTCTACTAATTATGATTGTATTAATGAAACTAGACCTTATGTCTGTGTGTGTACAAATGGAAGAGCATTTAAATATAATTAAGAATTTGTTGAGCAGTTAAAGTATTTGAAACAATTTATTCAATAATTGAAATAAATCTAGTCAAACACTTTCTGTATTACACAAGAACACATCCTTATTCATAAGTCTACATATTTTTAATGCATCCATAGCTCCCACATTTTGCATTATTCCCAAAGTCAATTACAAGAATAAATTTAATTAAAAACTTTTTATACAAGTATTTGAGTCATTTATTATTTTAAAAAAAATTACATTACGAAAGCTTATTTGTTTTATTTCATAAAACTTTAGAGCTTTATAAATTCTCTACAAATATAATATAATCTTCCTATTAATTACATACAAAAAAAATCTTTACAAACCCATCCATAAATTAAAAGTTTTTATAACCGCGCAGTCGTTCCCTCTCTCCTTTTTTAGATAAGGGTGTCAGAAATAGCTCATGAAAAACTGTAACGGAGTGATTGTAGAAAATTGGCAGTTTTCAAAGTATCTATTGTCCGTTGCTTAAAGAGGCACGAAATACCCACGCGCCATTGAATAACTTGACAGTGGATTATTTTTCGCATGAATAGTCGATTCCGGTTGGCGGGAGAAATGACGAACGACCAATATTCGAAGAGCGTTACTTAGCTACGCATTGCTTAAAATCAGATTTAGAACTCTTCAAATTCGAAGTACAACGAAAAGTAATATTGCATAATTAATACTAATGTACCGTAAAATCTGGTGTATAAAGCGCACTATTAACACAAAAACTAAGATCAAAATTTACGGGTGCGAGTCTTACGCCGAATATAAAAATGATATCTTGAAAAATGAAGAAGATATGAGCATAAAAAAATTCATTTCCACACGTATCTAAATATGATTTATTTAAAAGAAACGGCACACCTTATGAACTTCCATTATTGGATACAATGGAAAGTTCGTTACATTCGTTTTCATTTATATCGTCAGGTACATCATTGAATTCTGTTTCGTCTTCACCATCACTGTTATTTTGATCCATAAATAAATAAATAATAATCGACCCCGTTCCATCTAGATTGTTAGATATAGTAGATTTTTTAAATTGACTTTTTAATTACGACAGATTTAAATTCATTCCATGCTTTAGTTATCTACTCGCACACTATGTCTAGACTTCAAAAGATAAGAGTATTGTACATGAAAATTTTAGATTTCTTCGTATAAAAAGGTGCGTGTTATGCAGCGAATATACTTGTGTGAAGCTTAAAAAATGGAGCTGAAAAGTAAAGAGGCGCGTAATATGTCGGAATGTATGGCAAATAACAATATGACATTAATACGAAGAAAAGTTCATAAGTTCCTGAACTGACTCCATAACTTAAAAAAAAATATTTTTGCTGAAACACATCTTCCGTCGAAATAAGACCCTTCAGCAACAACATGCTTTTGCCCTCACTTGTAAAAGTCATCGAAACATTTATTGAATCCATTTTTAGCCAAGTCTTTTGATTCAGCCTGCGATGTACTTTTAACCTTATCTACATATTGAAACCGAAGACTCTGCAAGTGAAGTTATTGTTCAGGAAATAGAGGATGAGATCAGTGGAGTAAAGAGGATGTGGTAAAAAAATTGTTTTCGTTTCGTTTTCGTAAAAAGTTAGTGACGAGGAGGGATCGTATGGAGAATTGTCATGCAAATGTGCTCATGACTGCTCAGCCTACAATTTTGGTATTTTCTTTTGGATTAAATCACGCAAACGACGCATGATGTCTACGCAGAGTTCATTGTTCACGGTACATCCTTCAGGGATAAATTACAGATGTACGATGCCCTGGATCTAATATGATCTTCCCTTTAGAGCGATTTTGGCGGAATTTCTGCTTGCGTGGAGATAGTGGTGCTTTCCACATTGCCGATGCTCTCTTGGATTGAAGTTACACACCATTCCTTTTTCCAGTAACAATTCCACTGGTATGGAAGAATCTTTGTCAACAGGCGAAGTTAAGTCTTCCGCCATTTCCTTTCGAATTGATTTTTGGTCTTTGTTTAACCTGCAGGGAACGATGCGTTAACACACCTTATGCTTGTGAACATCTTTAGTCAGTATCCGCTGACATGTGGTTAAAGATATCCCAACAGATTCTGTTATTTGAGCTATTGTTTGAAGCCTGTTCTTAGGTACAGCCCCAGAAAACCTTTACGATGTTTTGAGCAGTGTGGGAAGTCTGCGGACGTTCAAAGCTTTTGTCGTCTTCAATATTTTCTCTGCTTTGTCTGAAACGTCGAGGCCACTCAAAAGCTTGCATTCGCGATAATATATCATTTCCTTACAAATAATTCAAAATTTCGTAAGTCTCCGTAGCACACTCTCCCAAGCGAATACAAAAATTGATACTCATTATTTGCTCAATAAACGCAATTTCTTTCAATTGCCGGACACTAAAAGCATCCGTCTATAAAATACGACGTTGTAGTGAGCCACCGACCACATTATCTGGGACAAACTGTTTTAGAAAAGGAGAAGAATGCAGTAACTCAAAACGTTTTCGCGTAGTCGCTATACTACAAAATTTTTTCACGTAATATGCTCAGTCCGGGAACTTTTGGTGGCCGCGGTAGCCGAGTGGTATAGGTATCGGACCGTGGCTTGCCTTGTCACGAGTTCGAGCCCAGTACCACTGAAGACCCACCGTGTAGGGCAGCGATGCACGTTAAATCTGTCGAGAGCTGAAACGTCCTCCCGTTGGTATGGTGTGGTATTTAGGAGAGGGGGTGTCATCTCAGGTGTCTTCCACGTCACTTGTGACCATGGTTCAAAATTACGTGGTCCGTCGCCAAAAGCTCTCGCGTAGCTGATCAGTGCGACGTTAATATTCAATCAAATCAATCCGGGAACTTTTGAGTCCTACCTCGTGTATACAATCTAGGAGATGTGTTTTATCACTTCTGTATTTCTTTGGTTAGTACTTAGTACTTTTTCGTAATAAATTAGTTTTTATAGAGTTTTAAACTTTTATAAAAGTAATTGTGTGTGTGATTCACAGTTTGTAAGCGAATGAAGTCACACATACACACACTAAATAAATATGGGGTGCTTAAATTTGTTAAAAAAGTATACATTTTTCATTTATAGCATTGAAATATAAGTTTGTATGGAATTTCAATATTAAAAGTAAGGAAAAATTAAAATTTTCACTATTATTTAAATTTTCCTCATTTTTATTTGAATATGATTACATACTTTTTCAAGTTTTTTTTTATATTCTAAAAATGAGTACAATTCCCGTAAATATAAAATAAGCACATTTCTATAGCAGGCATACAATGCAGATAACAATTGTGATTGGAGATGAAGATTTTAAGTGCAATGCAGAAAATCCTAGGGTCCTGAATATATAAAATTTAAGAATGACAAAAGTAAATAATGACATCTGCTAGTGATGTTTAAAGGAACCCTATTTATCAAGTAAATTGCTTCAGGACTTTGAAAAGTGAGAGAAATTCTTAGAAATGAAAGATAAGAAACGTTTCTAAATTAACTGCGTCTCTTAATTTGTAGATAAAGTATTTGTTATCATCTTGTTTTCATGTATGTTAAAGTGCTCAGACAAAAGGTATCTGACATTATGAATAACAGAAAAGCACGTATGTATTTTCATTTCAAAGAATTAGCTCATCGGTATTCTTTTAGGAGTTGTACTGATATAAAAGCTTTCAATGAAGTCTTATGAAGATTTATCTGTTTTCTATATATCAGGAAAATGAAATTATTCTCAGGAAAATTCTTTTTACTTATACAAACTTTAAAAAAAAATTGAGAGAGAGAGAAAGAAATTTATTTTCATTTCTTCAAATTTATTTCTTAAAATAATTTATATTTAATTATACTCTAATGATTTGATTACTTATTTTTATTTACTTAATTTTATTATATATTACTTGATCGAATTACTTCTCAGAAAACCAGAAAAATTGAATGTTGATAATGTGCAGAAATGCTAAATGCAATAAAAAAAAAACTCAATCATTAAATTTAATTTTTTTTAAAAAGTCGATAAGTAATTAAACTTTTCTTTAAATTTAATCGTGAATGTAATATATTTCTGAAAGAATCTCGGACTTCTCTTCAGTATTAGGCTAATTTCATTGATGATTTAATTTAATGATGATTCTTAGAGGTACTTAAAATACATTTAAAATTTAAGGTTATTATAGTATTACTTTGGATATACAATTTAAAGAATAAAGACATTTTTAAGCGTTAGGAAAAAATATTTAATGCTAATCCCATACCTTAAAAAAAATTAAAAATTTTTAGAAATTTTGTTTTAAAAGAAAAGTTTCTTCATACTCAAATCACACAATTTTTACGGGGACTTTAGAGCTTATAATTCTAAAGGCACATGAGTTCTGTATTCCCCTTGTTGGTCTCTCTAAAGAAATCTCAGTAAAAATTTTTTATTGTCATTTAATTTTCTTGTTGGAGGGGGATGAATTTTTGCAGAAAATAATTTTTATAAAAGAGATATAAATAGATTACTTACATACGTGTACTTTACAGTGAACATTTCAGTTTATATCATATTTAAGTATTGGTACCTTTTAAGACACTAAATGATTCTACATAAATATATTACTATGTTGAAAGTAATATTTATAGTTTAAGTTAAGGAACGGACATAATTTATTTCACGGATTTTTCAAAATGTAATAGCAAATGAATAATTTTTAGTGAATATTGCTGTCTTGGGCGACCATATACATATTAACTTCCAAAAGTGTCATTTTTCTGTATTATTTCGGACTACCAGGTATCTTTGTAAAGGGTCTATCCACGAATCATCCATTCATCCTCTTGGGTAAAATTATTCTTTTTAACTGTAAGTTCTGTTGAAAACTTTCCCTCGAAGCAGAAGATGGGATTTATTTAAATGAGCTGTTCTATTTAAACGTTGACATTTAGGTACAAGATGCTAGTCGATGGATGGTCGATAGTTGACAATGGGATATTAAAAGTGATTAAACTGTGAACACGATTTACAACCGGAGGTCATGTATTTAAGGTATCCGACTACGTTCGGAACCGTGGTTTTGCAAAAGCGTGTAAATGGATAATATTTATGATATTTAGTATTACTTAGATTAGAATACATGTATAAAATTGTTTTAAGGACATTATGAATAAAAAAAATATTTAAATACAATATTTTTTTGCAAAAATTTAACTTATAATAACCTTTTTCCAAATGTTCTCCTTTTGTAAAAAAATGCTTCTATTGTATTAATATTTTGCCTGTATTCAGCTCAGACCTCTGTACAGAGGCTCAACTAGAATTTTTGAAATGTATAATTTGGAAGTCGGTTTATCCATGTTTTACGAGAACAGAAGGGAGAAATTTTAAGAAAATACGCCGATCATTATTTCAAATGGTTGTAACTCTGAAAATAATTTGAATTTTTCAAAAATCATAGTTGAGCCTCTGTACAGAGGTCTGAGCTATATACAGGCAAAATATTAATACAATAGAAGCATTTTTTACAAAAGGAGAACATTTGGAAAAAAGGTTATTCTAAGTTCATTTTTTTGCCAAAATATTGTATTTAAATAATTTTTTTTGTCATAATGCCCTTAAAACAATTTTATACATGTATTCTAATCTAAAAGTGAAACTAAATATCATGAAAATTATACATTTATGCGCTTTTTTAAAATCATGGTTCCGAACGTAGTCGGATACCTTAAGTAAGATAATTACACAGAATTGATGCGTAGAAGTCAAGAGTACTCCAAAAGTAAGTGGAATAAACTTTAATTGTGTGTTAGTAGCCTTTAGCCATGCGATTGCTTTTACGGATATTTACTAAGTGCATTTACTGCCTTTAGTTCTGTTGATTAAGTAAAATGAATAAATAAATTACGCTTAAGAAAAAAACTTACTACGGCTAAACTTCACTTGAACCCCCAAACACCAACAACCCAACGTGGGTTGTTACATCTTTAGTGTTTTACTGTCATATTTTTAAGCAATTTCATACCAAATTTTGCTTGATTGATTTCAGAAGGTTTTGAGAAATCGGCGAAAATACGTTTCCTAATTTTTGCTTGCCAGTATGTTTCTGTATATATCGAACATTTGTGCAAGCTAGGCAATTACCACGTACGTATTTTCTCGACTCCCTGATAGTATTTCTAATGTTTTTAAAAATGATATTCAAATAATTTTTTCGATCTAAGTTGAGTTGAGTTGAGTTGAGTTTGGTGTTTTATGGTGCAAGAGCCAGTTTTAACTATACTGCGCCAAACATTCATAGGTCTGTGGTCTGGACAGGAAAAGAAAAGAAGAAATTGGATGAAAAGATGGAGGGTCGAAAATAGAGAAGGATCATTGGGGCACCCCGGGGTCGTGACACCCGTGTTTATCAAAGATAGTAAACCCCTTGGGAAAAGGAAAAGGTCACTAGAGGTTACCTCGGGATTGTGACACCCGTGCCCACCTAAAGAAGGTGAGCCCCCTGATTGGTTTTCGATCTAAGATTAAGTAATGTGAGTTTATATACGTATCAGTACTAACACTGAAATATTTATGTGAAAAAAAACTTTTTAAAAAATCAGTTCCCTTTTTACTAAAAAAATCAGAATGCCCTATTTTTTTCGTTTAATTTTGGACTTCCTCTAGGAAATAAGCTTTTTTTTATCAAAGGAAATCTGAATTTTTTTCTTTTATTTTTCTTTTACGGAAAACTCTGTAATTTTCTCAATTTTTTGTTTAACATTTACTGCAAAATATCCTTGTTTCTAAAATATATAAATAAGTAAACTACAAAGTTTCCCATATGAGATTTCCTGTCATTTACCCCTCTTCCCCTTTTCACTGAAAATATACACATCAAAAATATGATTATGATTTCTTATTAGATTTTTTTCTGTTATAGTGCTGATTTTCAAATAATTCAGAATAGTTTTAAGGTTTGAATAAGAAAATATGAGTTCACTGAGCTCCTTCTTTCTTTCAAAAATTTAAAATGCCTTTCAGGCTACATGTTAAACAAATTCGCATTAAAATTTTTTTAAATCCAATGTTTTCTTTTATTTTCTCTTATTATAACAGGCAAAATAAAAAAAAAACATTTGAAAGTAAATAAATGACTAAATACACGTATGCAAATAAAGTTTAAAGAGCTCTTTTTTATCACCATGTTAT
Source organism: Trichonephila inaurata madagascariensis (assembly GCA_019973955.1). Taxonomy (NCBI): domain Eukaryota; kingdom Metazoa; phylum Arthropoda; class Arachnida; order Araneae; family Nephilidae; genus Trichonephila; species Trichonephila inaurata. The sequence goes on from BMAV01013306.1 coordinate 72,712, forward strand.
CTCTTAGAACTTTCTTTGAAGATTTTCTTGTTAAATCAAAGAAGTTTCTTTAAAGTTTTCTGAAAAAGTAGATAAAGCTTTTGACTAATTCCTTATAACTCATTCCATTTACACACACACACATTAAATATTGTTAATACCATTAAATGGAAATGTATCTTAAGTACTTATTTTACTTCCAGTCTCGAAACAATTTTTTTCAAGTAGATCATTTATCAAATTTATTATTTCTTTAAGGTTTTAGATCAAATGATATCCAAAACAGCAAAACTGGACAAATAAATAGACATAATGTTCAATATTTTAAATATTAGCTACTGTAAGCAGACTTTTTGGATGAAATCGTATATAAAATGAAGTAATCTGCTATACGAGTTTTACTTCTAGAAATTAACCTGGGGTTTTCTCTGATATTATTATAAGTTTTAACTGCCATCTCTAACAGAGGAAACGTAAGGGATGGCATTTTGAATGGTTGAAGGAAGGGAATGGTTGCAAACACTGAGAGGCCAAAAATTACAGACACCCTCTTCCAACAAGCTGATCCTCCATCTTCCACAGCCAAAATTCTTCTTAATATGAAAGCAAAAAGTCACCGATAACGTTTTTGAGGTATGTGAACATAAAATGGTATAATGGTTGTTTTAAATTGATCAGACTAGATGGCAATATTTCCAAACTTTCAAATTAACTTCGACTTTTCTCTACAGAAACTCAATAGGGCTGAGGTCAAGGTATTGTGTTTATTATGGGAATAATGGGAAGGTTAAACTCTAATGTTCCTGAAACCCATTGAAGACTGATTGAGCATATGGAAACGTACATTTTGTTCTGCTGAAAAAGAAGCATTGTAGCCAAAAACAAGTACAAGCAGTCATTGGGTGAGTCCCTCCCCCAAAGTAGTCTACTGAGTGTACATGATTGACTACGGTGTTAAAACTGTTTTGCTTAGAATTGTATCCGTAGATATCAAATAACTTTGTGTATGCCCGGATAATATTCTCCATACCGTAATTCCTCCGCCAGCAACCTGAAAAGCTGACCTTTGTCTAAAGGAGTCATGAATTTGTGCGGTTTGTGCCAAATTGTGATCTTGACATCCACATTATCTTTTCAATCGACTAGTGACCAATTTTGTCGTTTCTAGGTATACAAGAGACTACTTTTTCTATTTTTCTTTTACAAAGTTCACTCTAGATGGTGTCCTGTAATAAAGCTTGTCTTTATATGCGTTGGGATATGTTTTGTGATGCGTTTATATTGAATTCAATTGTAATTCGCCGTATGTCGATGCTCTTCTGTTACTGTGAACTACGCGTGATACTCGTCTTGAACCTATTTATTTTAAACATATCGAGCCGGGCAATCTCAATTATTTGAAGTATGTTTTTCACTATTGCCATTCTTTAAATGCCTGAGATACTTTTGTTAAAGAAAGTCTTCGAATAATCATCGTTTCGGAGATTCTGGTACCAAATATTCTTGAACCGCCTGCCATCCCTCTCGTTCAAAGTCTCTTAAATTTTTCACATGTTCTATTTTTATATTAACTTCCCTGATTACGCCACCTGAACCAGAGCGTTCCTTGTATGTGCCCGGTGTATAAACAGCTCTGTGTTGTCTTTATATTATTTTGTGCCACTGACGGGCAATTTTACTTTCGAATAAGATATATCTATAATTGTTTTCGCAACTCACCCATGCTGGATTCGAGTAGAGATATTACAGGAATGGCATCCTCTGAACTGTGTGGATAGTTCAGATGCACCGGAAAAATTTTAGTTACCGATACTATACCGATACCTAAATTCTCTTCATGAAATTAAAAAAATTTAAAAAATAAAAAGAAAAAAGAATTACTCAAAGATTTTCTAAAAATAGCAATGGTACTCTGATTTAAAATAGTTTGCATATCTATTGGCTAATAAATATCATAAACGTGAAAAATATCTGGGAAATATCTGATATATCTGCAGTATTTGGATATAGTTACATCTATTAAAATTACAAAAATATGACGTATCGTCATTAAATACTTATATATATATTAAAACACGGTTACAATGAGTTTTATCTTTTTTATGATGAAAAAAGTATTTATAAAATAATAATTTTCTATAATAGTTATAATAGTTTTAATAATAGTTATATGACTAGGACACTGTTTTGAACATATATTGATAAAAAATATGAAATCTAGTAAAGTATACTAATTAGGATCTATATATATCAGTAATTTTGAATTCAATTTGATAATTATTAGTCTCAAAAAGTGCAGCAAAAGGTTTTTAATAATATCGTTTACTCCTTTTATCGTACTATGTTTTTTCACTTATACGTTGAAGTTTAAAAAAAAATTTGTATGCTAAATTTTGCAATGTCACTTGGAGATTATATGACTAGCTTTGATAAATTTTAACTTCAAGTAGAAATGGGAAAACTGAGAATAACATTGCACTTTTTTATTTCTAACCAGTTGCTTAAATTGGAAGATAAATAGTTTTAGATAAACGTAGAATATATTCCAGTAAGTAAAAACAATATTTGCATGGTATACAGAGTTAGAAAAAGATAATATCTTTTAATTCATTTGTAATTAGTGCCTAAAGTAATCTGCTTAGTTTTGATTCAGAAAGCTTGATTGTTATATAAACCTACTTTTCAACGATAATATACTTTAAGCCATGAGATACGAACTTTTGAAGGATTTAATACAATTAAATTAAAACGAATAAAGAGAGTTAATTACAGTTAAATATTACAGACACGGAAAACTTAGTATATTGAAACTATGCGGGATAATATTTGTGCACCTAAAACAGAGGCTTTTCAAAATAGACTTTTTTTTTAAGAAAATCTATTCCGAAGCTATCTTTTAGAGAGATTTTGTGTGATATGACACCTTATATAACCAGGTCTATTTTTGAACACGGCAAATTAATCTTCATATAAACCCTGACTTACGTAACAGTGTTTTACTACATGACTGTTAAAAGATACATTTGTTAATGCGTATTTCTTACCTCACAACGGTCAATTTCAGTCTCTTAAAATGCCTTTTGAACTCTCTACATATCCTTTGGTGGTTTTATCTTTTATTTATTCGATTTATCACAATTTAATTTTTCAAAATTTTTTTTTCTGATCTAGTTGATGTTTTTATAATTGTTAAAAATAAATCTCATGTGTACTAGATGAACTTAAAATGATTCTTGAAGTTTCCATAATAGTGAACTGGAAAATAAAATTTCAGTAATACGAGGTGTGGCACAAAAAAGGAAAATAAAAAGAGACTGGTTCAATTAATCATTGCACGTACAGAATCAGTTCACCGTGACATTATCATTTTCAAATTCGTTCCTCTCTGCATTCACACACTTCTGCATTCAGTGCTGGCCCTGGTGGTAACAGTTCGGGGATGAGGGTTTTGGAAGACTCTCCTTTTTTGCCTGAACTTCTTCAACCGAGATAAAACCCTCTTAACAAGATTAGCCTTAAACTTCCCTTTAAGCAAGGTTTCACTCTATGAAATAAAAAAACACCACCTGGAGGCAAACCAGGTGAATAAGGAGGATGCACCTTTACAGTGATGTTTTTCCTTGTCAGAAAGTGTTTGAAAGATAGGGTCGTGTGAGAGGGTGCATTGTCTTGTTGCAACAACCATCCATAACTCCGCAATTCTATAATTAGTTTCTGATTTTTTCACGAAGTCTTCTTAGTATTCCAATGTAGTAGTGCTGATTAACAGTTTGACCACTGATGTGAGGGAATTCACTCATATCACGAATTTTGGCTAAAGTTTGGTCTGTAATCGCTGACCTTGGGCCCCCAGCACTTTCATAATCTCCCCCACTGTCCCTACCCCTTGAAATTTGCTTATGTCATTCAAACACATGTGCATAAGATAAAGTTTCCTCTTCATGAGCTTCGGTTAATATTCGAAATTTTACCATGGCTGATTTCTGAAGTTCCATAAGAAACTTGATGTTGAATCGACATTTTCTCGGCAATGCAGTTGCACATGTTCACTCAATGACGCAGTGCTCCCAACTGGCATAATCGTTTTCAGCGAAACTGGCAACATGGATAGATGAAGTGTGTAGGATGACATCGGCGAAACAGTTGTTGCCAACTCCACTCTTTTTTCAAGCTACACGCTTAGTCTCATTTTTGTGTCACATCTTGTATACCTTACACCAACTAAAAAAATACTTTATCCGGCTTTTAATAGACTAGCTCTTGACCCAAGCATTTATTTCCATTTTTGTTTCACTCCCTACATATGTGTTAAATTGAAACTAAACTTTAATTTGAAGATATAAAGTTATAAAATGTTTCAAAACCTGGCAAATTATGAAAAAATATCGAATTGATTCTTTTATATTGAATAAGAACAGATTGTAACTTTTAGAAACTTATGTCGGATCTTTTTTAATTTCAAACATACCTCAAGGTAAGCCTGCTTAATCCGATTTGCATTTTCGTACGAAACAGTAATTGTATTAGGAACATGTTTTCAGCCTCCCATAAACGCTTTTATTAGAAACTGTGTAATACAAGATCAGGTGTAAGTGAATTAAGTGTGTTGTACTTCACCGATCTTTCCTTAAAAAGAAAATTCTATTTAATCATCTTACAGTTTTCTCAGAAACTACAAATTGCATCTTCTCTGTTTATGAACTGGGCCATTGTAACTCCAACCTAAAGTAATCGAATACCTCTTAATATCTTAATTTAATATCTGAAATAAATGAAGAAAGAAAATGATACCTTTTTCTTTCGTATTGATTGTTTTTACTTGTCTTTCTATGTTCAGAGAAAACTTTTAAATCCTTTTGAAGGTGACTGGGTATGAGCTGGCTTTTATTAATTCTATTAACGTGCTTCAATGTTTATTGGGTTTATAATCTCATAATGTAATATGAAATTCGTTCTTCGCACCAATCAATACCGAATAACTTTTTCGGATTTTTAAATAATTGAGTTTCCTAGGATTTTAATCAGAATAAACATCTTTTTGGTATTAATATAAAAATATGCATATTGATTTATTTTCTATAGTTTGAGATCAGGAACTTTCTTTTTGAAAAGTACATTTGTGGAACAGAAAGCATATATTCAACATTTTAAACCGAAGATCTTAATACGTTAATTTAATATAATTGAAGAAAAAGGCTTCTTCTTTTATACACACTTCTTTTTTTATAATTATTGTTTTTTCCATAATTTGTATTTCTATATTCAGAGTATAAGTTTGATTCCTTTCCGAAAGACAAGGAGTATGAACTTGATTTTATTATTTTTACTAGCATGCTACAATATATATATATATATGTAAGGATAATTAAATTAGATTAAAAATTAAATTCTCTATGTAGCACTTAACTCATCTTTTTCCTCACCTTTTCAATATCAAACTAACTCTCAAGTATCAAACTAACCACCCATTTATTTCTTCCGAACATATGGCCTAGCCAATAAACATGTCTAATTCTAGATCGTTATATTTAATAGCCCTATATGTCAGCATTAACTTTCAAGAACACTTATGAACGCCACGATCGGTGTTTTAAGTGTTTAACCTACTTAAGATTTTCGGTGGCGTTCTTTTTCTCTCTGCCTCTTGCTTCAGAAGAGATGTACGCATTCTAGAATAAAGACCTTTTTTAAAACTAAGTCTGTTTCTGACTCCAAAAATATGTCATATATATACTAGCCGGTATACCTGTTCTTCGCACGGGTGAATTTAAAAATTAAACAATACAGATTGAAGGATTAAGAAGTTTTTAATGAGTTAATTTTATGTGAATTGCAAATTAAAAAAAAATCTTTTTGCAGATCTTAGCTGAATAAAAAAAACAGGTTTGTTAAATTTTAAGTCTGTAGATCTAATAGCTGATATAAGAAGGACTTTTTTTTATTTATAACTCCCCGTAACTCTCTTTTGGGTCAATTTTTGAAAACTTCTTTCTAAGCTGATTTCTCCTCAGCAAAATTAACACATTGTTACAAATTATGCTTAATGAACGCTTAAAATAGTGTTAATAATTTATATCTGGAAGTTTAATACGTTGATATTACTTTCTATTGTATTTATTTTATGTTAAAGCAATACATTAGAATCGAGCGCGCACTGGCGTAGGCAAAACAAAGAGGGAAATTTTGTTTCACACATAAAATATAGATATATGCTGTCACGAGCTTACGTGATTATATAGGTGTAACTCTAACGGTTTTTTGCAGCGCAAGCCAGAATAGCTTGCAGATGGCAGAATTTTTTCCTATTTACTTGACAATTATCTCGGGTTTCTTGAATTATCGTACGGCCATCATGTTCTGGTGCTCTACGCCTGTACAGAGGATAGCCCCTTTGTCGTTGGTTTCAGTATCTTTTAAAAGCGTCCTTGGATACTTTTTGGTACATTTTCCTTCCTTCATGCATGGTGATGATGGAATTACTGTATCACAGGGACCGTGAATCATATTTTTGGTCACAGTATCACAGAATTTTCGATTGAGTTTCTGGGCTTGGTATCTCCTCACTTATGACTTCATCAATTTGGTTAGGTCGTAATTTTTCCATCAACCACAGCAGTAAGTGCACGTGAGACAAACCTCTTTTTGTCACTCAATCGAGTACATGAAACACTTCATATCACCAAATATTTTACCTTTTGTAAGTAGAGCAGCTAATTTTTCAATTTTTATTTTAAATACTCTGGCTGTTAAGTCATATCTGTCCGTTGAATTTTGACCTGGAATGAGCTCTCTAATGATTTCTGACCAGGCGGGATTACATGTCATTGTAATAAACAGATTAGGCCTCCCGTAGTTACGCAGGTATGTGAACTCATCCAGCCTGTATTCATGAATATATCTCGCGCTTTTTACAAATGATGACGGGAAAATCATCATTTGACTATTTATTTGGATCTAAATCAGCATCATTCCTTATCGCGACTTGTAAATGTATATAATTTTCTGCTCCCAGTTTAGTTTGGTTCAAGGCAATAAACCTTAAGGGAGCACTCTCCACTTTAAAGTATATGCCCATTAAAAACTGAAGAAGTCTACATCGAAGCAATAAATTAAAATTGTTGCGACGTACCATCATATGATATGCATAAGTCTTTGCATGACACTTTTTTGTTTGGTATGGGTTGTTTTGTAACTGCGTTTATCAGAGGAATATTAAAACTTTATCCCACTTGTCCTTTCCAAAAAAATATTGGGTACTCGAGAGCATCATAAAATCTATGAGTGTTCGGAACTGTAGTAAGCCGGTCATCGTCCGCCTGAATAACGATGTCCGGAGACGCAGTTCGTTCACTATTAACTACTACGGCAGCTATTTCATTTGTTGTCGGGGCATTGAATTGTCTTTCATATTCACACGTGGTACACGATCTGGTGTATCACAACCTTGTAATTATCGCGAGTCACTCTATCTTTAGCCATTTTAAATTCATGCACTAAAATGTTGTGATCATGTAGAACGTAATTTTTGAACCGTGTTTCTTTCCACACCTTGTGCGTACAGTACACACCTTGTGCTGATTATTGTCCATGAAATAAACTTGCAAAACTTTTGGTTGCGTATTGGTAGCAGGAAGCAAAGATCCAGTCATGTGGTATATTTGCCCTTGGATTGTGAAAGCCGGGCAAAATCCTTGCATCGAAACAATGTTATCCGCTCCAAAAGATGTCATATGGAAGCATGTATTGCAGGGCTTCTCAAACTGTGGGGCGTGTCCCCTAAGGGGTCGTGATAACTCTACAAGGGGCTGCGAGCAAATTGAAATATCGAAAACAAAAGATTAATTTTTAAAAAAATTATTAATTTACTGAAAGTAAGCAAACAAAATACGTTCTGACATAATAAAAAACAAAATTAACATTTGTACTGATATAATACACTTATAAATGTTCAGTACTGCACAATGAATTTTATAATTAATTTAACAATATGAGATAAGTTAAGAACAAGTTTAATAATAACCAGTGACCCCATGGACTTGTCATAAATAAAATTATATGAAAATATAATTAACAGTTATTCTGATATATTTTTTTTATTTGTTTATAATTAATCCCTCACGGAGAAAAAATTAGCGCACCAAGAAAGAATCGTCAAAATGAAACGAAATTTTGCATATGTAATGACTACTTTGATCTAAGTAAATGATCAGAAAATTGAAGAAAAATGATCATTTATTTCAGACAAAAGGGCAAAATAACGGAGGATTTAATACCCTGTTGAACCCCCTCTACCGCAAATGCACGATGCGATAATATCGGACATTGAGGCACACAAGTTGTGTATGATGCCTTGATACATTTCGTCTCATTTTTACTGTAACCTTACCTCTAGTTCATTCAAAATCGTAGGATGCCCAACTCGCCGTCCCAAAAGATCCCAGATGTGCTTGATTGGAGACAAATCTGGGGATCGGGCAGGCCAAGGAAGCGTATTAACAGTGCGGAGACAGTCTTGCGACACCCTTGCGGTGTGAGGTCAAGCATTGTGTTATTGAAAAATGGCTCCTGGGAGCCATTGCATGAGGGGCAACACATGTGGTTTCAGGAAGTCATGGATATACCGCTGGGCTGTCGTGGTGCCATGTATCAATACTAGGGTTAACCGTGTATTGTAGGCAATGGCATCCCAAACCATCACACCAGCTGTGGAAACGGTGTGTCGCTGTAAAGCAAAGGCATGATTGAGGCGTTCACCACGGGTCTCCACACACGAACACGATTATCATCACTGCTGAGATTGAATCTGGATTTGTCGCTAAAGACGACCTGGTCCCATTCCACTTCAGTCCAGTTTCCTCGTGCGTGGCACCACTCAAAATGGAGGCATCGATGGGTGGGCGTCAAGGGCAGAACACGTAATGGGTGCCGTGATCCTAAATGTCCTTCAGTCAGGCGCCTTCGTATGGTTCGAG
>BMAV01013306.1:91758-106342 GCA_019973955.1 Trichonephila inaurata madagascariensis
GCTTTGGCTCCACTGTAATGTTTTCTATCTATTTACCGGTGGTGTAATGGAGAAAGTTTGGAGACCCCCCTTCCTGAAAATCAGGTTTTGCCTTTAATATTTTATAAATTGGGTAAATACGAATTTAGCGTAAATCAGCCCTTGGACCCCTAGAGTCCTTCCCCCCTCGTGATGCGGGGGTGTACGTTACACCACTGAAATGTAGACACTTCAAGACGCTCTGTTCATTTGTTATGAACAGTCTCCCGACAATGCGCATTCAGTTGCTTTCTCTCAACGCTTCAGCAGCCCGCGCGTGATTGAAGACGAAACTTTCAATTACAGTGACATTATAAACAATTTGATAAATTATGAAGACGGACAAGAAGCCAGATTCTTTGAGAGCGGATAAAAATATGCAGGGATCCAGCTTTCCAACAAATTAGAAAAGCATTTTCTTAAAATAGATACCAATTAAGAAAGGAGTATAAAATTCCAAAAAGGGCTTCAATCATGTATAGCTGATTATCGTGACATTTACACAAGCAGTTGACCACACGACCTTCGACCAAAAACTTATCTCTTACTTTACGTTGCCAAAAAGTAAATCAATTGAAATTGTAACTTCAAGTGTGTAATATTTAATTATTTATTTGGTTATGGAAGTATTCTTACATAAATTTTCTAAATAATTGGCATATTTTATAAATGCGACTTTTTTATGCGGTCCCTATCTACCGCACAAAAACAAGTTTACTGCATTGAATTTTCCTCAATTATGAGATGAATCCATATTGGAGTTATATATATATATATATTTAGAAAAAAAACGACATTTATATTTTATGTGACTACCCCTCATGTATATCCTTCGCTGCGTAGAAGTGACAAAAATAGCGTTTCTAATCTACGTTGAAAACATATATGTTACAGGTATGGATGTCTTTTGTTGATTTTGCTTGTGTTTTACAGTAATATATCAATCTACCACTGGAGTCTGACAGGGCTTAGGGTAACTGTTTGCTTAATTTGGAATAGATCCCATAATTTTGAAATGACGAAATACTGAAAAGAATCAGTATCAAAAGAACAATCACAAGATTGATTGTCCTTCTTCAAGGCACATTCCCAAAACATACAGAAACTAGTGTTTTCTGGAAGCCTTATAGTCCAATAATATTAGGGTTTCACTGCGGAATAAGAGATAATAAGCTGAAAACTCGTATAGACCTTTATTTTGGCATTCTAAAAGTTATCTCAAAAGGTAAAACAAAAAAAAAATCATGTTTTTTGCAAATATCTTGTTTTCTTTGACTTTTATGCTATTTACACTTATTACAAATCTTGTAGAGAATAAAATTTTCTATGTTTGAAACATTTTTTTATACATCAAATCGTTTTTGAGATAGAGGGCGTTGAACGCGTAGCGCTTAGCTATCTACAGCATAATGCAAGTTCAACCGTTAGTCACGTTATATAATACGCTGTATAAAGTTTGTGAACCTTAAAAATATGTATAGTTATAAACAATTGGCATTTTGTATTAATTATTACATTACATTTAGCAATATTTTTCATTAATCAAGTATATTTTTTAATAACACTTATCTGTTCATGTAATTAAAAAGTAGGTAACTAAAATTGTAGACTTACTTAAATTATATTTTAATATATGTCAATTAAATTTTAAGTAGAAAAAAATGAAGTACATTTTCTTTAAAATGTATAAGCATTCAAATTTGTTTCCTTCTGTACAGATTATACCTGTACTTACGGACCCCTATTATATGAACGCTCTATTTATAGTTGAAGGACAGAGATGTTTAGCTGTATCGCAAAGACCAATTCCCTTTTCAATAAACCAATTTCTACTAACCATGTTTATTCGTTAGTTTTAAATTGTATTTTGGCAACGACGGACATAAAATTTTGAGTTACGGCTGATTTGTGTTTTATATGTAATGAATCCCTTTCACAAGAGGATCCCCTGTTAATGTAGTGCGCCATTTAAAAACTTTGAGAGCAGCAGGTATCGAACGAAAAAAGGTCACAGTGATTTTTTAAATTCTGTAACCTTCTTGAATGTATATATCGAGTGCCGAAAAGTATACATTAGTAAAAATTCTATCGTAGCATCAAAACGACGCATTGAAAACAGTGAACCTTTATCATCGCTTAGCGCACCTCGTAAAAGAAGTAAAGCGTTTGATTTCAAAAAGCTGTGTTTATTTTATGGTTAAGTAGCTGATGAAGCAGCAGAGACCAAAAAAAAAAAACTGCAGACTCACGATCAGTAAAGTAAGCTCTCTTGAACATTGTCTTGTACTCACGACAATGTTTCAAAAGAAACAGAATAACACAGAATAACATTGTTATTCCATAGGAGAATTAGTGAAAGATCATATACTTTGTAAGTTTGATTTGATCACTTCTAAAGCAAAATATAATACTCCCTGCAACACTAATTTCTTAAATCGATTACCATTTATTGAAAAGAAGCAAGATAATCAAGTCACAGAATCTACGGCAGAGATTTTTAATTACATCGAAAATCACTACGATTCGCAATTTCCATTGAAAGAGCTCAGAGATGTTCTGACGGGGGGTGTACCAGATGATAAAACTATAATTATAAGACTTCAACAAAAATATTTGACAGATATAATAATTACGACATAAGTAGGATCTTTAACAATCATATCTTTTCGTGATACACAAACTATTATATTATCAAAAGCTTGGTGTGATGATAAAAAAGGGATCCCGAAGAAGAACGGTTTCGAATTGTAGAAGCTGCAACAGCTATTATTCGTGAAGACATCCGGTCATTTGTCGTTGATACCAAGTCTTATCCAACTCAGGGCCGGCTCTATCAGTTTTTCTGCCCCCTATCTCTCTCTCCATATATATATATATTATTATAAGTCTTAAAAAATTCAAATTAATTCGAAATTAAAGGCATAATGACTTTTTATTATTTCAAACGAGTGAAATGAAAGAGAAGGAATCGTCAATTTAAGCAGGTCAATTTCTTTGAAAAATAGTCTATTAATGGTGAGGATCACAAGCGTTTGTTTTAACTTATAGTAACTACACTCAAGACTAAAACCAAACATCTCTTGTGGCTCACTATCTACCAAAACCTCTTATTACCCTTGTCCCTTTTTGGATAGCTGAAACCGGTCATCGTATGAGAGAAAAAAATGTCTCTCCTTTGTGACCTCACTCCTGGATAGGGAGAAAGTTATTAGTGAAAGATGTGTAAACATATCAAATTTTATGATTTAACAAACGCTCGAGCACTTCAAGTTTCAACATAAAAGAAAACTGTTATTAAATATACTGAGTACAAAATAAAAAATAAGATACGTTAAATGAAATATCAAATTCACACCCAATAATATTTCAGAAAATATATCAAATTTTTTTGCAACAAAATTTTTTTTTGTTTGATCCAAATGCCGCCTTTAAAATTTGCCGCCACGGGCAAGAGTCCGTATTGTCCGGCCCTAGAGCCACCCCTGTCCACCTCCAAGTAAAATGTTGGATGATGTAAATCAAGGTAAACTTAAAAAGTTAATTGCATTTCTTACAAGAAGTCATAAGGAAAATCAGAAAAGGAAAAATAGCTAATTTAAAACAAAATACACGTCAATAACGTCACGTTACGAAAATGATCATTTTCATCACAGCTATTATTATGCCTTTCTGTATTTCATCATAGAAGATATGTATCTAAAAGACCAATAGATGTGTTATATAGGTTGGAATTTGCAGCTTCGTATTATAATACTCTGTACAATACAAAATTTCAGTAGTTTCATATACATAACCTAGTATTTTATCATCAGAATCAGGCGCGTAAGTATAATATGTTGGATACAATACCGATATATAAATGTCCGTACTCTTGATGGTAATAATACTCTCCTTGCTATGGGGATGATTAAAATTGTTATTCCGAAAGATGCTGTTCTTTATGATGACCGCATACAAAAATGTACAATCAAACCAAGTGCAAAAGAGTTCACATGAGTCTCTTCTAACATATCATATGTGTCTCTTCTAGCATATGAAAAACCAATTGTATCTACGAGTATATACAGCAAAATCCAAGTCGAAAATCTACGACACGACATCTGCATTTTTTAAAAAATGAAAAAGCTTTCATTAGAATATTAGAGAAATTTCCAAATTTTGATCAACTAGCTCAATTATTCCAAGAAGAAAACTGCCTTGTACAAAAATTACATGAAAATGAAGTGCGAATCTTGTTGGCGATATACAATGCTCCAAAATCTGAGAACAGTATTGTGATAATCTTCTTTAAACTCAATTCAACTAGTCAACAAAGCTCAATATACCCGTGTAGTTATCCAATATTCCGACAACAAGTGAAGCGGCTCATCAACACATTAGCCATGTATATTATCAAGTTCAAACTTGGTTAGGAAATGATTTAGAACCCCAGGAAAAAAGGATTGGATTCTGCGGAATGAATCTTGGAACCGATTACGACAGTATTACCGCCTGCTCCAGAGGAATTACTTAATACAATATTTTGCAGCTGCAAGAATGGTTGTGGTTCACGTTGTGGATGTAGAAAATCGGGGTTGAAATGTTCTTCAGGTTGTGGCCAGTGTAATGGGTTAGCTTGCTTCAATGCTTCACGATATCTCAGTGATTTCGATGAAGATTGTACTTTTGATCCCGAAATCCTTCAAGATTTGTAGGTAATTAACCTTGATGACGAAAATAATGAGAATGAATTGGAAATTTTCGAGTGACGGAAGACATCAAAGAAGAGGAAGAAAAAAAAATAACATTCCTGTTCCTTTTATTATTAAAATTTTTGTAAAATCTCTTCACATCCAAATTTCAATTGTGACAATTGTATAAAACGATATTTCTAAATAAAAATATAATTAAAAATTTGCTCATTTTATTTTTTTGTACTTTAAATGCAATTGGTATATATAATAATAGAATATAATTAAAAAACACTATATGCATATATGTCAACAATTTTTGAACTACACGGACATGTAAGTGACATAAAAGAATTATATACTTGATTAAAATGAAAACTATTATTAAAAGCGATGTAATAAGTAATAAATAATGCTAAATGTTTAAAACTACAAATATTTTTAAAGTTTATAGACTTTATACGGCGTATTATATCATGTGACTAATTGTTGACCATGCATTATGCTGATGATAGCTAAGCGCTGTGCGTTCAACTCCTTCTATCTCAAAAACGGTTTGATGTATAAAAAAATGTTTCTATTAAGGTTATCGAAAATTTTGTCACCTACTATATTTATAATAAATATAAATAGCATTAAGCCGTATGAAACGAGATTTTTTGCAAAAAACTGATTTTTTTTACTCTTTGACCTTGAATATTTTAAAACGCGGACACGAGCTTTTGTCAGACTTTTGAGACAACTTTTAGAGTGCCAAAATAAAGGTCTATACGAGTTTTCAGCTTATTATCTATCATGCCGTAGTTGACCCTTATTTTTGACTAATATAACTGCACTATTAGAAATACGCCCGTTTAGAAAAATAACCGAATTGTAGAAAGTTCTAAGCACTTTCTTTGGATATAAACTTTTTAACCCTTCACAAAGCTAGGTTCTTAAACGACTATGATTTTTACTTATTTCTCGCCATAAATCAGTAATTATCTGTAATATAGCTTTTTTGATTACTTCCATCTACAACTGCAGTGAATTACAGTTACTCAAATTCATATTGACATTCGAATTTTAACATCTCCTCTATTCATAACGTTTGGCGTTGAGTGTATATTTAAAACTACTTAATTATCTAAAAGTTATTTCCAATTTCATAATTATAAAAAGTTTATAACTTAATATTTTTTTCCTAGCATGTCTCTTTTGGCATAACACATTTTATTCAAAATACAAGAATCAAAACAAATAATTATGAAACATTTTTGTGAATTCTAACGAATATAATAACAGTACTAAATCTGTATGTTTCAATATATTTGTATAAATAGAGATTTCTTCATCGTAACATGTTCATTTCATTTAACACACACATGCACATACACGCACCTATGTGAGGCTTATTCTATATAAAAGTTTAGTATCCTGAAAAATTTAGTTAAATTTTAAAACTATTATTTTAAATAAACTTAAAAATAAATTTAGTCTTTTTGAATTTACAGGAAAAATAAGCAAACTAACAATATGCGTTTATATAAATAATGTAGTAAGTATTTTTTTACATTTTTTCAATTCTGTTTTGGAACCGAATTCTTAATGTATAGATAGAATAAAAGTAAATAAAAGCAAAAAAAAAAATTTTATATACTATCAAAAAGTTGTTCCGTATTTACAGTTATAGGAGTCTATATTGAATTGTTATCGATTTATATATATATATATATATATATGAATGTATGTATTTGAAGAATTGAATTGAAAAATCAGAAATAGAGGAAATCTTTCTTTCAAGAAAGCATTATTCCAGACTTTGTAGAACTGATTCTAGAAAGCAGAATGTGAAGTACATTTTTGTATTTTCAAATTTGAAACAAATGTTAATAAGGTATGCTACCAAGCTAACACACAAGATAAAATAGGAAAAATGTATTGAAGATAGATAGTTCTTTTCTTATTTTTCGCTAGGTTTATTACAAAAATGCTTTTTATTCTAAGAAGTTTCCGAGAAAACTAAAAAAAAAAGCTGAAGGAAGGAAATTTAAATCTGAGTCACTCTTTTTTTCACTTGAGATGCGAAAGAAGTAAAGAAAAATAAAAACATGTCTGCTTTAAAGAAAATTTCTTTGCGTCGATACCTAGAATGTGCAAGCTATAACTTTTTTATAAAAATTCGATCGAGCTGTGTGATATAATTCAAGTTAAGAGAAAGAAATTTGAAATATAAATAATCCTAAGAATAAAAAAAATTATACCGGAAGAACATTCGAAATTAAGTACGATTCTTTTACATTAGCAATAATTCATTAAGATTTGAGTGTAATTTTGTAAATAAAAGAAAATTTGAATATTATAAAGTAAGTCTATTAATTAATTATTGCTATATTTATGCTTATCTTTATTCACCAAAAGCTTATGTCATCTCAAAGTCAACTCCAATAATTATTAATATTTATTTCAATCTTGCCTTGGTTGCACATGTACTAAAACTAAATAGTATCTATGCTTATAAAGTATGATTACATAACAGTGCAGAGAGAGTGTAGATTCTATAAAACAAACCTTTAAATTTATTTTCCAATTTGAATGTATGATCTCTCAATTTATATTAGTTAATCAAACTATGAATTAAGATTCAATGATTTTTGTTTTGTTGTGCATATTTATATACTATTTTTCAATATTGAAAAGCTATTAAAATGATCATAAACTCTACAAATTATTTCCGTCTCATTCCTTCACTTATTTATTGAAAATTATTTACTTAGTTTAACTTCATTATACTCATGGATTTATGGAAATATTTTCCTCCTAATTTTTAATTGTTATAAATAATTTACTATAAATTGCACACAATTCGATTTCATGAACAGTAATTATAACTATTCAGGAATTGATTAAAATTTCTCACTAACGCTCTGGTAAATGTGTTATTAAGCTACATATCCGACTTTTAAGGAACTCTGAATGGAGTAAAATTTCAATGTATTGGTTGAATAAAATTGCGATACTATTCTAAGTTTAAATCTCTTATAAAGCCTGGATTTAGATGTTAAAATAATTTAATTGAAATTTAGTTTTGAATAATATAATTTCATTTAAATTTTCGGTAAAAGTTTTAATCCTCTTTTCAGGTTTTAGAGATAGTATAACTTTCATTATTTTTTTACTTTTATTTTTATCAGTTTTCTTCCATTCAGAGATCTTACACATGTATAGAGATGCAGTTAGATTAGAACTTCTTAAATGAATCTAATATGAATATCTATTGTATTCGTACTTGTTTTTAAAGATGCTTAGATTTTAGAATTAGTTGAATTAGCGAAAAGAAATATTAAAAAGATTATTTTTGCCTAGGTATTATTTGATATATTTTAAAAATGTCATTGGTTATACAAATATTGTAGTTTACTAAAAACTATTTAAGTAACCGCAGGAATCTAAAAACACTGTACATACTGTAAGTGTAGCTGTTTTTTTTTAACGTACCTATAATATTTTGTGCTAAAATGTTCTTTTTGTTAATTTCCTCTTTATGACTTTACCTATGATTTTACTCACTCTTTATAGTTTTTAACTGTTTTTCGTATTTCCTTCATTTTTTTTAATGTTTAGTGAATTTTATGTATTTGAAGTAAAATATTATTCAAGGCAAAATTTGTTTAAATTTTAATGATAATTCATACTTTTCCACAGTAAGTGTAAATATGTGTTTTAGAGACTTTTTTTCCCATTTTTCCAGCTTAGTGCATTTTTAGATGTAAAATTTTATTTACAAAATTGTTCCATATTTTAGTTTGCTTTTCTTATCATTCTAGCTTCTTACAAAATCGATATAATTTACTCTACAAGTATTTATTTATGTCACTCGAATATTTATTTTGCGTTTTTCTTTTGTTTAATTTTGTTTGTTTCATTTATTTTGCGTAATTTATTTAAAAAATGAAACGAACAAATAATAGTTTTTTAGATGTAAAAATTCAGATAAATACACTAATTACATTATTTTGTTAAAGCTTCGTATATTTACATGAATGGTAATTAATGTTTGTTTAAAGAATGATATTGACAACAATCTACACTAGTGTGTCCATGTATTGCAGATTTATTTATAATAAGCTTTCTTTATACATAATGGACAAAATAAGTCTTAAAAACAAACTAAAGTATGCATTGGTCTACTATTTGCACACCTTTAAGTATAATTAAAAAAAATTGAATTTCAACTGTGCAAATTTTAATTTTGTTGTATTAAAATTTGCCTTACTTCAGACTTTGTTTGTATTTTGAATATCAAATGTATGGACAGTGAGAATAATTGAAATCGTATTTTATCTCGAAGCATACTATTTTTTATTTAAAAAATTAATAATTTGAAAAACTATACCTTAATTTTCAACTAAAAAAATTACCTTTTGTTTCTTTATAAACAAATTTTGTATTCACTGAAAAGTGTGAAAAGCTTTTGAATGTAAAATATGCTTTAGAAAAGATTAAATCACTAATAAAAATTTTAAAAAAATGTTGCAAGTTTTATAAATCTTTGAAGCTATAAATTCGATTTTGTTCTAATGCTGGCTTAAAATGTTTCAAGCAAACTTGAGATTAAGAAACATGACCAAGACATTTATTTGTTTATTATATTATTTATTGTGACAGCTTTTGGAATTATTCTAAATAAATTGCATTGCAATTTTTAAACATTTGAATGAGAATATAGCGTCAGTTTAAATTAAAGAGAACATAATGATTTAGGACAACAGATTTTAGTTATTCAGTCCGCGGAAACTGAATAAGTAGTTACGGATACTGTTAATAAAAACAAGGTATCTATTTAATTTATAAAAGATCTTAACTTTCTGAATTATTTTTTCAAGGGCAAGAAGAAGATAAAGGGGACAGTATGAATTTCGGAATGATTAATCTCTCTGTGTCTCTCCAGCTTAAGGTATCCGACTACGTTCGGAACCGTGATTTTACAAAAGCATAATAAATGGATAATATTTTTGATATTTAGTGTCACTTATATTAGAAAATGTATATAAAATTATTTTAAGAATATATTTACAGTAAAAAATTATTTAAGTACAATATGTTGATAAAAAATGAACATAGAAGGACCCATTTTCAAAATATTTTCCTTTTGTGAAAAATGCTTCTATTATAATAATATTTTGCCTGTATATAACTCAGACCTCTCTACAGAGGCTCAACTAGAATTTTTGAAATATATACCCTAGAAGTGAGTTCAGCCATGTTTAACGACAACAGAGGGGAGAAATTTGAAGAAAAAAACGCCAATAATTATTTCAATGGGTTGCAACTCTGAAAAATTTTTGATTATTTGAAAAATCATAGTTGAGCCTCTGTGCAGAGGTCTGAGCTATATACAGGCAAAATATTTTTTATATAATAGAAGCATTTTTCAGAAAAGGAGAACATTTTGAAAAAGGTTATTTTAAGTTAATTTTTTGCCGAAATATTGTATTTAAATAATTGTTTTTGTCAAAATGTCCTTAAAAGAATTTTATACATGCATTCTAATCTAAGTGACACTAAATATCCTGAAAATTATCCATTTAAGCGCTTTTTAAAAATCATTGTTCTGAACGTAGTCGGATACCTTAAGAATAAATTTAACTTGAACATTTCGGAATGATAGTGGAAAGTTAGAAGGGTAAAGACGGTTGTTAATACGACTACAGTAATGTCTCGACTTACGCTACTCTAACTTACTTGAACCCGGAGTTACGCTTTTGTCAGATCTCTTCGATTCCTCTTTCGTTTGAGAAAAAAAAATTGGGTATGTGATTGAAGAAGTTGTTGTGTGTGATCTTGCAAGCAAATAAATTTATAAATGAATAGTGATGACGTTCTAGAACGACTAGATTCCATATAATCAGGACTTGACAACTGATGAGCTCATAGAAGTGCATGAGCAAGAGCAAGCGATTGAAGAAATTGAATCTAGAAATTCTGTTCAATCACAGGATATCGAATAACCATTGGGAATTTGACAGAAGGCCTCAGTTTAATTGGGAAAAGAGTTACAGATTTCAGAAAATACAGATTTCTATGACAGAATTTTTTCAACAAAACAAGGAATAAAAAAAATATTAGCATACTACGAGGACCTTTTGAGGAAAAAAAACCCGTTTGAGCTTGCAGGCTACTTTGTTACATATCATCAAACCTACCTTAAAATAAGTTGGTTTGCAATTTTGTGTTTCTGTTATATAAGATCCAAATAAGCATAATTTATATGTATTTATATGCGAAATTATACCCCGACTTACACGAATTCGACTTACGCGGTTATAACTCAGTCGCAACTATCGCGTAAGTTCAGGGCATTTCTATAATTAGTAACTTAAGAAGCTTCGTAAATGATATCCTTTCTCGGATATTGTAACTTATAAGATCAAAATCATTACATATTTGTATTCCTCAAGGCTCGGAAATTTCAAATTTTCATAGTGAGTATTTATACCAAAAAAATTTGGAATGCAGATTACGTTTAATTTTCATGGGTACCACTCGAGGTTACTTGGAAAAATATTTATAAACTGTCAATTTTTATGAATTGCAGTTTAATATGCTAAAGTCCAAAATTACTTGTTTCATATTTGCAGCATTTTACAAATTCATATGTATTAACAGCATTTCATAAGATATTGAAATTTTATTACTTATTTTTGAATTATAAAATAGAGTTTTAGGACTATATTTAAATGGATGCATACACACCACTTTATTCCTCTTGATATAATGGTATAAAATACCATTCAAAATTTAAGATCAGAACCGAATAAATATGTTTATATATATATATATAATTTTTACGAATTTAATTGTGATTTTAAGAATATTAAAACGATCAATGTACTTGGTGTATGGTTTCTTAATTTTACTATGTCATTCTTCATTTCTTTCAATTGATGTTTTTATACGAATATAATCGATTCGGTGGCTTAGAGGTAGCGTGCCCACTTCGTATGCCCAAGATTAAGGATTCGATCCATGCCGGAGTCGACAGATTTTATGGATGTGAAAATCTTAGGCACACAATCATATGATTATGTGGTATCTAAAAAGTTTCTTGAGCATCAGTTAGACTCAAGTTCTCTTGACAAAATAAAATCACGGCGATATTTAACATACGAGGTGAGCTTGAATTAAAAAAAATTAATTCAAATGTTGAAATTTGGTAGCGAGAGCCGCCACTAGATAGTCCCACCCTGAAATAGCTATTACACTAAGGGATTTGCATTGTTTGCTAAGGCTTGGTCTCCAATATGCAGCCCGATGGGGAAAAATGACCAGAAACAAAATAACTGTAAGGACCAAAAGTATATTCTATAAGTCTTATATCATATATTAAATGATTTCAGTACTACTCTTATTCATCCAAATAGTTTCTACACTTAACCCGTCATCACACGCACGAAAAAAACGACCGAAAGTTCTCGCTCAGGGTATCTCATACCCAAGGGTGTTTACATTCTGCTTTTACCGTAAAATTTGTACACAGAAGTTAAAAAGGAAGAAAAGTAGGAAATATACAATATGTTTATTACATATTTCACTCGTAAATTTAGTTTTTCTGTTCTTTTTATAAGAGCATTCAGTGCATTTTTTATACATTCCTTTAATCTGGTCGCGAGGGAGTGCGATGTTTTCACTGGACCTTTATTTGTTTTTAATCTGTATCGTTTTAAAACTAATCGTATAGGAGTAAACCTCATTTCTTTAAATTCAAAAATTTTGGAATTTCTTTTTTATTTTCTCTTATTGTTCCAATAGTAGTTTTTTTCAAAAGTTCATCGGAAAGTGGATAAGAGATGTGTACCAGTTGTCTCCTTTAAAATTACGTTCTTCCCCAATGTTTTTGTGTCTTTACATATAAAACATTTATTTTTAACAGTGTCTCCCTCTTCTAAATCTGGATAGATTTCAATAGAGGAATCTCATACTTGCTATTATACTCTTCATCATTTGATTCTTTCTCATCATAACCGCGAAGTGAATTTCTTCATCCGAAAATACTGTTGTACTATATCTATTAAGTATTGTATCTATTAAATTACTTAAATATCACGTTTCTTCATCACAACTACAATAATACGCCATAACATAAGGAAGATTTAAAACGTGCTCAGGCATTCAGAACTGTAACAGTGATTCACACGTAGGGTATGACATACCCGAAGAGGTGGTATCCAAAAATATATATTTAAAATTCCCTTACAAGCAAAGGTCCCTCAAAGGATATGACCTTAAAATCAGCTTCACGTGAAACTATCCAATTTCCAAAGATGGTTTAGAAGGAGATTTGAAAAAAGTTAGACAGTGGGTATGACATACCCTGCGCGAGAAGTGCCGGGTTAATAACGATTTTATGGTTGAAAAATAAATTATTTAACTTAGTATACACACCAATTTAAAGATTTTCATTAAAATTCCTTGTGAAAAAAATGTCATATTTGATAAACTTAAAATAGTAGTAAATTTCTATTATTTCTTTATCTCCAGATCTCGAATAAGATGATAATTTTTGAGCAAACAATCCCTCCAATAATCTATTTTGATTTTATTTCTTTGGTTCAATGACACAGAAGAATTGAACAATATTGTTCACGCACAGACAGTATTTTCAAAATTTGAATCATACCAGACATGGTGAAGAAAAATTTAATTGCACCACACAAAGAGTGAGACTCAGATTTTATGAACATTACCAGGAAGTGCAATTTCTATTGAGAATTTGAAACTTTGTAAATAGTTGTTGGACTTTCATAAAAATTATTCAGATGCATAATTTTAGAGAATAGTATTTTAGAAATCTGTATTATCTTGGGATATGAATAATGAATTGACATATTTCGTAAATTGTTATTACTGTATTTCGTAAAGTATAGGAGATTTAAAACATGTCATGCTCTTCTTAGAAAAGCATAATATTAGATGTATATAAACTGTATTGTATTCATAACACAAGATGAATATCTCTATATAGAATTGTAATAATGAAATTTTGAATACTTCACAAATGGTAATGTTAGCAACTCAATTCTAAAGAGTATCAGATCTAAGGTCCAAAAGTATCTCTTTTATAAAAGTTGAATACAATATATAAAATTTTAGATAATTTGAATTTTCAAATTCGTAAGCCCTTTTATGCAATAATTTCTATAACTATCTCATTTAGAATGTGAATTTTTGTAAATAAAATTAAATGTGTTAATGTAATCTAGGAATGCAACTGTATTTGTGCTTAAAAAGAATTCGAATTTATTTAAAATGAACAAATATCATCTTTTGAGAATTAATCACTAATAAATACTTTTTCAGAAGTGAGTTTTTGAACAAGATTTAATAATAGATGTTTTATTAATACTGTTAATTTCGTATGTTGTATAATCAAGTTACGTGTATTACAAAATTACGGTTATAAATGTAAAAAAAAGTTCTCTAAGTTGTTCACGTTTATAATTATATGAATAGTATGGAAGATTTACATACTTTTAAACGTAAGAGAATACGTATAAAAAATTATATGTTATTTAAACATAAGTTTAATTTTGTGTTTTATTCCTTAAAGCACTTTCGATCATTATTCGTAATATGTTTTTAATTTTGAATTGTGCTTATTAATTTTCTGCATTACTCTTTGATAAATGAACTAATTATATTTCTATTATTCACGTTACATACATCTTTGTAAATTGCATGATTACTGCTTTTGAAATTTGGAACAAAATTAGCAGTTAGTATAATACGGTATGACTAACAATTAGATAAATTTATTTATAGCCTTACGTAACAAAAGACTCCCATTTTAATAAAGCTGAAAAATACAGTTATCTGTAACATTTAGAAGAACATTATTTTCTGGTTGTTTATACTAT
>BMAV01013306.1:131276-161461 GCA_019973955.1 Trichonephila inaurata madagascariensis
TTAAGTGCTAGAAAAATATCTTCAAAAACGGTGCAAGCGCTGAGAATGAAAAAAAAACAAACAAATTCGATCAGTGGGTGGGTGAGGTTATGCCTGACCAATGTGAATGCAGCTTAGAACTCAGTCGTTGTAGAAATGAGAGAAACATTGAATGATTTGAAATCAGAAAAACAGCTTTTTTAAAAGCTAATAAAAAATAAAATACATTTTGAAAAAATAGGAAAGAACATGTAAATTTAAATTTAAACTGGATAAAAAATTTTCCAGGGAAAATTAAAGTCATTTAAATAAATTTGAAAATAGCGCGTTCCTGAGAATCGAACCTAGGGCGATTCATTTCAAGTCAGCTACTATAACCATTAGGCTACGAAGGCTCGGTGAGGGAGTTAAAGTAAGCTTTTAAGTTGGGTGAGAAGAGTGAAATGAATTTAATTAATTTTAATTGAAGAGAGGATCCGAAAGAATATTATTGGGTCTGTTAAAATTAGGATCAGTTATATATTTTTTAATATCCAAGATGGAAGGATTATTAAAGTTATCAATTTTTTGAAGGAAGTTAGCTGCTAATTTTTTGATAAATTGTCTGATAGATATCATTTTGCTCGCGGATCTGAGGTCCTTATTCCTCATGAACCATCGAGCTTTTAATATTTGTCGTAGAATGATGCTTTGAGAAACTTCAATTTGATTAATATGAATTGTAGCGGCATGTGCCCAGATTGGCGCGGCATACTGGTTAAAACTGGTCTTAGAATTAGTGTGTAGATAAGCAATTTATTTTCTCTGCTCTAATATAGAGATTCTTGGAATTAAGGGATAGATTTTACTGACCGATTGTGAATTTAGAGTCAAGCGCTCCAGTGCTTGATGGCTACTAGAACTGTACTCCGATGTGCTGTACATCACCACACGCTCTCATTGGTCAAATCAAATAGCGCACGCTTACGTCACTTCCTGTTACACATATCAGTCCCTTTTCACGAAATCACTCCCAGTAAATATCCGGCAAGCGAGAGAAAAGATTTACACATAAAAAAAATCCTTTTTATCAGCTATTAGATCTACACACTTAAAATGTAACAAATATGTTTTTTGTTCAGCTGAGGTATGCAAAAAGCTTATTTTTTGTTTGTTTAATTTGCAATTCACGTAAAATTAACTCATTAAAAATTTCTTTATCCTTCAATCTGCATTGTTTAATTTTACAATTCACCCATGTGAAGAACGGATATACCAGCTAGTACGATTGAATATATACTAATCTTCCCACTATAACGCGCAAGGTCTATTAAATTTTAACCTGCAAAGTGCGCCAAAATTACATAATTTGGGCTGTAACCGGCGATTCGAATTGGACATTACCAACCAAGAAACTTATGATTCTTACACTAGGATAAGACGTCCACATTATTATGAAAGAGAGCCGTCCTTTGAAATAAGTTACCTTCTGTGTAATCTAGTATTTATAACAATAAGAGAATGAGAATAAGCAAAAAGAAAAAAAAAATATGAACAAAGCACGCATGGGGGCCGCTTAATTTTATGTTATATGTTATTT
Source organism: Trichonephila inaurata madagascariensis (assembly GCA_019973955.1). NCBI lineage: Eukaryota > Metazoa > Arthropoda > Arachnida > Araneae > Nephilidae > Trichonephila > Trichonephila inaurata. The sequence continues at coordinate 132,835 of BMAV01013306.1, forward strand.
TTATGAGCTGCACTAAATAATTCTGAAACATAACAGTAAAGATTCCGTCATAAAATTCTACCATAAAATGCTGTGACAATTAAGCATAGCATAGAATGAATGTTTGGAGTCTTTTTGGCAATGTCGTATTAAATGTGCGCTTTTATAGGATGATTTGTCAAACATACAATACAATGCTTAAGTTTTATTGGGACAAATACCAAAACGAAAGTGTGGAGTCAAATACCACAAACAACTGCCGAAATGTTTTGTAATGGTTGGTTTTAATTTCTGGTTCTTTTTATATTTTTGTGCTAAAATGTTATAAAATTAAAATAATTAAGAGAAAAATAATTCATTACAAAACCTCAAGCATTTTAAATAAAAAATTGTTTTAAAAAACGTTTTGGCACATATTTTTTTCTTTAAAAATCTGAAGCTTCGTTAAATGGTATAAAAAATATTTATGAATTCCCTTATTTATAGCGATTAGTTTTTATTAAAGAAGATTTTAAATTATAATTAGAGTAAAGTGTTCGTCAGAAATACACTTTTAAATCCAGTTAAAAAGTTTTTCTTCCTGTTATACGATATTTCTGAAGTATTTATAGGAAACTTTAGATATATAATTATATAACATGCAATATACATATACTTTGTTTTCAATTTTCGTTAGAAATTAGGAAAACTCCACACAGCCCAAAGTCATTAATAAAATATTCTATTAAATGTATCTTACTATTAAAAAATATTTGTAGCAAAACAATATTTAAAAATATTTGGTAATAATATTATGCTTAATTGCCATACTGATTTCACCTTCATTAATGCATTTAAATACTTAATTAAACAACTACATAATAGATGAATAAGAGAAATAAAGAATTGATTTCATTATCTGCGTTAAAGTAATTATATAAAAGAATTTTATAACATTATACATCTATTTGATTTATTATCAAACAATTTCTAAGTATTTAAATTATGCACGTTGAATTATATTTTATATATTTATATATTATATTAAAATGTTTTTGAAGCTCTTATTCTTGTATATGATTACTAACTGCTACTTTTTTAAAACAAAATTTTGAAGTGGTATGAAATAAAGGGAAATAAAATATATATTATATATGAAAGAAATTTATATATAATATATCAAAAACAAGAAATAATAGATAATGAACATAACAATAAATAACGTAATAAAAATATAAAAGAAAAACATGAAGAGATCGAATTTATAGAAAAATACAAAAAAAAAAATATATATATATATAAAAAAGAACTTAGCAAGTCAGAGAGCAATTCCGGACTTAGGACCGAATAAATGGAGTTAAACTAGTTTGAAGGCGATAACCTTCCCCCATTACAACTCGGTAGGAACAATAAAATAAAATAAATAAAAATTCAAAGTATATAAAAACTCACAGAAAGTATGAGAAAACCACCGACTACTATTCTGCAACAAATTCTCCTAAAATCTTAAGGCAGAAAACTCCTGAAAAATTACTAAAGAATTGTATAAGAAATGGATTTTTCAAAAAAGAATTTTACAAAACTTCTACTCACAAAGCTTTTTCCAAGAGAGCCAAGAATCTTTAAATTAATGGAAAGCTACTATTCACGTAGTTAAAAAACGAGATTACACATAAACGCATCTTGTAAACCAGCCAGCAAAGATAGATGCCAATCAAATTTGGTAGACTATGAATTGGTTGGTTGTCAAAAATGTAGAAATTTTCTAGGCTGTAATTTGATTGGTTGTCAAAAATGTAAAAATTTTTAAATGTATAAGATGTTCAAGATGTGTGTGGAAAAAATATAAACTGTGAGAAGAGTGTTATAATATAATCTTCATAGCAAGACCTCTAACATTCTGACTTTGAAATCCTATTGTTGTGGGGTGATTTTGGAATCAGAAGTAGCAAGGCGATTAATGTATTTGTGATGAATATAAGTTCTTAAGTTAAAAGGGTAGTCATGATCTAAACAGCATTGAAATTTTTTTTTTGAAATTATTGAATTTATCTATTTTGTGAGTAGTTGAGTTATCACATTTCTAAATAAAAAAATTATATAATATATATATATATATATATATATATATATATATATATATATATATATATATATATATATATATATATGAATTATGTAAGAAATTAAAAACAAAATCATCTTCACTGTATTGAATGTATTGAAAAAGGAATGAAATTGCATTATTTGATAAATTTGGGAAACTAATATAAATAGCGATATGTTAAAAAAAACATAATTAAATCTAGTATGTATTCGTCTTCTAAAAGAATTTATGGATTTGCTTCGTTGTAGGTAGGTAGAGAGAGAGAGAGATGCTAAAAACAATTCAAATGAAGGGGACCAAATCGATATGTCATTTTTTCATGTGTTGAAATATTCTCTTATTCATTTGACGAAGGTAATCTAATTTACTACCACTTTTTTGGTTGTAAGATAATTTGGATTAAATTATTACTTTTTTATTTTTAGTAAAATGCAGTATTTTCAATTCACACCTGAAGTTTTAATGGATAATTCCACATAAATGGATTTATGTAAAATTGAAACAAATCTTAAAATTACTATCGAAATGTAAATTGGATTGAACTTTGCAGTGTGTCTTTGAAGTTTAGAAAATAAAGCTGCATTACTTGGTTTAAGTAAATTAACTTATTTCTGTTTCTAATTCATATTGAAAGATGATAAATTGCCTTTCAATTAAAAAATAATGAAACGTTAAAATTAATCCATTCAAAAGTACCACAGTTATTGCACCTCCTTATAATGAAGCTTTTAAACGATTACCAATATTGCTTAAAAAGCAACTGCCAAGTGCACTGTAGAAAGGCATTATGCTCCAGTCCAGTGATTGGCAATCTATGCCACATGTGTCACATGTGGCAAGCGGTACGATTCTCAGTGGCGCTCTGCACTACTCTACATTTCATTAATATTTGAGTGGATGGAAGTTGATAAATTTGCAATAGACCTCTCTAATTTGAGAAACATCTTCAGAATTATGGACATTTACGGAATTACAAAAAAATCTGAAACAGAACTCTAAAAATAAATTTATAGCTATTTTGTAAATTATTAAATGTCATTGCTGGAGATATTTAATTGTTTAGAGAGAGAAATTGCTTGTACTCTGCTTTCCTCTTTTGGTTCTACATATCTAAGTAATAAGTCTTTCCTCATATGAAAAACATTTCGAATCTGCAAAGAAAATGTTTAACAATTGGATGCTTAGAATCGTGTCAAATTGAAAGTCACAAATTATATCCCTGATTTTGTGATATGAAAGCAGAGCGAAGCAGCATTAGGTTCACAGTAAAAATTTTGCTTATATTTTTATTTAGCTATATATAATGAAGGGAAATACTTATATTTTGTCTATTTCTTATTTTAATTAATATATTTAAAATACATAATATATGTACAGTTTTAATTTCTTTTATTTTTGTTGAATAAATATTTATATTTTATGCTGTTTATTTTTATGCCAAAAATATCTTTAAATGATGCAAAATTAATATGTAATAAAACTGTGAATCTCTCTCTATATATATTATTGACCTCTATTCGCTAACTCTGTAAACATTATTGCGGGATTCGAATTATGTCAAAAATATCCTACTGTGTGGCACTCTGAATCCTACTGGTAGATTGGTTTTCCACCCCCAACTGAAAGGTTGCTGTTCCCTGTTCTAGCCTGTAAACATGATACCACATACAGAAAAACCAACATGTGAACCTGTGAGAAAATTTAGATAGGAAATGGGGGATCTCCATCCGTAAAGCCAAAACTTGTCACCTGGTGACTTTCATGTTTTTGCCATGAAAGAACTTTCAAAGTGATGATACCCATCAGATAACGAAGTAAAAGTTGTAATACAAGAATTGTTATCTGACATTGGATGGAATTTTTTTTGCAGAAGCCTTTGAAATATTTGTATCATGCCTCGACAAATTTTTAAATAATGGAGGTAATTCCACCTGAAAGTAGATTTTGCATTGAATTCTAGAATACAAATAAAAAGGTATTGTAAAATACCGATCCAATTTTATTTTCTTGAACGATTTTCTACATAAACTTTTTGACTGATTCTCGTATGTATATGGCTGTTATGAAAATAGTATTGTTTTGTTTAAAAACCTGAATTTGGATGAAAAAAATTGAAATTTTATAGTTACTGAAACATATAATTATACTTTAAAGAAAATTTTAGAATTTATAAGTAATAATTAAAAAATATTTTTAATAGAAATGAAATTAATTAAGAAAAAGATTTAATATTAATTAAAAAAGATATTTTAATAATTTTTTTTATTTAGCCATTACTAAATGCAAGATAAAATATGCAGTCTTAATTAGGAAATATTATGCTATTTTAACCCTATGTCAGATTAATAAAATTTTAGAAATTGGAATTTTGGATATTTTTCCCCTTAGCCGTAATGAATTAAAAAAAACAATTATTAAGCAAAAATTATGATCCTAGTTAGTATAGTCGTCTACCCTTTATATTTTATCGTTGTGTTGCATTACTTATTTGAAATTCAAGAACTTAAACTATTCCTACTATTAGTTCACTTTCTCCCTATATATATATATATATATATATATATATATATATATATATATATATGTGTGTGTGTGTGTGTGTGTAACAATTCCCTCTGGTATCCTTTTCATTAACTCTTTGTACTAATATTTAAAACAACTTTAATTCTTTGGTCTAAAAATAACATTGTTATCTTAATCGTAATTGGCTAGTCCGAAATCCCTGCCCCACCCATTCTATCCAATCAGAACTACTATTACGTAATAATCACACGCTTTCACTGCTGATACAAAAAGCAAAAATCTTGTGTAATCACGCTCTTTGTCTGCTTGCCGTCATCATATATTTCAGCCGGCTACCGCGCGTTTTATGTTTGTTTTTGGCTGTGTTGTGTCGTCCATGCTGAATGTAATTATTATGCCTAGATGTTTCAAGATATTCAATAAATTGGATTTACTAATTTACAAGGCTGCTTCATAATCCCATCAGAAAATGCATCAACATACAAAAATGATACACCACCAACCACGCCCTACCTTTGGTTTGCCATTGTTTTAATCAACCACTCAACATGAAAAATTACGGCATACAATAAGTTTTTTTATTTCATATATATATATATATATATATCTTGTTCAAATTTTTAATCGTTAATAAAATACTTATTTTTCATCCACTGAAGTTCAAATACATTTTTTAAAATCTTGTTGTGGATGACACTTGATGTTAATACAATTTTTTCAAATATTGATTCATTATTCAAATATTAATTTTATTTTTAATTTTAAATTTATTCTGCATTACTTCTGATGAAGTTAGAACAAGCACCAACAAATGGCACCAATAAGTTTTCTAAGGAATTTTTTCTTGGCTACAAATATATTTTTTTAAACTTGTGGATAACACTTAATGATCATACAGTTTCTTTTCAAATATTAATTCATTAATTAAATTTAATTAACTAAAATAAAATTTTTCTTTACTGTCCTAAGTAGGAATTGACTTTTTTTTTTTATATTACTTGTTTTCACACACATAATCGATCTGCATGCTACTTTTCATTACATTCATTCCTCTTCTTCATTGTATTGTATTTTCTCTGTCAGGAAGTGTATTATCACACGTTCAGTAAATTTAATTCTACATTTTTTCACTAGCATTAAAAAAAATATGCTTAAAACTAAAAACTATTTTCTCTAGAATTCTGTAGAATTTATTGCTTGGTAATTCTCTTTGAATATGTTATTTGGAATTTCTTCGAGTCGATTGATATGAGTTATTGATACGTAAAAATGTACAGCTGAGTTGTTCAAGGTTCAAGCGTGAAAAACGAAGGTAACTAATGGAAGCAGTTAATTTTTCACCCTTTTTCTCTTGACATTTTTGGAAACTATTTTTGTTCATCCATTATAGAAAATGAATCATTCAGATTGATGAACCATTTAATTTATTTAATGGCATAAGAACTATTTGTCGCTATTGGAAGGATTTCATTGCATTTTTAAAAGAGTGTTAATGCTGTTTAAAAATTCTGTACAAATAACGTAAAATACCATGGAAACTTTCAAAGAAGAGGGAAAAGAAAAATCACACGTACAGTTTTTATGTAAGGAATGGCGGTGTTTATTTAAGTAATGACTTCATTTGAAATACAAAGAGAGTGTGATTGGATGCAAGCTTACTTTGATAAAAAAAAAAGAAGAAATTGTTGCTCGAGGAAATTTCAAATAATTTAATAAGGGAGAGAGTTGTTTTTTCTAGTCCTAAAACTGATTTGTTTGTTTACTGAGTAAATCTAAACTCGTAAATAAAAATGATATTAAATAAATGAAAGTAAAAATCGTACACCTTTGTTAAATATCAATATCCAAATAATCTCTGTAAATATTAACAAAATAGTAGATCAAGATTCCAGAGTTACTGAAGAGATATATTTCCAATAAGCCATTGGAAACTATGGGAAAATATAATGCATATTTTCTTAACAAAAAATAAAAGCTTGATTTAACTGCAGATGAATAAGAAATAAGTAATACTAAGAGAGAAAAATACTTTAATTAAAAATCAAAACGTAAAAATGTTGATCGCTAGAATTCTCGCCTCTGTACAGAGGTCTGAGCTATACACAGGCTAAACATTATTATAATAGAAGCATTTTTTTTTTTATAAAAGTAGAACATTTTGAAAAAAGATTATCGTAAGTTGATTTTTTGCCAAAATATTGTATTTAAATAATTTTTTTTTGTCAAAATGTCCTTAAAACAATTTTATACATGTATTCTAATCTAAGTGACACTAAATATCATGAAAATATCCATTTATGCGCTTTTTTATAATCACCTTTCCGAATGTAGTCGGATACCTTAAGTTACTATTGGTCAAGACGTATGACATGAATGAATTAAAATCTTATTCACACTCAAAAGCAATATGATAATTTCGCTTTCATGGATTTAATACAGTAATTTTCAAACTTTCATTATTGGTGACTCAATATTCAATCATACTTTTCATCACGCCCCACTTCTCCATATAATAACAATGTATTGAATTCAAATATACTATACTTTAACACACTAAGGCTACAATACAACTTTAACTTCTTAAGTACAATTGGCGTGTTTAAACATCTCGTGCAGCCAAAGCGTTAATTGCCCCGGACTTAAAAATACGTCTTTCCGCGAAGTACGATATTTTCTTTGCACTACTATTCATAAAATTATTCCGAAGGCTTTGGAATGCTATAAAAAGATCTTGACAGTGTTTGCGAAAGATTTACTTATTTCAGAAGATTTGCTTATTTCTTTCTGGTAATTATGAAACTTGTTCTTAGCTTAGTATTGCTCAATAAATGATACAATACATTGTGTAGTGCTGATACATTTCTAAATGTTTTTATATGTGTAAATATGTATTTATTTCTTATTAGTTAAAATATATTTTGTTGTTTACCTTTAGTAAATTAATAATTTCTTTAAATAATCTTTTGTTTTTGACTTTTCAATATGCTCGCTTCCCCCTCGTTAAGTTATCACGGGTCCCTAGGGAGCGTACCCTACAGTTTGAGAAACACACTTTTAATAAAATAGAGCATATTATTTAACTTTTTCTGATTATATATATTTTAAAATAATTTTATACATTTACTTATAATTCATGATACATTTTTTAAGTGCCTTTAATAGGTTTTGATCCAACCATTCTGCTATGTTACTGTGAATTTATTAATTGTTCATTAGATTTGGGATATAACTTGCCAGTTCATTAAGTTGTGCTATAACTTATTAGTTGATTAATTTGTTCTATAATTTATTAGTTCATCAATTTGGGCTATAACTTATTAGTTCATTAATTTATGCTATAACATATTAGTTCATTAATTTGTCCTGTGTCCTCTGCATTTTTGAATTCTTTTTTGGCATGTGTACCGATTTTGATAAATGATAATAGTTTAGCCTGATTAAAATATTCATTGTAATCACATGGATTTTGTTCAATACTTTAAATAGAATGAAGATAGTTTTTCTAACAGAAGAAGCTTGCTTAGTCTTCATGAAAGTAAACCTTAGCTTTTGCAGTTTATTGTGTGTGTGGAGAGAGAGAGAGAGAGAGAGAGTAGAATATATAAGGAAAATTGTGATTCACAAATGCAGAATGCATATGCAAGTTATTTTATTTTTAAAATAAAAGGATGGGAGATCAGAAAGGATGAAAATATAGGGGAATCAGTAGAAACTAAAAATTTTTCACTGGCGGTGTTGTAAGCAATCATCATAATTTACTTAAATTTAATTATTAGGTAGATAATATACAGTGGTATAAGGAAGCCCATATACTGTCAATTCATTGACGCTGCTGAAAATGAGAGATGGGAGGACATTGTAGGCTGAGGAAGAAACTGGGTGCGGTGCAAGACTTTTTCTGTTGAGGAAGGATGTGTGTGGTTGCTGGTTGTTTTGCTGGGAAATATTTTGCAACAGCTAAATATTACTTAGCACAATCGGTTTCAGTTTCGCATTAAGGTATCTGTACTATTAACGTGCCTTTGAGGCGTACAGGAGGTGATTTGCAATGGTGTGTGATTGCATCTAAAGTTTTTTGACACGTTTATTAGTGTCATGCCATGCAGCAATAGATTTGGCTTTATTTTTGCAACTTTCTACAAGAAAACAACCATTATACCACATTATCCATTTATTTTTTCTAAGAGTTTCGGTTCCGACTCTATCGAAATATTTCCCATTATTGGTTTGGTACCTTTGACAAACTTCTTCAGAACTGCTTGTCTTTAGGTGTTTTCAGTGTATTCTTGTGAAACAGTTTTTATGCGACACCGGATCATTCAAAATTACCGCTTGTTTTGTAGAGTGTCAATAATTGTGGAGCCGTCACTTCATCCTCTCGCACTCATCCATAGTGCATACAGGTGCTCCAGGATTATAGGTAGCATTCATCATATGTAGCATTCATTCATTAATTCAATACATCTGGTCTAAATTCTAATAGCATTCTAGCATCTTGTATATTTCAGCGCCGATAAGACGGAACAACAGTTCGTATGTTTTCAATTTTATCCCTTATAAAATCGTATGGGTGCCAGAACTGCTTTCTGTTTCACCCTCCAGGCTAAATCTACACGTGTTTTCTAAAAATTCGTAATTCTATCATTAACTTTTTGAAATTCTACATTCCTCAGGCTGACAGAGAGTATAGACAGTTGGTTCATGTGCCATTTCCCATGTATATATATATATTTCAATGTAATTGCTTGACAAACTTACATATCAGATCATAACACTTTTTTACTGCGTAGTCTCTGAAACTTGCATATTTCGACCTTTAAATTTTCATGATGTTGTTTTTTTGTATATCAGGCAGGGATTTGTACAACTATTTTTTTATTATATAACTTTAATATAAAAATAATTTTAACTAAAAATTAGATTTGTATATCAGTTAATTTATTTAATTACCTAGAATAAATGCTGGTATTTATGGAAATTTTGATAATTTTACTTCTTTGAGGCATAGTTCTATCGTATAATGTTCAAGTATGTCCAAAAGACCACTAGCATTATTTTTTGAATAAAAATTAATCAATTTGTCCCTCAGTCTTAATTGACAATAATTTCCTCTTACTTTGATGAAATGTATTATGAAAAGTGTTCACGCAATTATTTCTTGCTTTAATAGCAAACAAGCATTCTACTCCATATCTCTTACACAAAATACTGTAAATAATCATTAGTAATACTTATAAAGGAATAAACTCCAATTAAGATAAAACTTCTATTATTTATTGTTTACCTGATAGGGGTAACTGAAGAAAAATGCATCTTTAACATAAAATCTTCACAGGAATCTTAAGCCTTTTATATTTAATCGCGATGAAAATGAAATGTTTAAAAATTTGGTAATTGAGGTAGAAATCGCAATTTTGCCATTTTCTGCTAATTGTTTTCACTTAGCTACTGAAAAGACCCATTTTGTTGTCTAATCAGGCATTTAGTGTGGCTCTGTTACTCCATTAACTGTAACGAGTTTCCGCTGCAATAGAAATGCTTTGCATTTCATTGCTCAATCGATTTACACATTTAATTAAGGGATTTAATATATTCTAATAATCACACTTCCACAAATTATTTTCCTTTAGAGTGTACATTAGGTAGAAGCATATTAAATTTGTAATTTGAGAAGTTTACTTCCTTAATGGAAATAGGATTTCAGATTATCGAAATACCAAGAATTGAGTTATATAATTCTGATCGTCATCTCAAATTCTAAGTGTTAATTAAGTGTTTTAAGAGGTGTTTTTCTTTGAAAAGAACTCTAAAAAGCAAGAAAATGTATAAAAATGATCTTAAGATGTTCATTCATTAATTCAGATGTATTTTTTTATATAAAAAAACAATAAAGTGAGCTGTTTTTAAAACTAGATTTCAAAATAACTAAAGAACAATAAGCAAATGTTGATATCTAAATTAAAGACCACAAGAAACACAATAAATAACACACAATCAAATTACAATTGTTTTAAGATATTTCTGCAGGCGCTTGGTCCACACAAAAATTGTGAAGAAATAAAGGAATAAATCGTAATAATGCATTAGTAAACCAAACACTGATCGCAAAAGTTGTATGTATCGGTATATAAGCAAAGCATAAAAAATACCTACAATTATATACACTCATGGACAAAAAAAATTAGCGCACCATGAAATAATTACGGCGTCGTAGCGAAACTTGGCATGAAGGTACATGTTGGAGAGATATGCAAATGATTATAGAAATGCAGCGTGATTGCGCATTATGTATAGCCGGTAGAGGGCGTTTACCGTCATTCTCTGTGGAGTGTAAAACAGAAAACCAAAGCTTGTTTGAGTGAGCTGAATAGTTTACATAGAAAGAGCTGAGGTAGACATGTCATTACGCCGTTTTCGAATACAATATCAGCAGCTGTCGCTGTTTGAGAGGGGGAGAATCATGGGCATGATGGAAGCTGGTTGGTCTACTAGGTGAGCAGCTCGTCAATTAGGTCTTTCTGATTGTGCTGTAGGGAGGTTTAGGAACCAGAGGATCCGAGAGATATCATTTATTCGAAGAGCAGGCTCAGGACGCCCTCGGCAGACCAACACAACGTAAGAAATGCACGCGTACAGCCAAATGCTTCATCAGCCGCCAACCAGGCACAGGTAGCATCTTCACTAGGGGCCCTTGTGTCTTCTCGAAACATTCGAAGGTGTCTGACTGAAGGATAATTGGGATCGCGGTGACTATTACGTGTGCTGCCCTTGATGCCCACAAATCGATGCCTGCGTTTGTAGTGGTGCTGAGCACGAGGAAACTGGAATGCAGTGTAATGCAACTGGTCGTCTTTAGCAACGAATCCAGATTCAATCTCAGCAGTGATAACAATCGTGTTAGTGTGTGGAGATCCCGTGGTGAATGCCTCAATCCTGCCTTTGCTTTGCATCAACACACGGCTGGTGTGATGGTATGGGCCTACAATAATTGATCACCCCAATAATTGATCCGTGGCACCATGAGAGCCTTGCGGTATGCCCATGACATCCTGCAACCACATGTGTTGCTATTCATGCAACTGCTCCCAGATGCCATTTTTCAACAAGACAATGCTCGGCCTCACATGGCAAGTGTTTCAAAAAGACTAACTCCGCACTGTTACTACCCTTCCTTGGTCTGCCCGATCCCCAGATTTGACTTCAATCGAGCATATCTGGGATCATTTGGAACGGCGAGTTGGGCATCCCACGAGTTTGAACGAACTAGAGGCAAGGTCACAGCAAATATGGAACGAAATGTCTCAAGACATTATACGAAACTTGTATGCCTCAATGTTCGATCGTATAGCGTCGTGCGCTCGCGCTAGAGAGGGTTCAACAGGGTATTAAATCCTCCGTTATTTTGCCCTTTTGTCTGAAATAAATGATCCTCCTTCTATGATTCTCTAATCACTTACCTATATCAAAGTAGACATTGCGTATGTAAAATTTCATTTTGACAACTCCTTCTTGGTGCACTAATTTTTTTGTCCATAAGTGTGTATATATAAATATATATTAGGTTGGGGAAAAAGAAATCCATTATTTTTGCATGAAATTCAAAACTTTAACATATTTCGGATTTCTCGATTTGGGTCAAATATGTACCGTTTTGTTGTATAGTTTGTTGCCATTTTAAAGGTAGCATCATATTTCCTCTCTCATTGAAGTCTTGGCCTTTATTGGCGAAAAATTCTAATAATCGATTTTCACAATCTTCTCTTGATCTTAACTTCTTATCACTCAGGAAATTTTTCAATGCGATCAAAAGGTGGTAATTGTTTGGTGCCAGGCCCGGGCTATAAGGTGGATGCATTAAAACTTCTCAACCAAGCTTCCAGAGTTTCTGGCGAGTCACTACAGACGTGTGTGGCGTGGCGTTGTCATGATGGAACACACTTCTTCTGGCCGTTTCTGATCAGTCGCTATCTTAAAACGGTGCAGTTGTTGACAAGAGATCTGAATTTAGTGTTTCGCCCCTACGGAAGAAACTCATAATAAATGGTTCCTTTCCAGTCCCACCAAATAAATAGTAGAACTTTCCTGGATGTTAGCCATGGTTTGGCCACAGTTTGAGCTGCTTCACCGCACTTTGACCACGATCGATTTCGCACAATATTGTCGTATGTAACCCATTTCTCATTCCCAGTCACCATCTGTTTAAGAAATGGGTCGATTTCATTCCATTTGGCCAGGTCTTCGTAGATGAAAATTCAATCTATCATGTTTTTTTGTGCTAATTGGTGTGACACCCAAACATGGAGTTCCTTTTTGGATCCAACTTTGCTCAAATAGCTTAAAACTGTTTTATGGTCGATCTTTAGCTCCTGGGAGATGTTAGGACTTCTAACATGCTGGTCAAATTCCATTATTTCTGTGACTTTATCGACATTTTCTATGACTTTTCCTGCCCGTGCGAGGTGCAGCTTTAACATAAAAAATGCCTGAACGGAATCGACAATAACAAAATTGAACATACTTAGCTCTTACAGTATAGGCACCATAAGCACCATTTACAATTTCAGCCACCTGGGTTGCATTTTCGCCTTTATCAAAGAGAGACTGTAAAATGTACCGAATTTTCTCTTTGTTGACTTCCGTTTTTATCACCCTGTAACTCACAACTGAGCTGACCAAATAATGCATGTTTCCTGTGCATGTTAAGATCCTTAGTCTGTATCCATTGGCATGTGGCCAACTATATCCCAACTAATTCTACTATTGTTTGAAGCCTGTTTTTACGTACCGGCACAGAAACCTTTTCGATGTTTTCAGCGGTGTGGGAAGTTTGCGGACGTTCAGAGCGTTTGTCGTTTTGGACACTTTCCTGGCCTTCACTATATTAAAATGTATTACAGTCTTACAACTGCTTCAAAATTCCATTAGTCTCCGTAGGATCTTTTCCCAAACGAATATAAAAATTAATATCCATTATCCACTCAACAAACGCAATTTATTTTAATCGCCAACGACTAAATGCTTCCGCCTACAAAATATGACGCTGTGGCGACCCACTGACCACGTGATTTGGAACAAACATTTTTTTAGAAAAAGGGAAGAATGCAATAAGACAGAAATGTTATTGCAGTCTCTCTACTACAAATATTTCCACGTTATAGGCTCAATCCGGGAACTTTTGAATCTTACTAGTATATCCATATATATACATCCTTTTAGACTTATTTCTGCCTTAGAAATAATATCACCTATTTCTGACACTGAAAGTAATGTCTGATTAAAAAAGTTTGAGCTTTCTCATACAATTTTTATATTTCTTAGCTGTTATTTTTTTATCTTAATGACGAATACGATGCTTTTAAAAATACATTTTTGTAATTACAGTCGAAATTCTGTATAACGAACCTCTGTATTACAAATTTTTCTATATAGCGAACTTTTTCCTGGAACTTTGAACATTTCACGATTTTCTTCGTAAAACGACCTCTATATAGCGAAGTGCATTTTCTATATAACGAACTTTTTCTTTTGTGATTCAATTTTTGTTTTCCCATTTTTTTTAAAGTTTTTCTGAAAAAATTTCAAGTTATTCTCTCTTTAAGGTATCCGACTACGTTCGGAGCCATGATTTTAAAAAAGCGCATAAATGGATAATTTTCATGATGTTTAGTGTCACTTAGATTAGAATACATGTATACAATTATTTTAAGGACATTATGACAAAAAAAATTATTTAAATACAATATTTTAGCAAAAAATGAACTTAGAATAACCTTTTTTCCAAATGTTCTCCTTTTGTAAAAAATGCTTCTATTGTATTAATATTTTGCCTGTATATAGCTCAGACTTCTGTACAGAGGCTCAACTATGATTTTTGAAAAATTCAAATTATTTTCAGTGTTAAAATCATTTGAAATAATTATCGGCGTATTTTCTTAAAATTTCTCGCTTCTGTTTCCGTAAAACATGGATAAACCGACTTCCGAGTTATGCATTTCAAAAATTGTAGTTGAGCCTTTGTAGAGAGATTTGAGCTGAATACAGGCAAAATATTAATACAATAGAAGCATTTTTTACAAAAGGAGAACATTTGGAAAAAAGATTATTCTAAGTTAATTTTTTGCCAAAATATTGTATTTAAATAATTGTTTTTGTCATAATGTCCTTAAAACAATTATATACGTGTATTCTAATCTAAGTGACACTAAATATCATAAATATTATCCATTTACGCGCTTTTGCAAAATCACGGTTCCGAACGTAGTCGGATACCTTAATACATTTTATAGTAGTCATAAATCTTGAACTTGTTTTATTAGATCCTAACTCACCGAGAGCAACAGAGTTCTGGACGTTTCATCCAAGAAGGGCAACCTTTAACCCCCATTGCCCAGTTCACTAGAAACATCTTCGATATCCTCTTTCATCCTCAATGGAGTTGTCCCGTGTCTCCGTGTTCTAATTATACAATAATGTATGTTTAATATTACACACACACACACACACATACTTTAAATTACTAAATTTCCTTTAAATTCATTAATTTTAGCATAAAATTATTTTCTTAATATTGAAAATACAATGAATTCTTCGACATTCTTTTTTCTTGTTTTACTTGCATTTTTTTCTTTCTTTTTTGATGTGTAAGATATATAATAAACGTATATTAATTTTAAAAAAGGTGTGAATATTTACTTTTTTTAATATATAGTGTTTAAAATTTTTTTTTATGTGATTTATAAAGTATATTAAAAGATGAACCTCTGTATAAGGAATTTTCCATATAACGAACTTTATTCCGGAATTAAGCGACTTCGTTATATAGAGGACTGACTGTAGTTTGAAAATAAATTTATCCTGTTATAACTCCTAGTTTCTGATGGGATATAACAAAACTTATATCAATGATTGATTTTTCAACACTCTTTTGAACAATGAACAATTTTATCAATGTATATGAATCGGAGAAAATATTTTAAATTTGATTGAAATTTGGTTTGAGGACTCGATGAAATTAATATGTTTAAGAAACCTAATTTTTTCCTGACAGACAAATTTATTGATTTATATTTACTGAATTTAGGCACGATACAATGATTTAATTATTTTCCGACTTTTTGTCAAAATATTGAATTCATTTATTGATCGTTATATTTTATTTTAAGTTATAAACGTGAGAAAAAGCTTAAGGGTAAAATGTTATTAAAATAACAAATATGATCGAAAAAATTGGTGAGTTAATTTAGTTTGAGAACGTAGATTTAAATTTCATCTTAACTGGTGTTTAGGTAAAATGGTCCAGTCTTCAGGTTTAATGGTTTTTTAAAATTTTTCTTGCTAAAATTTTGATAATATTGAAGAAAAAATGAATAAACTCCCAACATTGAGATGTTTTATTTACAAATTATATATATTTTCTTACATGAATAACCCAAACTAAAATGGAAGGAAATTTTTAATTTCTGAAATATATTTCATTTTTTTTTTGCTTGAAAAATTATTTTTATTGCATTTTAAAAATCTTAAGCATGTCTTATTAAACCGTATAGATAGATCATAAATTGTTTTTACAATATTGTAATAGTTTCTTTGAACAATACTGCATATGATTTTAAATAGTATGTATATAATCTTAACAGAAATGCAGTGAATGGATTCCAAGTTGTCTTTGGATAAATGTTAAATAATGCAAATTTAAAAGCACCTTTCGTATATATTTTTATCCCCCAAGAGACCCGCATTTATACGTTAACTCATGCAAAATGCATGTTGTTTATCTCCTTAAGTTTGCATTAATTTGAATTTTATAGCCAATTGCAAACAGCATATTTTGAAGATTTCGAACAAAATATGATATTCAACGTTTCAAACTAAAAACTTAGAATGGTTTTTAAAAACTTCGTGCGGAAAATTAAAGAAGAGTTTTCATTTATCACCTTAATTTCTTATTAGGATTGATGTAAACATTATATTTTATTTTTAAATCGATTGAAAAACAATGAAATTAAAGATACGATTTTAAGTAAAACTCCTGAAGAATGTTAAAGCATTGAATTTCAACATTTTTAAAGGTTTTAGATGGAATATTTAATAAAAAGTACTAAAACTTTCCTATAATCATAATAAATTTAACTTTTTAGTATATAAAAAGAATTTTTTGATAAAATCATTTCGGGATTTTTGTTGTAAAATAATTTTATAGTCAAAATAATTATTATTTTATGCATAACATTCAAACAACACACACACACATCTCTACAACATTACTAAATATCCTGAAATTAAATTTTAAAAAATTTGGAAAAAATGGTATTTTTTTTAACTACTGCAATAGTTAGAACTGTTTTGAATAACATTTTACCGCATATGTTTTTATTGGAATATTTGAACATCTTATTCCCTGTTATTCGTAGATAAACAGTTGAGACAAATTATCATAATTTATTTTTCTGATATTTTTCTTCAGAATTTATGCCCTGAAATGAAATTACACATAATAAATATGATTATAATTAAATATTTCACAGTTAACATTCCATTAAAGTGTTTTAAGTGCTTAAACTGAAACTGAGAGATTCCTTTAAACGCCAATAAGATAAAAATTTAATTTAAATATCCATTGAAATAAATATTTGTTTTATTACTTCTGGTGCATACTTCAGAAGTGCATTGTTGTAGATCCTTTAAATGGTTTATATGGATCCCAATCCACATAGAGAAGTGTTTCAATTAATAACAAAACCTCGAAATAATCTCTTTGATAATGTGAACAAAGATGCGAGTAATCGAAATCCATGAAAATGTTTGCTCAGGAATGAAATTATAATTAAAGTGTTTCTGTGTCCGAATAATACTTCATTCCAGCTGATGAATGCGTAATTGGAATTTCCTGAGGGAGAGAAAAGGTTGAGTATTCGTGATTAAACAGATTGATTATCTTTTATGCAAACACACTCCAGAGCACTTTGCCGCCTATTTAGTTTCCTTGTAGAAATTGTTTCCTTAAAGGAACTGTGTATTCCTTGAAAAGTATTTAGGCTTACTAATTAATAAACTATTGAAACAAAATTTTGTTGTATAAAGATAACTTCTACCAACATTTAACGAAATAGCCAGACAAATTTCGCTTCAGTTATTTGTTAAAACTCTTAAAACATATTATACTTTGACTTTATATGCCTCCATTTAAATGTAAAACATAAGAATAAGATGTGATTATTTTTTTTATTAATACAGCGAGTTCCAATAAATTAATCTGGAACTATAACTTTACTTGTCATTGCTTGAAATGCACAAAGTACTGAACGAAAGATTTAAAATAGCCATAGAGACAAATTTCCCTTCAGTTATTTGTTAAAACTCTTAAAATATATAGTACTTTGACTTTATATGCTTCCATTTAAATGTTAAACATTGGAATAAGGTGTAATTATTTTTTCTTATTAATACAGCGAATTACAATAAATTAATGTGAAACTATTAATTTTACCTGTCGCTGCTTGAAATGCACAAAATACTGAATGAAAGATTTTGTTAACGTAACCAATAAGAATGAGTGATAATTAAATGAACAGTACGGTGAGCTAAGATGTATTTTCTATAGTATAGAATTTTGAGGAGCGGTTCTTGATTAGACACTGATTAAATTGCTTTAAGTATTTACTACGAAAAATAACAGGAAATTACTCGATCTTTTAGAGAAAGATTTCGGACCGAAGAAAAAACAACAAAGAAATATTTCAGAATATACTTAGGTAAAACCTTGTAAAATAATCTAAAAAGAAGAAACAGTAAATTTTTTAAAAAAATGCTCATTAAAGATTTTAGACTTGCATCTACATCTGTTTAAAATAAATCATTATGCGCAATTAATCGGAATAGAGCGAATATGTGAATGTGAAATTCATGTGTTCAGAAGGATCATGCTAAATGTCAAGCAAGATCTCAATAACTTTCCATCAATAATGCCCGAGAGGACAAACATGTTAAAAGGGGAGTCTTCCAGCATTGCACAGCAAAATCACACACCTTGAATCATGGAGTGGGCTTTTTTGCAGCACTACAAATATCTACAAAGACAGTGTGACGACATCTGGAGAAGTTTAGACTACCTAAACAGGTATATTGTGGAACCATATACAGATGTATTATCAGGACCATTGCTGCGACTTCACTTGGTAGTGCTGAATGCAGATGCGTGGTGACAGTGGTGTGCCTAATGACAAAATTGGATATGGATTGATACCCTGTCGTCTTTTCCAGCGAGTCTTGATTCTTTGTGAAGTATCATGATGGACATATCTGTGTCTAGAGGCATTGAATATAACGCATGTGTGACTTTCCTGCATATTTTATATCAATATAAGGATCTCACACCTATTAAGATGGTATGGACAGCCCTTTGGTTCCCTAGACGAACATGGGTAACTCCGCCAGTTATATCAACAGACAGCTCTACATTTCATCAGATTTTAAGGCTGGTGACCGAGTCTTATCTTCGAAGCATTTTAGACTTTACATTTCAACAAGGTAACGCAAGCTCGTATGTTGTTCGTCGTTTCCTAATCCACATCGACGCATCGATTGTTGCCTTAGGTATTACGTTATAAAGATCTTTCAACCACTGAAAACATTTTAATATTGTTTTCTTGAGAGATTGTGACAGAGATTTGTGTGTGTGAAGTAACATGGAATGACTTGTCAGTATCTGTCATTCACACACACACACAATTCCAGTTCAATTGGATGTTTAATTTGGGTTAGATCCGTTTTAGGTGCTGGAAGCGACAAATATTGTTCCGTAGTCAAGTGTTTTGGAGATGGAAAGCCCCCGCTTGTACGCATATCCGGCTTTGTAACGACTTACAATTGTAACCCTACTCTAGGTCAAGTGGGGGAGAAGACCCAACACTAACGGAGGAAAAGGACGCAAAACAATGCGCTCCTAAACGCAATTTAATAAATATACTTTAAAATTAAATACAGTCCACATTTGCTCATTTGAGTTCTTTTGTACGACTCCGAACAAATATGTTTACTGATTTAAGATCCTGTTTTCTCGTGAATCATCTACAAATGTAACCTTTTCGTTTTGCATGGTTATTTTATCAAAGTAAGTTCAAAATTTGCGTATGGTTTTATAATGAATTTCAAATCTGCACAATAAATCTACATTCTAGAGTTAAAATACACAAAAAAGAGTTTTTATTTTAAAATAGAGAATTAGGTCATATAAATATGGACATAAAAACATAAATGGAAAGATAAACAGGAACAGCACGGGACGCACAGCTAAATAGGCGGAAAAAATGCATACCCGTGGAAATCGCGGGTCGCGCAGAGAGGGTTGATCATATTTTATTTCAACTATGCTATATACATTTAATTAGAAAAGTTTTGTTATTTTATTTCCATCTTAGGATCACAATTTTAATAATTTCAACTTTTATAAAAAAATATTTCCATATTGTATAAATTCGTATACTTTTAAAAAAATCGTTCTATTTTTAACATGTTCTTGAAATATTTTTATGTATTTTAAAATACATCTGAAATTATAGAGATAAGAAGTATAACCTTTTTTGTGATTTTAAATATTAATAATTATTTCACTTGGAAGTTTTAAAAAAATAGTTTATTTATAAGTTTTTTTTTAATGTACAGACACATTTAACCTCTAAGTTAATCAAGTACTCGAATTTAAGGATACTAAAAAGAAATCTGTTTTACTTGGACTAGAAATTGTTTTTACTTTATTCTTAAACCCTATTTATCAATCGCAGGGCTAATTTCATATTTGGTCTTAACAGATGAAAAACTCTTTTAAAGAAATTAATGCCCATTCTCTAAGGAATCAAAAAAGAGAATTTATGGAAATCAGAATTATCATTTAGTATTTTGTATTAAATGTGGTTATTTTGAGAAATGGCAATTAATAAAAGATCATATTTACTAACGTGGAATATAGCAGAAACGATTTTTTCATTGTTAACTTCACAAAAATGTATTCAATTAAGGACAGAAAATCCTATTTCTGTAAAAACAAGGACGCTGAAAAGAGGTTGTCATAATCAGTCTAAAAATGCATAAATTTTATAAATAAACTATTCTGTGTTTTATGTAAAAAATCAATCAATCAATTAGATCTTTCAAAAAGTTCTGGATGATTTTTAAGCTTAAATAAATACAAAATAGTGTAAATAATCAGTGTTATACGGAATATTTTTAATTTAAATATTATGACACAGTAAGCGAAAAATAGTCAACAGTAAAATTTAAAAAAAAAAAGTTCATTATGAAAGTATACAACAACTAAAATTATTTTAAAATACACCAAAAGAATTGCCAGTCGAATTTTTTGAACTTATTAAAGAGAGTATTTAGTTCATGACCATCCTCTACCACATTTACGAAAAAGTGATAATTGCGGGACTTGCATAAATAAGTCTAAATTTGCAAGCTTCTTGTGTGTGTGTGTATGTGTGTATGTGAACGTCATCACAAACCACTTCTAAATTTATTTTCCGAGCAAAATCGACAATTTCTTCAAGCACGTTACCATTTTCATCAGGCTCTAGCAGTGATTCCGCTTGAGTTTCATTGAAGGAAAGGAGATTGTTTTTTCCAGACATCATTATAAAAATTTTTTGTGTCACTTCAGTCCAAGATTTTCTGATGATTCTAATTGCATCTAAAACGTTGAATTGTTTCTGAAAGCCTTTAACAGAGAGCTCATTGTGTAGCGCTCAAAACAAAGACTAATCAATGAGATTTGAAAATCGCTTAAGTTCGAGTTCAATTAAGGTATCCGACTACGTTCGGAACAGTGATTTTGCAAAAGCGTGTAAATGGATAATATTAATGATATTTAGCATAACTTAGATTAGATAATGTATATAAAATTGGGTTAAGAATAGTATTACAATAAAAAATTATTTAAGTACAATATTTTGACAAAAAATTAACTTAGAATAACATTTTTTCCAAATGTTCTCCTTTTGTAAAAAAGGATTCTATTGTATTAATATTTTGCCTGTATATAGCTCTGATTGTACAGAGGCTCAACTAGAATTTTTGAAACGCATAACTTGGAAGTCGGTTTATCCATGTTTTACGACAACAGAGGGGAGAAATTTCAAGAAAATATGCCGATAATTATTTGAAATGTTTGTAACTCTGAAAATAATGTGAAGTTTTCAAAACTCATAGTTGAGCCTCTGAACAGAGGTCTGAGCTATATACAGGCAAAATATTAATACAATAGAAGCATTTTTTACAAAAGGAGAACATTTGGAAAAAAGGTTATTCTAAGTTAATTTTTTGACAAAATATTGTATTTAAATAATTTTTTTTGTCATAAGGTCCTTAAAATAATTTTATACATGTATTCTAATCTAAGTGACACTAAATATCATGAAAATTATACATTTATGCACTTTTTTAAAATCATAGTTCCGAACGTAGTCGAATACCTTAAGTCAGGGTAGCGTAAATCGAGGTATTACTGTATATATAAACAAATACTCACAGATATCGCTGTTGTATGATATTTTTCAACGTTACAGCTAATGCTTTTTTTTCCTGATTTATTTGATATATATTTTTTTAGAAAATATATTGTTACGTAGATCCGACTTCAAGGATTTTATGCAAAACAGTCACAAAGAAAAATAACAGATCTTTAAGAGCGATGCGAATTTATTATCGGAAATTCAATTCTTTAAATACAGGATTCCACAGCCATATTCACAGAGTAAATCTCCTAAGGTCTTCACACCTTCAACAACAATCAAACACAATTATAAGTGTTTAAAATGCACGTATGTAAAATATTATTCACAAGCACAGCCGAGCTAATCAAAACAATGCTCACTAATCGCTGGTTGAATCAAGACTGCCTGGTTGCGGCTGGCACTCCTCTATTTATAGACCTGGCGTAAATTTCCAGAAAAATCCGCACGCGTCGTAGTGCGTGAAATTAGTGGAGAGATCCACTACTTTCTAGAAGAATCTAGAGTGTCCCTAACTCACCAACATGGTCGACAATAACGCCAAAATGCTCATCGAAGTCGCCAAATTGGTGGCCAACCTGGTTGTTAAATCTGATGCCAACTTGACTGTATCGCCAAGATTTCGCCAAGTTCTCATTGAATCTCCACTATAGCGTAAAGGACAGCTTGCTCGTGAATATTACAATTTTAACATGAAATAAATGTAATATAGAATAATATAGATGCTTTACACATCCAAATGCAAATTATTTACACCATTTACACAAAATTTGTAACAATATCTATATTTTAAGTATAAAATATGCGGAAATTAAAATAATAAGCATCCATTTTTTTATATTAAACGCATCTTTATTTAAAAACATACAATATGTAAAAATAAAAGCAAAGAAGTAAGTTTAAAAAAAAGTAACATTTAATATTTATATTAGTGAAAAAAAGGTCTGATGAATGAATTTAGACAATCATGCGTTTTAGAGTGTTACTTGAAAACATTAAATGTAAAGATTTGTGAATAATTTTTCGAACCATGGGTGAATTTATTTTCCAATATATTTCAAAGACATAAGATGTTATAATATTTTAAAGGGCATAGTTTAGCAAATATTTAATTACTTAATTTTGTACATGTATTACATTTATGAATAATAGACATATGTGCTCCGATTTCTGTCTGAAAAGCTATCGCATATTCTGAATAATGCAGTTATTTGGCTCATGTCCTTGTATAATAAATGCATATAGACTTTCAACATTTTCAAAATTATTAAATATGCTTATGAACGTGTATAAATATGGATTTTAAGCTCCTCTATTAATATATTTTAAAAGATGAAGAGATTAAATTCCTTAACCTTCTAAGACAACATTAATATGAACATATTTCAGGGAGAGAAGTTCATACGAATAACAATTTTTTTCGTTAGCTCAAAGGAAAAATCTAAATTTATTCAATGTTATTCTTCATGAAATGTTTATTAACTCTATTTACAATTCTTTTATTTTGTGTAGCTTCCCAGTAAACAGAAATTGAATTAAAATGAATTTGTAAAAAAAAAAATTGTTTTCGGAAAAGAGCTGGTGTTTTTTAATTAAGTCACACATTCATAAAAAGAGTAGAATAAATAAATCAAAGACAAAATGCACTGTCAGAAACTGCCACTGATTTATCGATCAATAATAAAACATTCGCAAATTGCTCAGTTAGTTCATCTGATTATGGAGAACATAAGTATAGTTTTAAGGTAAATTAAATTTATTGTTGAAGATCAAATTAAGATAGAATGTAAAATTTAATAATTATTTTTCTTCATTCATAGTTGTCGCATACTTTTATTTACGTTCAAATTTTATATTTTTTATATGATAATTATAGTCTGCAAATTTTTATTGTATCAATTTTGATATTTTTTTCTTACAGAAAATTAGAAAATATTATAATCATATTGTAACATTCAATTATTTTTGAATACTTTGTTTATTTGGAACTGAATGCTACGTTCTCTAAGGAAACAGACGCTAAACAACTGAATCATCAAAAAATTGTAATATTTTGTTTCTAATTTGCAATCATAATGTCATTGTATTCAATTTGACAAATATTATATCAATTTCTCTTGTTTCTATTCAGAACTTTGATTCATATTCATTTTAAACTTTTAAAATGGATGAAAAAAGTTATCACAAATGAACAGCATATTTTATTACATCGTTTAAAAATATTATTATTCCTCTGTTAATAGGTTTGTTAGTATTTCAGCTTTACTGTTTTTATTCTTTTCTTTAAAAATTTTTTTTGTCTATTCTTTCATGAACTCTTTTGTTCACAGTGTTTTGTATTATTCTCTTAGATATCCATCATTTCGCAATTTCTATCATAATGTACATGTTTTTGTGGTTTTTAACCATCATTGTTTCACTTTAAACCAGTCTTCTATTTGCATTGCTCAATTTATTTGATTTTCTTTAAAGACTTACAATATTTTAAACTAAAAAGAGATTTTAATTGTTGATCTTTTTCACTGAAATTTTGTTTTATTTTGAAATTCTTTTCATCTCCTATGTTACTTGTTTTGCTGATACCGCTTCTTCAATCGTGTTTCCATCTTTCAATATTTTTATGCTTATTAACCATTATCCAATTTATCGGTTATCGAATACGAGGCTTGACCATTACTAAAATCGTCGCTTTCATTAAAGGTTAGTGTTGTGCCGTAGAGTTTGTACACAATGAATGTAAAATGAACGTGATCTGCAATTCCGTTTGCAAACTGGGGATAATCATTACCAATTAATGAGAGAGGTGAGTGTCGCTTGTGACGCTTTGTTAAGTCTGATCGATCAGCTACTATTGTTACCTTGACAGTAAGTTAATCAACAATTCACACAAAAAAATCAATTGAGGGGGCCTGTGCAAAGCTTGTTATTTCGTTCTGAAATCTTCGACTAATGCCTGATTATAGTACCTCTGCTAATTAGCTTTCATCGTTAAGAAATATCACGAGTTTGCAATTCAGTACAATTATTTGACCACATAATAGTGTAAAATGTTTTCTGTTTGAGATAATACCTCGTTTCTTACTGCATCACGTCGATGGGTACTCGCTTTATCACCCGGAGACAACAGAAAACTAGAGCCTACAAGTCACTGCTGAGCATCAACAGAGTGATGAAGGCAGTGTACGATTTGTGGTATTTTTTATATCAGTACTTGTCAAACTTTCAATATTTGCGACCCTATATTCAATCATAATTTTCATCACGCCCCCTTCCCTCCATACAATAACAATGTATTGAATTCAATAATAGTATAATGTTATGCAAAGGCTATAATACTGCTTTAACGTCTTAAGTGTCAACGGCGTATATAAACGTGTCGTGCAGCCAAAGCATCAATTGCCTTGAATGTATATTACATATACGTCTTTCCGAATTACGGTCTTTTCGGTCACTGCCTTCCATAAAACTATTCCGAAGACTTTGGAATGCATTAAAAGGACATTGACAGTGTTTGTGAAAGATTTATTTATTTCAGAGGATTTGTGCTTTTATTAATTCCTTTTCTCTCCCACCCTCCCCTAATACATCACATACGCGTACCTACGTGGAAAACGATAGTATTGCGGTGTGAATCGCGTAACTGTTAATCGGCAGTTAAGAGATTAATTATGAACCATACAAATTATCAAGATGTGTGTTGATTTTTGTATATAACTTAAAATATGACACGCCCATGGGGGTCACTGATAATTATCAAACTTGTTCTTAAATTTCTATTGATAAATTAATTATAAAATACATTGTGCTGTACTGGTACATTTATAAGTGTATTATGTTAATGTAAATGCGCATTTTATTTTTTTTATGCCAGAATATATTTTGTTTATTTACTTTCAGTAAATTAATATTAATTTTTAAAAAAATAATCTTTTGTTTTTGACTTTTCAATTTGCTTGCGCCTCCCTCGTAGAGTTACCATGCCTCCCTAGGGGGGGGGGTGCACCCCACAGTTTGAGAAACCCAATGCTGTTTTATATGCAGCGACCCAAATCGACCCAATGCTGTTTTATATGCATTGGGTCGATTAATTCTTCTGGAAGGTACTATTGATAGTTGTAAATACTTTTCCTTTGTCGCCGATCAAGTACACCTCTACACGACAGAAGTGTAATGTATGTAGGATGAGGTCTTTCAACAGAACGATTCCGTATACCATTTGGCGAAATTTTTCCGTGAATAATCTAAGGAGCGTAAGGATCACTTTCACTTATTACCTGGGTCACCAAATTTTCCAGATCTGAATCTCTTCAAAATTCTGTGGAAATATCCAGATCAGCACATTAGACAAAAAGAGCCTCTTCTGCGAAATCTTCAAGAGTTAGATGATACCTTGCTGTTTGCATTACCAAATACTTTCGAGGAAATTTTCCACGTACACATTTAAACTATGCCTATAGTCAAACAGCTGTTCTGAGAACACAAGTATAGGTTAAAAGACATTAGTTAAGTGGTTATAATATTGAAGCCAATGGCTGAGTGGTAGTGTATCGCGCTTCCTCACCACAGGTCAGAGGTTCAAACCCCGGACCGGGTAATATCGATTCAGTCTTTCATCCCTTCAGTGGATTCATAAATGAGTATACCAAACTTGCTTGGGAACTTAACACTTAGGGTTTTGCGTCAGACTGACCACCTGACCGCAGCATCTGCTCCTGCACCTCAGGGTCTAACGACACGTATACTGAGATGGGCACAGTAGGCCTTGGCCCTTATGGGCTGTTCTGCCGTTGAGTTAAGTTAAGTTATGGCTATAATATTACGATTCGACAATGCATTAATCATTAGTACAATATCCAATTTAGGTTTTGAGCAACAAGAGAAAAATCCTTATAACTGTTTAGCATGACCCTGTCTGTATAATTCATTTAATCACATTTCTCTCCACTAACCGTTTCTCATACTTGTGTTATTTATTGAAATCATTATTTGAGTTACACAGAAATACGTAGTTGCAAGTTGTCTGTTGACTCACAAGATTATTTTTTACTTAAATATTTAATGCTTGATCTCTCTATTACTTATTATAACTTATGTTTCACAAATATTCAATTAAATTACAAATAAATTACCTATATGTATTGACTTAGAAACGAGTTTGGTAAAAATGTTCATTATTTTCATTTCCTTTTACATTTTTTCGAAACTTTTTCACTTAATTTTTTGTCCTCCTTTAAAGATTACTCGAACGTTAATACAACAAAATTAATTTCTGCTTTTAAAATATAAAATCTCACTCTATTTTATTTTACAGCATGTCTTAGTCAAATAATTAAGACTGAATGGTTCAAATGAAACAAATTAATGGAATGCAATCACAGTAAAATGCGGGCAGGCATTTTGATGACGAAATACGGAACTAAGATTCCATGTCTTAGGTAATTACTTTGATTTCATCTCTCTTTGTAAGTAACGAGATGGAAAGTTTCTGTTTAATAATCGATAGAGAAACATCATAAATTGTGCCCGTTTCAATATTAATTCCAGTCGATAGATTTCAATTCTATTCCTGTCATATCTATTCCAAGAAATATTTAAAATGAAGCGCACCAGCAATCGATCCCATTTATTCGAAACATGTAAGCATGAAGCAAAATTTCTGTCAGCTCTTCCTTAAAGTGTCTGACTAGTTGAGGGAACATTTTATTTAAATACTGCTGAAAACTCATCTTTAAACTTATTTTTTGCTTAATTATAAATGAAAACTTATTAAAAAAAATCCAATATATTTTTTTAAGAAAATGGACAATTTTAGGGCATTTTTTGCACATGCAAACACTTATCGTGGCAAACACTGTAAAATAAATTCTAATGCATACAATAAAAAAAAAAAAACCACTTAGAATTTTATGCAAAAAGAAATTATCTATGCATTGATTTGTCATCTTTGAAAAAATTTCATCACAAAATTAGGGGTCAAAAAGTACACAAAATGAAAATTTTTCAAAACTTTTGCATTTATCATAAAGATTTATAATCATAAAAAAGGTAAATATACTGCTTTTCTTAATATGTATTTCACAACATGCATAGAATAATAATAAACAGTGATTCAAAATTTCAGGCAATTACCTCAAGAACTTTTGGAGATATCATGTTTAAACCGTGCGATAAAATATGAAAAAATCTGTTTCGGAGAAAAACACATTTAAAAAATTAAAATCAAAATCTTCAAAAATTGTACATCTAAAATAACCTAAAACGTCTTTATATCATAAGAATAAACCTTTCATAAGTACATATTAGTGTTACGTATTTGTTTCAAATTCTTTTTTAAATTTTTTTAACCAGTTTTATAGCCAAAATAGTTTTTCTCAACGTCTAAATACGTAGTTTTTTTAAATGCAAATTAGAGAGATAGAAGTACACTAGAAAACTTTATTACATTAAAAAATGGGAAGTATTTTCATTTTTAATTATACATATACATATATATTATATATATATATATATATATATATATATATATATATAT
>BMAV01013306.1:161561-197742 GCA_019973955.1 Trichonephila inaurata madagascariensis
ATATATATATATATATATATATATATATATATATAATGATAATAAACTAGTACATCACAAATTAAAAAAAAATTAACGTTAACAATGCACTTAAGCGAAATGTTTCAAGTATAATAATTGTATCTTTAATTAAAATACTCCTTAAAATATTACTGAAAAAGGCTTTCTGAGTACATTTTGAAATCTTTATTAACAGATTTCAACTTTTTGTCACCAGCTGACTCAGTAATATTGGGATTAGCTGCTTCACAACATTCTCATTGCTGCTAGCACCAAAGATGAAGCGATTTCCATGAAATCACAGCTTCTTAGACCTTCCAGATCTTGCTTTAGACATTATTAATTAATATTTTGTCTTTAGAAAGACAGTTTTATATCAAATATATATATAAAAAAGAAGTTACATTATGAATCAAAATATCGAGACGCAAGTGCATAAGAAAATCGAAAAATGGCAACAAGTGTACTATTTTATTTGCCAACTTTTACTAAAAACTACTGAACTAATATTTTAAAAATTCCATCATGTCCTCTCATTACCTTACCTAAATTAATAGTTTTTAAATAAATTCAATAAAACACCCAAAAAGTTTTAAAATGCGCTAATATGCAAACACATCAATGGATTCGATATCTAAGTTCCGGTTCGTTTTTGCTGTCTCACTTGACATAAGAACTGCTGGAACTTTTTTCGTAAGTAATTGAAGTACAAACAAAAGTAAGGTATTTTTAGAAAGCAGAAAAACTCAACTATATAAATTTTGCAGCAAAATAAAATTCGTTTTTTTCATCAAAATTGACGCTTTTGCACTAGTCAGGTACCTATTGGTTCTGTTTGTTTTTCAATTTTATCTCATTTTCTGCACAATTATGAATCGCGACAAGTAGTACTTTACATGCTATATATTAAAGAAATGTATTTCTCTTACTCTAAGATTATCTTAGTAGTTAAAAATTATTTGGAAATTTGATTTAAATTAAAACATACAGCATTTTTAAGGAGTAAAAGAGTATGGAAATACTTTTTATTACGCTCTGTTCACATTTTCACAGTCAGTTCTAAAAAGCATTATATCTTTTAGCAAAAGATCATCTCAAATTCTGTTTTCAATTTTTTCTAAGCAGAAAAGTTTCATTTGAATATTTTTATTATGTATCAAGCAAAAGTTAAAATGAAACTTCTATTTTTCTATTCAAACTACATCAGAACTGTAACAAGACGGTATTTCTTCAACATTGAAGCAGCGTAACTAAAAAAAAATCAAAACAAAATACGCGTGAACAATTCAAAAGATTTTTATTTCAATTCACAACTGAACGAAGCTTTCAGATCTAATATAATAATGTGATAGCAATAGAAATATTCCTTCACCTGTAAAAACCTCCTTCTTCCATACAAATAAGGGAAGCAATTGAAAAAGAAAAAAACGGGCAAGAGACGAGATGGGTTTTACATACCAATCGACGTCTCAAAGAGTGCGTAGAGCTTTCCACAATGCCCTTTTATCGAATATTGAATAGAAAATTGAAAAGGAGAATTTTGTTCAAAAACATCATAAGAAAGCCGCAATGAAAAAAAACTTAAAAGAAAAAAGCAAAAATCTTTTCAAACCTTCTTCAAAATTTTGAAATTAGAAAAGGCAGCGAGAAAGTGACAAGCTTTCCCTTATGCATAGAAGACGAGACATCTTCCAAGAATACAATAAGAGGTTTAAGTTATAAAAACAATTGCTAAAGTTATACTAATGCATGAAGTGTGAGATCTTTCACTCATTTATAAAGATTGGAAATTAATGAACACTGTTCTTGGGTGATTTGTTTTGTAGATTTTTTAATAAAGCTAAGCAATGTGTATATATTTAGATTAGAACTTTTTCAAAGTGAGACTTTTATTTATTCTTTTTTTCTAAAAAAAAATTATATATTTTTAAATTATAAAATATTTGTAAAATTATTGTAATTTTAATGAAATTGAAATAAATTTCCACATTAGATTTCAATTCGCAAAAATTTCGAAAGTGCCATGCAGAAGCATATGTTATTTAAATAATTAACTCAAACACTTTTCTTAATATATAGTCTAATAATTTTTCCATTACCGACAATCTATTCAATAATAAAAATTTAAACACTTAAGTGCACCATAGTTAAAAATGTAGAATTTTATACTAATTAAAATTGACCAATTTTTCCATTTTTAAATGTTTTTTTTCCTTTCAAAGATAAAAGTAAAGGTAATACGACATCATTCTAAGAAATAAAATTTATACAAATTACTTGTGGCACTTACATATCTTTTGTCAACACAAAGCACACGGAATTTTTTTTTAAGTTTACGATTATTTTGTTTGTTTAAGTAGTGTACTCAATGCAGTTTGCATACAATAACCCATATTAGCTTCTTAGCGTTATTAAACAATTAGTTAACGAAACATTTAAAATGTAAGAATAAATACTGTGACAGCTGAAACTTTTAAATTTTTCACACAGAAATAAGTATGCATTTTGAGAATATGTGGTGGTTTAATAATTTATTACAGTAATATACTCCGAATTGAAGTGATAGGCGATACTCTGAGTGGTAACCGCGTAATTCAAATTCGCGTAACTCGGGTTACGATTTAGCATATAAATACATATAAATTATTTTTAATTGAGGCCAAAGAAGAAAGAAAATAATTTAGAAGAAAATTTTTTAACAAATCTTAAATAACGCAGGAACAAAATCGTAGATTGAAATTGTTTTGATGTAGAAGGTTTCATAAACTATAACAAAGTAATCTCAAGGCTAAGTAGTCTTTCGTAGTGTGCAAAATACTATTCCGCTCTTAGAATTGACGGATATCCTTCTTTCAGAAATGCTTAACGAAATGCTTCTCAAACTTTCAACGTTTGCGACCCAATTTTTAATCACAATTTTCATCGTGCCCCCCTTTCCGTACCAGTGGCGTAACGGAGAATATTAGGGACCCCTGCAAAGTCAGGTTTTGGTCTCCAAACCAGATCTTAGCCTTACAACTTGGCGTAAGTCAGACTTTGAGTTTCTAGAATCCTTGTCTCCTCGTAATGTGGGAGTTGTTGGGTTGTACATTACGCGACTGCTCCTTATAATAATGTACTATGACGCTAAAGCCAATACGATTTTAATTATAAACCGTACAAATTATGAAGATAAGTATTAAATTTTGTACTTGACAATCCCATGAAAGTCACTAGTAATTATTAAACTTGTTCTTAGTTTAGTATTGATAAATTAATTATGAAATACGTTGTGCGCAGTACTGATACATTATAAGTGTAAATGTGTCTGAATGTATTTTCTTTTGCTTAATTTCAGTAAATTAATAATTTTTTAAAATAATCTTTTATTTTCAATATAGTTGAGTCCCCCCCCCACGTAGGGTTATCACGCCCCCTAGGGGGTTGCACCCACAGTTTCAGAAACACTGATCTAATATTTATATATATAGGCCAGCACTAGTTTCTGGCAGAATCACACTTTCGTTACCCTCCAATCACAGTATTTCTGATTAAATTTAAACATAAATGATATGAACAGACAATATTTCAGTACTAAGTTTGTGAGAAATTGGCAGGTGTATGGTTATAATCAAGAGTATTCAACCTTTTTTCCGTCGGGCCACATACGTATAATAAATATTTCAGGTGGACCTTAACATGGGGAATAATGGGGTAGAATGCTATAAGAACATGACCATTTAAAATGCGGAAAATTAATCGAAGCATTGTAACTTATATTTGCGGATTTTATTTTTTAAAACTGTCTTAAACTCTCTATCAAACTCAGCACCTAAAAAATAGGCGTTGTGCATTTTTTACCCAGTTATGGGGGAATTTCAATTTCATTTCATCAATGATCTTAAGTCCCTTGTTTGCATTCTCTCTCTCTCTCTCTCTCTCTCTCTACTGTCAAAAAAAACAAAGCTGCCAAACAAAACTGGGGTTGAACATGTTTTTTGATATAAAGCGGGGAAATAGAGGAAGGGAAACAATTAAAAAATAATTAAACAAATTATTACAAGACTTTGAGGATAATTTCAGTGTTGAGCAAATAAAGTATTTCTTATTTAGACTTATTAAAATGAAAATATAATAGTTTTAAATTTATTAAAAAGTATTGGATCAACAGATAATCACGGATCCCACTTAGTCATGGATCTATGTAAATATATTGCTAATAAATTGAAAATAAAGATAGACTCTAGAGATGCTTGTAATATAGAATATTGCACATTGCTATATATGAACAAATCATATAATGGGATAAATTTTCCAAAATATTTAAGAAACACATGGATTTTTTCCGGGGAGAAATGTTTTGATTAAGCGAGCGTTTAAGTACAGTAAAAAAATCTCGGTAGATCGATGTTTAACTATAATAACATTAAGGAAGAGGTAGATCAAAAAGAATGTAGGTGCAATGATTACAGGAAATACGTGGACGAATATTATGGGCACATAGTAACAGGCAACCTAGAAATAGTTCAAGATCAGAAATTAAGAGAAATTATGAGTAAAGGTACTGTTTATCGATTAACTATTTCGAATAGCAATTTAAATTTTAAAAAATAGCTCTCAGAAGATATTAACAAATTTATTCTCAATATTGCAATAAAATATAATTTACCTACACAGGCCTTTAAGGAATATGGTTTTTATGTCCTCAGGGACTGAATGAATTTTAATTTTAGAACAAAAAATCATGTTTCTTATAGAGAAATTAAAAGACCAATAGAAAACTTACAAAAACACTTTGTGATAGTCTATGTTGATAATGTCCCAAGAAATTATGCGATAATGAGTAAATATTACTAGAGTAAATTAATAAATGATCATATAAAAAATAACAATGCATATGAAATAAGTAAATTTAGTATGAAAGAAATTAACAACAGATTATTGGTATTTTGTAAACAATTAAACAATTCTAGCAATAAAATTAAATATCCCCATATATTTTTGACTCCTAAATTTCATTAAAATCCAGTCAAATTTCAAAGTGTAACAAATGGGTTCAATACTTTTATATCCAAATCGGGATGAATTTTACAGACCATATTACAATAGACAAATTTGAAGATACTTGTATTATAAAAAACAGCCATGATGTAATAAAGAAGGTTGAACAACAAAAGGTATTTTCAGTGCATGGATTTGATTTCGAAGATTTATTTAACTCCATCAAAATAGAAGATATAATTCAGATACTTTCAGATGCAAATGAGAGATATGGTTTGAATGATTGCATTAGTTTTGAAAAGTTCAATACACTAATTCGTTTTGTAATAGAGGAGAATTTTATTATTTTTGATAACGAACTCTACAAACAAATCAAAGGACTGCCTCAAGGATGCCC
The DNA here is from genome assembly GCA_019973955.1 of Trichonephila inaurata madagascariensis. NCBI lineage: Eukaryota > Metazoa > Arthropoda > Arachnida > Araneae > Nephilidae > Trichonephila > Trichonephila inaurata. The sequence continues at coordinate 166,939 of BMAV01013306.1, forward strand.
AGCTAGTAATAGTCTCGCTAACTTGTATTTACACCACTATGAATCAAATCGAAGAAATGAACCATCTTGCCCCTTATTAAGATACATAGATTATTTAATTGTTATAGGTTGCGACATATAAACCTAGCATTAATTTTTATCCGGAATACCTAAATTTAATATAGACAAATTTTAGCTCGAGCAAAGTTGAATTTTTAGATTTCAGATTTAAATATTATTGACAACATATTATATAGCAATATCTATGATAAAAGAGAAGCATTTAACTTCAATGTCATAAAGATACCGAACTTCAATAGCTGTTTACATATATCAATATTTAGAAATATAATTTTAAATTTTTTGATGAGAAATAATAATTTAACTACACACAATATGGATAAATTCAAGAACATCCAGAAATTTATATTTTGTTGCATACAGAATGATTATCCCATCAACTTCTTTAGAAAATACATAGATCAAAAATATTTCTTAAAAATATTTTTAAACTCATAAATGCACAAATCCACCACCCAACATTAGGTCCACAAAGTCAGCTTGTTAGTTGTCTAGCTGTGAAGAATATGTGCATTCCACACACAGAATGCATTTTAATACACACATAGACCAATATTTACACAATTACACTTTAAAATTATTTATGACCAATCAAGCAACTTTTTTGCATGCAATCTGATTTGCATCTAATACCAAAAAGTTAAAATCTAGTGTGAGTTTATGAATCATTTGGATTGACATGGCATTATGAGCAAAATATAGGAGTGTTAATTGTTGTATTAAATATGAGAGAAAAATCGTTGTGAATTGAATTATCGATAGGATGCTCTATGGTGAGTTTTTAATGATTTACGTTATTCATTTGTGAACATACTGAGTTTTTAATTAGAACTCTCGGATTTTAGACATTTTTTCTACCTATACAGCTATTTTAAAGATGGGTGCGTCATCTTTGGTGTTCGATGGTTCACTTATATTATGCACTTAATTATTTTAGAATTTTAATATTTTAAAATGTTATAATATCTTTCAGAATGCGATGGCGAATAGTTTAATTTTTCAAGTTTAATGGTTTAATTTTGATTTTTTAATTTTTTAATTTTGTTTGAAATCGTTGGAATTTTATCTTCTATATTCGCCATTGATATTTTGAAATAGGAATTAATGTTATAAGATTCATATAATTTCAATTTTTTAATTGATTATTAAGTTGTGATTAAATTATATATATGTATATATGACATGATTTTAGAGTCAGAAACAGACTTAGTTTTTAACAAGGTCTTTACTTAATCAAAGTTACACATCATTTGACGCAAGAGGCAGAGAGAGAAACAACGCCACCGAATAATCTTAAACACTTAAAACCACGATCACGGCATCCATGAGTGCTCTTGAAAGTTAATGCTGACATATACGGCTATTAAATATAACTATCTGGAATTAAACATGTTTATTGGCTAGGCCATATGTTCGGAAGAAATAAATGGGTCATTAGTTTGGTACTTGAAGAGGTGAGGAGGTAATATAAAAGTGAATTACTAGATAGGGAATTTAATTTTTAATCTGATTTAATTATCCTTACATATATATGTAAAAGTGCCATATTGGAATTCTAATATATCAATTTCTATATATAGAAATATTATTTTTAACTATATTTATTGTAATAATATATTAGTTAGTGATACAAATCTGATATCTTTTAAAATTTTTACAGCTTAAATAGTCATTATATTGAACATGGATATCCTGATAATTTTCTTTACAATTATATTTCTAATAGTTCTCAATGAAATGACAATTTGTTATAATATTTGAATTAAATGGGTGGATGTTTTTTTAAATTTATTTTTAACTATGCAGCTACTCAAAAGATGGCGCTGCATGTTTTATAAAATTAATAATACTCTATTTTATTTTAGTATCCTTGTGTATGTTTAGGAAGTAATATTAATTTTACATAAATTTTATATCAATATTTAATGTTTTCTTCTGTATAGATATAGGTTTTCTTTTCTTTTTTTTATCATATTTTAGTGCTTGAACTTTTATGCGGTTCTGATAATACTACATTTGTATTCGGTGGGAAACATTAGTTAGTTTTATCATCTTCTAGTTTTATTATATCGATATTAACTCTATAATAGTAAGTATTCTGTAAAGTTCGCCTGACTTCTAAGATTATAGTTGGCGCTGCCATTGGAATCAAAAGAGAAGGAGCTTTACAAACTGGAGGAGGCACGAAGGGATGCTTACGATCTGTAGTATGTAAACAAAAATGGTGTGAAACAAAAAAGTTTAATGTTTAGTGCTAGCTAGTTTTCAATGTTGTGCTTATTTTGAGTGTTATGTGGCTGTATAAGGAACAATAAAAATAATTAGCCACTAAAGATGGACCAACTTTATTTGTGTCTGGTAACTAATGAAACCTCAGTTGAAAACAAAGAACCTACAACGAGCAGAGATTTATTTCGTCTATTAAATTTTATCATTATATATTAATAGTATTGTGTATTTTATTTAGTAATATCTACATTTCTATAATATTTCTTCTTTTCCTTATGGTTCAGTGTATAGGCAAATCACAGGTGAAAGTTGACTAATCACAAAACTGTGGCTAATATTTCTTACTGTCTTGACTGGTTATACTTAAGTTTATAACTATTTGTATATATATATATATATAGATGCTGCAATATTATGAACATTGCTGACTTAGAAAAAGAGCTCTAATATATAAAATAACTTATATAAAAGTGGGGTTTATTATGTTTTTTGACCAGTCAAACTTTTTCCTTTATCTTAATAATACTGAACAAAATCCTTTTGAAAATAATGAATAGAATATCTAAATTAATTACAAGAAACAGGTAGAGCTTACCTAAAAATTGCATTCAAAAAATGCATAGCTCGCGTAAATCTGGGCATAATAAACAAGTTATTGCCAGATTCTGGACCGAAATACAAATTCAAAGAATGGAATTGGCTGAATAGTAGCACTTATCAAAAGTATGAAATTAATATAAATAAATAGTTAAATATTATGTATAAATAATTCCTTTACTTTCGGGACACTAGGATTAAAAATGTATTTAAATATTTAAAAAAAAATTTCTATGGTTAAAATAAAACTAAGGAGTTTTAACTAAAGTAAAACTAAGTAATTTTATGTATAATTTGAATATGCAGGTAACTGAATCTGTCTAGGAAAAATCATAAATTTATAATAATAAACCATTAATATTCTAAAGAATTTAATCTTTACCATTCAGAATTTCTTTATACAAATGACAATAAAATTAATTGGGTAATAAATTTTTAAGTAATCAGTATTTAATGTTTATAGTTTCTTTTTTTTTGGGGGGGGGGGGCGATTTTTTCTTAACAAGAAATTTGTTGCGTTGTTTGAAATTTACAAAAACATTTCTGAATATAGAAACATGTACATTATTTTCCCCATGAGGTACTTTAATAATATTGAATTTAAATTCAACTTCTTTTGTCATAAATATTATTACTTATAACATTATCTTTTGATTTAATTTATATATCAAGAAAATCAGCTTTATAGTTGTTACTATTTGCATATATTAAATTCAGCTATTAAGGATAAAAACTAGTATTAGGTTTAATATTGTCTTGCTTGATAAAAATGATGTCATATATAAGGGAATCTGTAATATTCAGAATTATCTATGAAGCTATTTTCATATATATCTGTGCACTATTCTATGGCTTCTGTGCCTTGCTATACTGGTTTAGCTTTGTGCATATTTAGTGTCACATGTTGTATTTGAACTTTTTTTTTAATAAACGATTTACGTATACTTCTGCTCTTTACCCTTTCAATAAAAATTGTACTTGATGTGAATACACTGAGCATAAGGTGATAAGAAGAAACTTTTATTCATGTTATAAAGTTTTGTTTAAACTTATCTGTATGAAGAAATTATGTAATTACTGTAAAGCAAAAAAAATTCTGCTTAAATTTAATTGTAGACACCTCAATAAACACTGAGGACGTGTATAGCTTTTTACCTAGGTATCCGGTTTGTGGTTTTAACCCTTTTGAGTGAGCTTGGTCCTCTGAAGCATTCCTCCAATAACCCTGACGTTTCTGTAGAGTACAATGTTTATTAAAATATCAAATTAAATTATCTGTTAAGATTCAGTGAAACTGGACATAAATTTTATTTTAAATGACTGAAGGAAGTCTCGAAAAACAATCGGTTGTTTTTCTTATTTCTAATCGATTCTTTTATTATATCACCTAATAGTCCATTAGAAATCTTTTAAATAAGTTGCGTGTTTCAGGTTGAGTGTCAAAACAAGAAAAGAGGTCTTCAGTTGATTTTTAAATTTAATTTTTTCCTTGATTATACTATTTACACATTATTATTTGCTGCTATAAAACCCCCATTTAATGATACGAGCCGTGTGTTGCTCGTTACTCTGCAGTCTTATACAGATAAGATATATCATTGTTATTCTTCTAATGATGGCGTTCTCCAACTCTGGAGTCTAACAATAGGTAGGCCCCAAAATAATATGGGCGCCATCAGACACGCACAGAAACGCTTAGAGCAAAACACCGTCTATCTTGAGGTTTGGTAATAGCGCAGTCGACACCACATATATATAAACATATTTCAAGGGAGAAAAATGACATTGAAAATGTCAATGAAATATGTAATTACCTGACAAAATATATAATGGGAACTCGAATAATGTATGTTTTGAGTTTCTACGATGTTTTATCTCATTCTCATATATTCTCGTAACTTCTCTTTTAATATTTTTGGTTTCTTCACTTGACTGTTTCACAATAGTTTAAAACATTCCTACAAATCCATTACTTTTTACTCCGATTAATGAAATAAATACTTGAAAATATTAAATTTTGTTCGACCTTTATTTAGAAGAAGGGAAGATAGAGAATATATATTTAAGTTGTTGAATGCATGAACACATTGATGAAAGCATGGTTGATAATCAGCTTCTATCTTAAAAATTTCCTTGACAGAATTTAAGAAGGCGGTGCTAGTTTAGATATCAAGCTGAAATTTTGTGTACCACAATAACATTTCTTAAAACAGATTACACATTATGAATTTAGTATAGTGGATTTTTAATTTTTTGATATGAAAAAGGTAATCAATTATATAAATCTGCATAGAAATGCTCCAAAAGATTGAAGAGGAAGTTGTATACTTTAATTGTTTTACATATCAGTCAACAATAATCTTCTTACATTTATTTACCTCGCTTCTTCGGAATAACTATGATTTTCTGAAATAATTCATTAGTTTGTATTTGCTATTTTGTAAATTTAATAGATAATGAGGAAAAAAAAGATAATTAACTTTAATGAGTTTGCTTAAAACAACAATGCAATTTTTGTATCACTATCGTTATACTCTGTTAACTGTTTCAGAAATATTTCTCTCGTTTACTTTTTACTAAGATAAAAATCATTAATTTTTTTTTATAGTTGAGCTCTCTCTAATAGGATTTTTAAAAAGTCCTTACCATACACAGTAAACAGTAACCATTTGCGGAGTTATTTAATTTAAAAAATAGCAGTGATTAATTTTGAAGACAATCCTAATACAATAAACATAGAACTTGAATATTAATTTTCTAATTTAATTTTTATTTCTGTATTTCATACTTTGTTTATATATTTAAAAAAAGAAATCTGCTCACTATTCACATATTATTCAATATTTTATATTTTGATTATAGTTTATTAATAAATTAATGCATATTTTTTAAAATGTTTCATTTTATAAAATGTAAAACAGACATGTTCCGAAAATACATCTCTCAACCAAAACTTTGTTTGAATTTTTTTTAATGTTGCAAGTTAATAATAAATAAGCATTCTAATCCAGTGCATTAAATCAAGGTTAATATGGATGCATTCATTAGTAATGCTCATCGAAGAATAAAGCCTAAATAAGGTAATATATTTTGTGGTTACTGAATGCAAGTAGATGATGGAATGAAAAAAAAACCGACACGAACTTCAATACTTTTGTAATCACGATAGAAAAGAATTCTTTTACAATTTGTTGAGAAAACCGAGCAGAAATTTCGCTGTTTTATCGCTATTTGTCTTCATTTGGCAGCTGAGAAGTCTCATTTTGTTGTCTAATTCGATACTTAGTGGTACTACTTATCATTAGCAGTAACGAGTTTTCGCTGTAATGTGAAGACATTGCTTATCCAATTTACATATTTAATTAAAGGATTTAATACCTCCTTATCACTCCTCCGCAAATAATTTTCCTTCTTTAAGCACGCTAGAGGCGGTTTCGGTCAGTAGTTTCTCAAATTCGTGATTTTTAAAGTTTGTGTTTTGAATATCTGGTAAGGAAATTAGATTTAAGATTATGGAAATTTCTAGAATTAAGTTAGCTAATGACTAATTAGCATTTTCCTTTTTGAATTCGGATAAATATTGATTAAGTGCTTGAGTGACATTTGAGACAGACGTGTTTCATTTAAGGAAGTAGTACTGTGATTTTTAAATGTATAAAATTTCGTTTTAGAAAAAAAAAAAAACTAAATTTGATGGAAAGTTAAATTTTATAAAAAAAAAAAAAAAAAAGAACTATATTACACTTAGTTACTTAGGCTTCAAAGTTCTCACTATTTATTACCTAATTTATTTATAATTTAAATCAAATTATTGATGATGGAATAGGATTAATAATACGATAAATTAAATGTTTTTAATTAAAAGGAAAACATTCTTTCAGTTATTACCTTAAGCTTCATAATGCATGCTTCTCACGAAAGTCAGTGGTGTACGTGAAAAACAAAACTTACTGATAAACAAACGAAAAGGTAGTGTATGCTAGTATTAGATTGAATGATAGATATATTAATACTGATCAATAAAATATAAGGAAACTGTAAATACAACATACAAAAAAGAATAAAAAGAAATAGATATTATATATGTATATATCTAGCTTTCTTAAGTAAGCACTGTTTATAATATTGCAACATATATATATATATTTATGTATGTATATAGTATAATAAAATAAATATAAACATGGTGAATATCACAGGAAACAAAGAATGGATAAATAATGGATTTGACAACCAAGAATAATAAACCAAAATATAAATAATTATATAAAACGCCAATTAACCCAAATGGAAAATTATTACGTTTTATAGAGCTGTCACTGATTTAGCGAGGTGAAATAGGGTTAAGCTTGCTTTACAGGGTCCTAACCTTCCCCTTCAGCAGAAAAGGTCTACATAATTATGTAAGAAAAATTTTAGAAAATACCAAATTTGAAAAATGAAGTTAGGCCTAATAATATCACGCGTAAACTTACAAATTTTACACTTCTTTATAATTTGTTGATACGAATATTTCTCCTTGGAAAACGTAGTTACGTAACCTTCGAGCAATCTTTCAATTTTATATAGGAGCCATTTTTAAAGTAAATATTTTATTTTACATTCCAGTAAAAAAAAACATTAGCAGACGATTATTCTGAAATTGTCCAAGTTTTATCTCATAATGCAAACGAGAAAAAGAATTACAAAATCGTTTCCATAAAGTGTGAACAACCTTCTGTATTATATCAACACGTAAATGCTTATTTATTTTTTATTATGTAGGAATTTATTTTGTTTTTCTTCCTTTCAGTAAATTAGTAAAATTTTTAAATCTTTTATTTTTGACTTTTCGGTATGCTTGTGCCCCTCCCCCCTTTAGGGTTATCACGCCCCCGTAGGGGGAACGACCTACAGTTAAAGCAACGCTGCCCTGTATGTTTGTAAATATTTTCTTCAAGATATTAGTATTTAGTATGTGTATTCGTGTTTACGTGTACTCTTTTTTTTATTTTAATGCAAAAGTACCTTAAAAACGTGATTATGTTTAATTTACTCACACTTGCCTTCTAATTTTTTTTTACATAATGGCTTAAAGGAAAAATTGAGAGATTTTGACTCAGTCAATCTTTATAATTTTATGGTTTTGTAATACAAATGAAACTTAATTAAGTCTTTTTAAGAAACATTTAGTGACGCTAATAAACGAAACAAAACAAAAACTTACAATTGAAAAATGCTCATCATTCTCATTGATATACTCATAAAAGAAATTTTTGAAGCTGATTATTAAAAAGTTATATATATAGCTTAAACTTTGCAGGATCGGGGTTCAAACCTGCGCTCACTAACTGAAGTAAGATAACACTAATAAAGCACACACGTTCTGTAGCTGTTAGTGAGCTTATCGGAAATGAAAGGGAGCTTACCAGGAACGGATGTACCGAGAATTTACAATTGAATGATGCTCATAATAAATGAATTTTTTGTAATACTCACATAAAATAAATTTTTGAAGCTGATTATTAAAAATATATATATAGCTTAAATTTTGCAGGAGCGGGTTTCAAACCTGCGCTCACTAACTCGAGTAAGATAACATTAATAAAGCACGTTCTAGTGAGCTTATCAGGAAAGGAAGTACCGAGAATTTACAATTGAATGATGCTCATAAAGAATGAATTTTTTGTAATACTCACATAAGAGAAATTTTTATATAAACCTGGTTATTTCAAAAGTAATTATACAACTCGCAAAAATTTGAATAAGATAACATTAGGAAAGTGCGTTCTGTAGTTGTTAGTGAGCTTACATACGACATGGTGTGTGTGACTGTGTGCATACACTCATACTATCAGCAGAACGAACTGTGTGTCTAAGTTAATAGAATAACTAATTTTAACTTTCACAAGTGTCTCTGAATGAGACAGTTTTGGAAGAGTAATGCAACATGTGCTTCTCTTCTAACAGTTCCCTCGACGATGATGATTTCATGATTTAATCATGGAACAGTAGTCTCGTAGCAACAAATCCCGGAAGAAAGCACCTCTAGACGTGGGTCTGATTCTATAACCACTCTGCCATCCTACAAGCTTCCAAATTCTATCGCTTTTTGTATATGAACACACGTATTTCATTTTAAAATTTAATTGCCTATCAGTTTTTTATTAAATTACGCAGCTCAAATGAATCCATTTAAAATTTTTTTTATTTTCCTTGCTGGAAATATCTGTATTTATATGTTATAGAAATGTTTAATTTTTTAAAAATATACGGAATCACACACAAGAAGGATTTAGCAGACTTTTAGGAATTACATAAATGTTACAGAATTACATTATGTTTCACTATAATTTAGACAAATAAAATTTTTACGTGGATTAAAAATGTGACATATTTTATCTCATACGAACATACAAAAAATTTAAAAAAAAAATGTTTGAACTATAATTTTAAAGCATGGCAACAGAAAATGTAATTTATATAACTCTGTATGTATTACCTGAATATACACTTTTTATAAATAGTTTTGTTTCCTTTCCTGGCAGTTCATTTTTCCAAACATATTTATATATAATCTATTTTACTGCTGAAGCAAAATTTTGATTTAGAGGAATGTCTTACCTTTAGCAATATACATGGTGAAATAAAATTAATGACAAGTGAAGTAGAACACATAACTGCAATAGAAAATAAGAAATTATTAGATTCAGAGAAAACATTTAGCAAATTTAATTTGTCGTAATACCTGTAAAAAGGGATCGTAGTAACGAAAAGCAATGAAATGCAGTTCCCAAAATATTAAACTCAGGGATATATTACAGTCTTTAGAACAAAAAATTTTTTGCACCACATCATAATTTTAAAATGATGAATGTCGTCCTTCCGGTATAGTAGTTAGTGACGATGACTGCTGTGGCGTAGGACCTGGGTTCGAATCCTGGAGAAGGCATGGATGTTTGTAAATATATAACACTCTAAAAAGCCATCGAAACGCCAGTATTCTCGGGAGGTTAGTGGAAGGAGAAGAGAGGTAGGAGGCTCTTAAAATTGGGGTTGAACGGAGATAAATCGTACTGTCCCATTGCTTGGGGCTCAAGGCTACGACTAACGATAGGCGTACACCTAGCCCCTTGCCATGATGAATTTCGTGGGCATGGATCTGAAGCAGTCGAGATCAGGTAGCATAAGCAACAGCAACAACAAAATGATGAATTGCTTATGTTAAGTACATCAAAACAGCTTACATATTGTGACATAACAGGAGTGTTACACATTATATGCTTTTATAAGTGAAAGAGACATTCTTGTATTTTTATGTCTTTTATGAGAAATATAAAATGTAGGTGTATATAATGATAATATGTGGAATTTGATTTGGTTGTTATAGAGTTTACACACAGAATTTCTTACTACTTTTCTTGTCGCACTGATCAAATAAGTAAAATCAAAGACCACAGATAATTACTAATATGTATCTTATTTAATCCATTAACTTAGTTTAAGAGATAATTCCGTGGTTAACTACAGTTGGGTTTCTGTTCTCTAATAATCTTCGATTGCTTATGTTCATTAAACAATAAATACATAAAAGTATTCTTTCCATGAATTATATCAAGATAATTTTATTTCAGTTATATACTTTTTAATTCTGGCTTTGAAGTGAATTAATGTTTTTACATTTTAACAATTATCTTTTTGTGACTACTCATTTCTCCTTGTTTTTAATAGAATACACAAAAATAAGATTTTAAACTTTTTTTCTGTTTTTAGCTTCTAAAATGTCATTACAATATCTTATGAAAAGAAATATCTTAAATATTTTTTTCTATCATTAAAGTGAATAACTGTTTATTAAGGTGCCGAAACATTGTATTAAAGGATCAAATTCTTTCTTAGAATATTATTTAGCTATGGTAAAGAAATCTTAATTAACCATACTATAATTATATGATTTCTAAAGATGGTATAGTACTGTTCTGTATCCAGTTTAATATACTTTCCAGAACATGACATCCGACCAGCTTCAAGTATCTAGATGAATTTCAAATTTCAATTATCTATGCATTTCAGAAATTTAACTATACGCGAAGAAAAGTTTAGAAAACTCAATAATTTGAAATAATGAAATAAAATTTTGAAAAATGAAGTTTATAAATTCATTTAGATAACGTGTAAGATATTACTTAAGACAGTAATAATTTCTCTAAAAGTCATTCAAAATTAAAATTCAAAATATTTTTCATATTTAACTTCTTTCTTCTTTTTTTAAAAATTCATTTCTATAAGAACAAATTTTTAATACGGTACGAATTTTTACTCAGATAAATAATGCGAAAGAAGAATTAATTATTACACCTACTACTTTGAATGTTACATATTGGAATAAAAAATGTTTGAAAAAGTTAAGATCTCTGTTTAAATTTTTTTTATATAATAAATACTTTCGATATTTAAGAAACTCATCCTATGGATATTGATGAAATTATCAATTTATTTGCAAACTGGAATCAACATTTATTTAAATAGTTTTAATTTAAATATTTTTATAGAAATTATGAAATCGTCATTTTTATAATTCACAGGAGGTAAATGGACTAATATTATGCTAATATATACTAATACATTTTCTTAATAATTCATGTGTATCAGAATGCAATCACTCAATAGTTATAATTTCAAATTTGTTCTATTATCAAGAATTTTTTTATCATTCAATATTTTTATGTGAAATTATTAACTTCATTTGGATTAATTTAAAAAAAGGTAACAATTTCGAAAATATTTTTAATAAAAATCTCAAAATTCTTTGAATTTATTCTTTTAAATATTTTTTGGTGTTAATTATAATAATTTGTTCGAATAAAGATCAGAAAATATAGAAGAAGAATGAGTTAAATGGAAACTTAAAATGTTTAGCAAAAAAAAAAAATCACTATAAAGCAAATGAATAAAAAAAGTGTACGAAAAGGGTGTTACTCAAATAATACATTTAAAACAAAACCCAAATAAATCAAAAGGAAAGTAACTTTGTTGATTTTTTGTATAAGTAAACAAATATTTCATTGAAAATTGTTTTCATTATAGTTTTTGAGTAGCAAATTTAAATTTTTTAAGTTTGCATTTAATCCTTCCTTTAATCCCTTTTTAACGTTTTCATCAATATTAAGTGAAAGAGAAAATTATTTCAGCATACAGATTTTAGATAAATAAGATCAGTGATTTAATTCTAACGAAAGTAATTTGTGCTGACAGTCTTATTTAAATGAACACAAAGTTATCGAAAATCAAGAAGTAAACTTATTTAAAATTTTAGAAGGCATTTTATATTCATGCTCAGAAGACATATTTATACTTGCATTAATGTACATTATTTACACTAAGTTTGCTTTTCTGTATTTACAAATAATTTGAGCTTAAAAGTTGTAAAAGTGACTTCGAAACATCTTTCCAAAACGAACCTAATAAGATATACTAATCAGCATTGCAAAACCATTTTTATTCTTAAAAAAAGGAATGTTTAAAATGTTGTTAAGGTATCCGACTACTTCCGACAACTTTTTTTTGAAAAAATGAAGTATGGGGATTTTTTTTGTGATTTTTAGATTTATTTAGTATATTTTAAGGAAAAATTCTAAAATTGAAAACAGAAAAAAATTTATTATTATTATAATGGGAAAAAACTGATAAAAATGTGCAAAATATTACATAAATGGGGCCCGCTCTGTACAAAAATTTTATGAACATATTCTCAATTTTGATATGTTACTTCGTTATTCATGTTTGAAATGACCTTCAGGATAAGAGATATTTTAATTTTTACAAAAACTAGAGCTTTTTATCTTAAAAATAATATGAAATCGCTTAAAAAAACAGTGATTATATTCACATAAAGAACAGTACATTTTGAAATGAAACAGTGATTCATAAATCTGATGTCAAAGCACTTCTACAGTTATACAGAACATACACAAAAAATTTCAGCAAATTATTTTAAAAACTTTTTGAGCAATCGCTGTCCCCGTTTTAGCTTTTCGAAAAAAATACATTTCGAATAAAATGCATTTTAAAGTTTGACATCTTGTGTAAAGTTATGGCAATAGCTCTTACTAAAACACTTGTAGATTTTGTTCTAGTGAATGGAAAATAAAAACTTGGTATTTTTATTAAGCTAATAAGATGGCATATAAAATAAAATCATAAGAAAAATGTGTCTATTTTTGTAAAAAAATCATGGTTTTGGGTCTGTTGGATACCTTAAAGAAGATACGTACATATATATTACATCTCCTTAATTTAATTGTTTTTGGATCAAGGATGATAGGTACATTTCTTCTTAAAGATTATAATCAAATGAATGTAGAATTATAAAGATTCGGAAGCTATTTTTATTATAAGTAGTTTGAATAAAAATAATCTTTTTTATAGCTCCTAAGATACTAGCCAACTCCAAATAATTCGAGAAAAATAATCTGTTAAAAGAAATTTTATTGAAATTTTTAAATAATTTATTCCGTTTAAAGTATAATAGTTTTTAATTGTGTTTCTACTATTGTTGATGTCTTTTCAACTGGTTTTATTTAATAATATATATATATATATATATAAAAGTATCGTGCTAACATAGAGCAAATAACAAGTTCAACCTTTTTCTATTCTTTGTTTTTATATTCCCTCGGGTACACAAAAATACACACCTTATAATTTAAATACGCCCTCTCGTGGAATAGACGAATCCTAACAACTATTGTGAATAACTTTTACTGTCATAAAATTATAGTAACATCAAATGAATTACCTGTAAAAGATTCCAGAGCTTTTACAATACTATTAGTATTGTTTATCAATAGTAATATTTCTAGAGATTAACTAAAAGTTCATTAACGTCACATGTTTGAAGTGACAAGAAAGCTATAGATGTCGTATTTCTTAATTCTGAACTACGATTAATTGAAGAGATCCCCTGATCCCGTATCCCTCTCTCCAAATTTCTATATCATACCAACAAAAGTACTTTGAACTTCAACAAATTTAACGTGCATGTGCCTCACTACACGATATGCACTTTAGTTGAATCCTAATCCAAATTCAAAATTCGACTTAACAGCGCTGACTACGAGATCTTGACCACGATAACTCGACTAACACGGTCACGAAACTGAAAAAATTGATATGACAAAATCAAATATTGATTAAGATAAGTTTTCTCAATCTCATTTCATGCCTTTATTTCAGTATTGAACTACAGCAGATCCTATCAATACATCTAGAACTCAGATTTGTTATATACTTGAAATGGTTCCATTCACAAAGGATCTTCTACTTTCTAGGCATCACTTTGATGTCATGAACAAACGATGCCTATAATCTAAGTCTTTGCAACTGTTTTCTCAGGTATGAAGTAATAATTAAAGCGTTTGGGAGACGCAGTAACATTTGATTTCAAACTGATGATTGCGTAATTGAAATGCCATACGAGTGGAAATGTACAGGTTATTTATGATTGAATAATTTGATTATCTGTCTGGGGTAATTGCACTGGAATGTTCTGCCACCAGTTACGTTTACAGGAATTGTTAGTCGAGGGAACAGAGGATGATGAAAATTAATGAAGAATTAATATGTTAATATGTAATAAGTTATTTTATTAGTTATTCAGGAGTTTAACTAATTTTTATAAGTAATGGTGTAAGTAAAAGCCTTGTTATTTAGATATTGATTACAGTCATTATAACCTTATTGAATTTAAGAAATGACATTAAATCAAGGATATTTCTATTTATGTCATTTCACTTCGTACCTATTTAACTACAGATGTCTAGGCATTCTATGCAATGGGAAAAATAGTGAAAATATAAGTACTTTTTGTAGTTTAATATTTTAAAAGCAAAATATGCTCATAACGAGTAAACAATATATCTGGATGGAAACCTTTTTTCTTTGAAGTTCTTCGGTAGGATTAAACAAATTATAACATGTTGTTGTTGTTGCTAATGCCACCTGTCTGACGCAGTCGATAGAGGCCTACGAAATTCATTATGGCTAGGGACTAGATGTTCGCCTGTCGTTGGTCATAGCCTTGAGCACCATGCAGGTGACAGTGCGATTTAGCTCGGTTCCACAATTTTGAAGAACACCGAGGGGAAGGGTCAGGAGCTTCGCACCTCTCATCCCCCGCCACCAACCACTCGAGAGGACTTGTAGCTCGACGGCTGTTTAGAGTACCTCTCCATGCAGTGACTGTTACAAAAATCTACGTCTTCTCCGGGATTGGAACCCAGGCCCTACGGCACAGCAGTCAGCATCGCTAACCACTAAAAGTAATGTTAGCAATTTCTTTGAACTATTCATTAGAGGAGAACTGAGCATATCCAAAACTAAAGATACATTCTGCATACTTTAAAACACCTGGACGCTTTCACAAAACATTTCTTATCCGCAAAATTGCATCGTTTTCATCCATCGACATTCTCATGCCACATTTTTCAAAAAATTATGTTTTGGAATAAATTTTTTTTTGTTAAAAAAGGTTTTAATGAGTTATTGTCCTCTAAGCAAAAGCGCACTCAATAAAGAGAGATATTTCGTGTCCTGTTGTTTTCTTGTGAGCCGTTTTTGTCAAAGTATTGCACATATGCATTTTAGGTTTCTTCATAAAAAGGGTGCACCCTTAATTAAGGTATTTTTACCCAAAGAAAACGCTTGCTTCATCATTAAGTTTCTTATTATGCATTTACACAACCCATATCTTAATGAAAGTCTATAAAGTTCACTAAAACTATTCAAAATAATAATTATTAGCAGACTTTTGAGCTCTAGTTTTTCATTTTTTTTCCTTTGATTTCTGCTTCAATTTACATTTATAATTCAGCAATAAATGGGTGTTTCAAATACTACAAATAGTAAGAAAATTTTAAGCTACTGATTTATTTGAATGTGATGAATAAATAATTTTGAATAGATAAATTTATCCATAAATTTTAATCTAGTTGTAGGAAAAACAATTATTCGCAATAAGAGCAACTGTTTCATAAATAGCTTTTTATTAAATTTTATCCTAATGTATTTAAAAAATTATTGCGCAATCAGTAAAATTTTAAAAATCAGAACTTAAATTAAGTTTTGCAATAAGAAACAATGTTTTTGAAAGCGATTTTTGTAGTTTTGTTTGATGTAGTTAACCCGCGGTCACTCGCGCCTGTTTCTGCTACCGTCGTTACTCTCGGCGTGTAGAGAACACCCCAAACATTTAACACGTGTATTTAATTATGAAAATAAAATTAAGTCATTATGATACATATTTATAAAGTACAAGATGTTTTTAGTATTATACAAATAAAATTATTAAATTTATTGCATACAAATGAGACGTACATTAATTCAAACTAAACATACAAAATTTTCATTTTAAAACACATAATATTATATTTTTCATAAACCAGTATATATAAAACGTATATACCAGTAAAAATATACTTTATAATTAATGAGATAATGATAGTAGAAAGTATAGAAAAATAATATTTTAATCATTTTCCAAACATTCAGAGCAAACTGTATACAAATGCTCAATTTCTCACGGGAGTTCTCAGCCCCCCAGATAAACTTTTGAGGATTATTACATACTAATCGTACGGGAAAGAGAGATTGCATCAGACCTGAAGGTTCACTGACCTAAAATGTGCACCTACAGAAAAAATCGTGGTTCTACGCATTCTTTTTAGAACCCTGGGAGGATTTTCTTGTTGCTGGGGTGTACAGAACACCCCGCGCGAGAGATCGCGGGTTAAGGCCTGATATACCGGGTGGTGCCGAATTCGACCGAAAAATTCAGAGGTTAAATAATAGACAGCAGGGGGACGACAAATCACCATAGAAAAGGAACTGTTTATTAAACTTAGCTTTTGCAAATGTAACAAATAATTAGTGCTTTTGAAAGTACAATACAAATTATTTTTCACGTCAAATTTAAAAACGTAATCAACTGGTTACACATAACATTGCTTAAGACCTAAAGGACAGTTCTAAAATTTCATTTAATCATTTTAGTATTTACTGTATTAAGAGATTTTTAAAATTAATTGAACTTCAGAAAAAAAAAAAAAACGTGCATTTTAAAGACGACATATTTTCCTCGGAAGTACAGCACAGATTAGGAGCTGATTACAATGTCTTAAACATTTATTAGAAGCATTCTTGAAAGAGCATAGTAGAAAAATCTTGTGAATCTTTAAAGAAATATTTCGTTCTTTAAGTAATTATTCAAAAATGCTCTGAAATGGTCACCAACTAAATTAAAGACGACTTATTAAATCTTCAGTTTATTTTTACCATATTACAGTCATTTCAATTCAAAAAGAAAATAAATGAAAAGGAAGGGAAAAGGAATATAATTTTCACATCTTTATAAAAAATCGAATTTTTGATGGTAAAAGAGAATTTTCCGTAATTTCAGAAAATGTTTTTACAAAAATATCACATTTATGATTTCTAGACAATTAACATGTGAACAAAATGTAGGCAAAATCTGTTATTAGAATAGAAAATAGGTGGAAAAAAAAGGTTGAAATTAGTTTCAATTTTATGCTTTCCAAATATTATAACATTTTTACATCTGAAATTTCAATTTTTAATACAACCTAAAAAAAACATATATGCATTCGACATTTTGGATTTTCAAATCTGAAATCGAAATTTTTAAAATAAATTAAATAGAGGAATTTGCATATCCCATTCGAAATTATACATTTTTGTAAAATCCGAAATTTTAAACAGGAAAACATTGCAATTTTTAATTATAAGAATACTTGATAGAATAACTAGGTAATATTTTACAAAATAGGTATATGTTTAATTTGGATATACTGAGTGGCCATATTATTATGACCAGTCTTTTAATATCTTAGAGAGCTACTTTTTGTATTTTTTAATATAGACATGATATCTCTCGGCATGGATTATGTAAGACGTTGATAGATCATCTATAAAACTAGAAACTTCGCTGAAGAATAGCACTTTCCAATAGAGGGAGAACGCATGGTTGTAGATCTAGATTTTGGGTGGCTTTTTCAAATTATCATATAAAATGAACTTTAGGATAAAGATCTGAGAATTATGGAAGCTAAATAAGAAAATTGGCATTGTTTATGCTTCTCAAACCAAAGTTGTACAATATCAGTGCTATGGCATGATTCGTTATGTTGAAATTATCCATAGCCCCAAGACATATCTTCAAGATTACGGGAAGTAATTGCTCTGCATTTATTACACATGATAATTTATTCAGACATCTATTCAAAAGAAATAAAATTATCCAAAGATTGCCAGTAAAACAATCCACAAAACATCAGATGAGCTCTATGAGCAGGAATTGTTTGTAACAGTATATTTAAGAGGTCATGTTTTCGTGATATTTCAGCCAAATTCTAAAGGTATCCGACTACGTTCCCAGAACCGTGATTTTAAAAAAAGCGCATAAATGGATAATTGCCATGATATTTAGAGTAACTTAGATTAGAATACATGTATAAAATTGTTCTATAAGGACATTTTGACAAAAAAAATTATTTAAATACACTATTTCGGAAAAAATTAACTTAGAATAACCTGTTTCCAAAATGTTCTCCTTTTGTGAAAAATGCTTCTATAATAATAATAATTTGCCTGTATATAGCTCAGATCTCTCTACGGAGGCTCAACTAGAACTTTCTAAAAATTCACATTATTTTCAAAGTTACCATCAATTTAAATAATTATTGGAGTTTTTCCTTAACACTGCTCCTCTCTGTTGTCATAAAATATGGATAAACCCACTTCTAAGTTATATATTTCAAAACTCCTAGTTCAGACCCTATACAGAGATCTGAGCTATATACAGGCAAAATATTATCATAATAGAAGCATTTTTCACAAAAAGAGAACATTTGGGAAAAAAAAATTATTCTAAGTTAATTTTTTGCCGAAATATTGTATTTAAATATTTTTTTTTGTCAAAATGTCCTTAAAACAATTTTATACTTGTATTCTAATCTAAGTAACACTAAATATGAAAATTATCAATTTATGCGCTTTTTTAGAATCATGGTTCCGAACGTAGTCGGATACCTTAACTCGTCTACCTGTGTGATGTAAAATAGATTCATCGGACTCCATTACTTTCTACGGATTGTTCACTGTCAAAAACTTAAGTGCCTGAACGAATTTGAGACATTTCATTTGTTTTGTCGCATACAGCTTTTGGATTGGTCATCAATTTCCTAAGCCTATTTGGTCGATAGTACGGCAAATACTTTGATATACTTTCAGATGACCTTCGATTAAGATCTGTTGAAAATTTCCTTCACTATTACCATTCTGTAATTTCACAATTCAGAATATTCAAATCACGCGTTTCACCCAATTTTTCATCACCCTAACGACTGCAAATTTCTTATTCAGATCTATTTTTTTGTCTGAAATGATACACTTTCATTATAGCTAGTTGTGATTTTTTCACAAATTTGTTAGTACAATCATCTGTTAGTGCATCACTGCTTTCAGATGGTAGGTTCTGTAATAAATCCAAAGCCTTTTGAAGAGAGAGCCTCTTCTTTACAGACATTCTAAGAAAAGAAAAAAACAATTATAGCTTTTTTAAAATCTTATTATTGTCAAATCACAGTTTAATTAAAATGTTAGTTTTAAAATAAATTGGTTCAGATTCGCATTTAAAATTTTTTTTGAAAACGTTAAAAAAACAATTAAAGAGAAAAATAGATAAGTTAAACTAAAAAGAAATGCCAAAAAAAAAAGTATAATTCTATTACACTTTCATAAAGACACTACAGCACAACGAAAAAACAATAAAAAACTACTTGGATGAAAAGTAAACACAAAGTCCTTTCTCGAACATCCAGTATACTGGCGGCAAGTACCACATCCAGCGTACCAGTAAGTACCACAAAGTTATTCAACTGTAAACCCAATTATATACGATGTTCATTTAAAATAAATAATTAAATCGTTTTCTGTGTCTGAACTAACTTATTAATAAAAAGACACCTTTTGACTATAAATACTTTTACAGAACAAAAATGACAATCTTGGCAATCCTATCAAATTGGTAGCTGAAAACATAACCTAAGTTTTAAAACTATTCGCCTTCTCACTAAAATACTCACCAGAGAACTCGTGTAGCAAACTATCCTTGAACAGTGGAAATAAAAGAGTGTTTCTGCTAAGTACCGTCAGAATATTCGAAAAAATGATTATTCTATGTAATTTTAAATTTGGTAGTACTTAGAAGTATTGTTAGTCGGAAAAGGGTTAATAAACAATATTATCAAATTGAGGTACATCACATGATATTTAAAATCTTATGCTAATGCAAAAGCCGACGTTGCCTTGAAATTGCACCCATATCAATAACAGTAATTTCTGGGCGCATATATGTATACAGTTCTATGAAAACATTTTATTTCATTAACTTTCAAGTAATTAATTTTTACTCCAGAAACTTGATTAGTTATACATTTTGGATAAGTATATAAAACTATTTCTGAAATTATTTTAATGATTACAAATTTTTAAAATTAGTTACAATTGTTTTAAACCTGGTGTGAATTATAATGTAATAACAAATTCATTCTTTTTTATTCAGTTCTTTTAATATATTTTTCGATCTAATGATTTAAAATCGAAAAATATCGAAATGCATATTTTTGGTTGTAGAGTAAAAATAATTTTTAATTGCATATTTAATTGAATTATACCATGGAATTATTATATTAATGCATATATTTCCGTGTGATTATTTCATTTGAGTTTAAAAAAATATTTTATATTTTAAAACAAAAAGTAAGATGCAGTTGTCTCGTTGGCTTAGAGGTATTTTGTAGATGCGAAAATCATAAGAGCACACGTTTTATATAATTACCTGAATTGTGTGTAAAAAAAATCCCTTAAGTATCAATTTGGATCTGGTACTCTCGGCAAAATTAATTCATGGTAATATTTAGCATCTAACTGGAGCTTGAACTAAATTCAGGTGTTTAAATTTGGTAGCGAGAGCCACCACTAGATGGCGCCTCTACCGAAATGACTCTCACATTTGGGAATTTGCCCTGTCTGCAAAGGCTCAGTTGCTAATATGCAGCTCATTAGAGGGAAAAACAAGTGAGATGCAATTTATTAAATTTTCTTTTAAGAAAGTCACACACACACACAAAAATCAATATTGTCGGTTGATTCATTTATATTTATAATGTCAATTAACTGCATATAAGTATATACATAGCTTTTTTTATATAAAAATGAGAAATATGGTTGAATGCATCCATAATATAAATTAAAATTTTTCCAAACATCTTTCGCTTGAATAAAATTAATTTCTAATAATCCAAAGTCTACATTTATTATAAAGTAAATTAATTCAAAATAATTTTTATTAACTTTATTAAAGATTAAATAAGCTTCAATTAAGAAAATATATTAAGATCAGTTAATTAGCTATTAGGGAACTATACAATAATTTTCTCATTGGAATTTGGTAAATATTTTTAATGCATTTAAAATATATTATGCGATACTTCAATTAGTGTGTATAAAAGGATTTCTGATTAAGTAAACATGATTAACGAAAGAGAAAAGTTTTTCAATAAAGAAACTGCTAATTCTCTTTCTTCTAGTGAAGTAAAATAAGTCTCAAGTTTTCGAAACCATCATAAAAATCCGGAAGCTAAATTTACTAATTGAATTTAGATGTATCACCATTTTGCTAATTAAATTTAGATATCATCATGTAGGGGTTTTGGTATTTTAAGCTTCTTCATTAATTATTTAATCAAGCGAATCAAGAAGTAGAAAGTCAACATGTGTCACTGAGAATAACTTAATTAAATTCTTAAAGCAAAAACACAAGTTACGTTATCTGCAATATAGGTTTTAAAAACATTTTTTAAAGTTTATTATTCATCAACTTTAAAAATGTAAAAGTGGAAAACTTAAAACAGGCAACGAAGGATTAAAAAGGAGGGAAGTATGTTTTATTAGAAAAAGATTAAATGTTCTAAAACTTAATATTCCTGATTTTCCTAAATATTAAATGTTCTTTTTACTTTTTTTTTTTGACGTAATTGGAAAAGAAAATAGTACCAGATTAAAGAGTAGTGCAATCGAGGGCTGATTTACCTCAGGGGAAAATAAATAAGCGTATATTTTGTACTCTATTGCCGCAAAGCTTCTAATCAAAACTCCTTTCTTATTTTTTTTCATACTTTACTTTCGTAATTTAGTTAAATAGCCTTAAGTTTACTCTTGGCGATTCTATTTGCGAATCTATATTAACCACTTATTAGGAAATTCATAAATTAAATTATTAGATAATGCAGGCAAAAAAAGAAATAATATTTGATGAGATTTTAAATAAATTCTCTCATAAAATGTGGTCCTTATGTATGAATAAATAATGAATGTTAAATAGCGATGTAGACCGTTAAAACATTGTTTTTCCGAATTCGAATTTGTTAATAAATGTTATCCTCAAATACTCGTCATATTGAGATTATTCTGATTCACTCAATTTTGTAATACATAAGACTTTTTAAACCAACTTAAAATATATATTACTAAGAAAATAGCACTTTTGATCACATTATATTTTTACATTAACTAATTAGGATTGTAACGCTCCCAATAAAAAAAAAGCTTTGTAACTTGATTTTACAGCATTGTAAAATCAAGCTTTTCTTATTTGGAATTTATCTATTACAGAACTTTAAAATAGAAAAGAAGTTATTTTATTTAAGGATTTCAAAATGTTTTGTGCCTTACGTTTACTTAGAGTAGCTCATTCATCATTAAAGAATAAGAGATGTACGTTATGTGTGTGATTAATATATAACTATAAATACTTTTTTAAAATTTTCTGCAAGGAAATAAAATTTGTTTCTTTTGTAAAATGAACCAAAATAAAATAATTGACAATATGCTGTTCTAAAATTTTAGATAAAACTAGCTGACCCGGCCACGCTTTGCTGTGGCTTTGTGGTGTAATACGTTGATTTAATATTATTCTTATAGTTATTCAATGCAGGCAAATTAATTTTCGCTTGCAATTTTGGAGAGTTGAAATTAAGCATAAACAACATAATGCATTTCATTTTGCATTTTATTCCCCTCCTATTTTATTATAGTATAATGCACGAATTACTTATGAAGTTGTTAAATAACAAATGAAACTTTAATTTCATAAATGAGGTAAATAACGACGAATTTTAGCATTTTCTAATATTATTTTCACCATTTTAAATTATAACAAAAATAATTTTAATATAATTAATAGCTATATAGGGTGTACAACATTTTTCAATAACATGTCTTTTGATAACTGAAATAAATTCGACGGTTTCCCCTCACGTTAGCTTGGAACACATAGTTGCCCATGCGGGAAACATGGCTTGTCTGTCCAAGACCCTTAAGTGACATTGTTTAGCTTTGAGATTTATTTATGGTTATCGCGATGGACAAACAAATCGGAAATAAAAGCCTTTGGAATGGAATTGGAGATTCTGATGGTATCAGTGGAATACATTGCAAAAGGAAGATTTCTCATTTAAACTTTATTATCAAATTAGTTACTTCAACATATTTCCCGGCAATTCTTCTGATGTCCAAACATGTACCGTTGCATTATCTAGGTGGGTTTAAGTTACGCAGCAGAATAACCAGGGATGCAATCTTTAACCGAAGATTGTGCGGTGGCACTCTTGATAAATCCAGAGAATTCAAAACTGAGTTGGAAAATTTAGGGTTTCGTTTTCATCAACAATAGTATCGATTGTTTTAAAAGACAGTATATCACCTAGCAACAATTCTTCATCTGAAAGTTTATTTCGTCAACATCGACATATTTTCTGCCTAAGTAACATATGATTACAGAGCCAATCATTATCTAGATAGTTATTTAGTATATCCAGGAAGACACTTTCAATCAGTTTATTTTTGCTTGAACAACAGTGCAAAAATTGTCTGGCAATTTGATACATTATGTATTGAGATGCAGTTGCTTTTCATCATTTTCAATATCAGCAGTTGGTTAGAAAATATTTGCTCCGATTTATCATTTTACAACTTTACTCGCATGTTTATGGTCAATAGAATCTTTTTGATGTTTCTCCATAAAAAAAAAATTGTTTTAAACATGCGTTAATATCGTGAGAAAAAGTAGAGAGGGGAATGACTGGCAATGTCTGTCAGAAATCACCACAGTAGCAGGATAGCACACCCGAATATTTTTTCGTTACCATTTAAATCTTGTAAAATTCTATGTAATGCTTCGAGTGAATATTTGTTAGTCATGTTACATTTACCCTGATTATGGCTGAACTTCTTTGAAATATCGTAGTCATTCCCCCTTTTTTTATGTTACAAATTGCGTCTGGTTTCTTACGAATGTCTAATAGCAGCTTGAATGGTGAATGTGTAGTTTGTCCGCCATCAGAACAAAGTGGCAACATTAGCTGAAGATGAAATTGTCTGTGCAGTTTTCTGTTGCAATCGTATTTTCGCAAGACTTCGCCTGCAAATTTAGTTGCTATAGGGAATGAGAATCCGGAAGTGATACTTCAACGCAAGGCCATTCGACCTTATTCCAACAATATCTAACATAGTTACAGGAGTTTCTGAAATCCAAATACAGATTCTCGTTCCCCAACCCGAGAAGCACCCGGTGCCCACTTTCAGTGCTCTTACTCCTGCAAGCTCAGTCCCTAAAAGAGGAGGGTGCATCACGGCCGTCTGGCGTTATCCGGCGAAGTTATGGGAGCTTCTAAAATAAACTTCAGTCTTTTTTGCCACCCACAAAAACACCAGGAAAACAGGCTTCACCCCCCCCCGCTCAATAATTTTAAGGTAAGCCTCTGCCACTGTCGCCTGGCGTTATTTGACATAGTCACGCGAATTTTTTTAATTGGATTGAACATTCAGATCAACAGTCTTGAAATATGTCGAAGACTCACTTATTGGGTCCCTACGTCTGTCGGTTAGGCCCGTGCTGCTTTCCACGTATATTATGGTCGTCCGGAATCCTCCGAAAGAGAGAGAGAGAGAGAGAGTTACCGAATTTCCTACAATCCAATTTCTGATTCACATTCCCCGCCTCGAAACGCACACGCGATTGACTTTCAGTGCTTCAGCGCGTTCAAGTTCAGTCACTTAAGGGAATGAAAATCCGTATGCGGGACTGGAACGCGAAGCCATTTCACCTAATCCCAGCAATATCCGGCAAAGTTACGTGTGTTTCAGAAATCTGATTTCAGATTCTCGTTTAGTGTCAGTAGACGCAAACGGAGAGTAATTTGGGTACCCATGAGCCTGAAATTTCAGTTCCCGGAAGAGGATATTAGAGTCATCCGCCAAAGTTACGGGAATTTCAAAAATCCGTTTTCAGATACTCATTTACCATCCCCAAATACACCAGAAACGCTCTTTTCCTATTCCAAAACTTTTAGGATAAACTTCTGCTACGGTCCACGTAATTGACGATCGTCCCGAATTATCCAGCAAAGTTACAGCAATTTCTCAAATCGGATATCAGATTCGGATTGACATCTTGAAATGTGCCAGAGGCAAAGTTTTCGCTCTCCTAAACTTTTAAGGTAAGCCCCTGCCCCAGTGTGTCTAAAATACAGTCGTCCGGCATTATCCGGCAAAATTAAAGGTATTATTGAGAACCGATTCAAAATTCGGATTCCACGCCCCGAAATAAGCCAGGTTCTTACTTTTCGTGCACACTGATAAACAAAATCCGCTTCCGCAGGAACCCACTCATGTGACATTTTGTAAATTTTCCTGTTTCCCAGATTCTTGACATTTCCGGCAATAAAAAAAAATAATGACGTAATTAATTGTGATAAAAACTATCCTATGTTTTAAGTTGGACGAAATGACATATAATATGCAAAATTATATTCAGATCGGTTGAGTAGTTTCGGAGTTCATCGCGGACAAACATCGTGACACGTAATTTTTATATATAGAGATTTGCGATTAATGATCACATAAAATTTGGAATTTCTCTTAATGTTAAAAATAATTTCAAAATCATTTTTTCTTATGCGATTTTCTAGCAATCCTCGTTGTATTTAAATGGAGTTGTATTGTTAGGCCGTAATATAATTACAGCTTTTATTTCTGTATAAATAAAAATTATTTGTTTAAATACGTTTAATCTACTGATCTTTAGCATTGTTTTATCTGTGGTACATACATTACATTCTAATAAACACTAAATGCTCAATGCAATTAATTTATTACAATTAGTTTAAGTAATAGTATTTTCTAAAAAGTCTGAAAGAGGAAGGAATAGAATGTTTCATAGAATGTTTTTGCTTAAGTAGCAGTTTAATTTCCAGTTGATTTTTGCATTAAATTATTTAAGTTTTCCTTTCAAGTACGGTTTGAGTTGTAAAATTAATATTTAACTTTAAATTAATGTGTTATTTTGTTATATAAAGCTTTTTATACTCTTCAGTTATGCTTTAAAAATAAGGTAACGTATTTTTTTAATTGCAACAAGTTTCTTACATTGAAAATATTTTTGATAAAAAGATCTTTAAATATTTATTCAAAGTAAAGAATTTCGAGGAAGAAATTTTAGGAAAATGAATGAATTAATAGGATAATGAATTTATATATATATTTACCTAGTGAGAAAGAACATCCATTTTCTAAGATGTTGAATATTTCAAATATTTTATACATATATTTACAAGACTCAAGAAAGGTTGCCTAATCTGGAAGCATATTAAAATATTTAGAAAAATGTTTCGTAGCCTAATAATTTTTTTTTTAAATATACATTTTATTTTTCTCATTTTGGGCGAGAAGTAGCATTTAGTTTATGTTTATCATCATTGTACAATTGGAAATGTTCATTTTTAAAGACACATAAGGTTTTATCTTACTTTAAAGTATTTTCAAATGCAACTGGATAATTTTTTATTGCTTTTGGTTATAGCATTCAAATATTTTGAGATATTTTTTGTATTTATACTTATACTCAGCAAGTTTTAATGAGGAAAATTTATTGCATGATCATCCTAATTATTAACATAAACTTTAAATTTTCCTCTATTTATGACAATTATTATTAGAGCTTACACTTTTTTAAAGTTTATAAAGTGTTTTTTTGAGGAAAATTTATGGGGAAAATTTTAAAATACCATCCAATTTAAAATAAATGGTGCTTAGAGTTAGTTTTATTATCCATTTAAGCCTCCTTTCTTTAAATGTTTTTCTACAATGTTGTGATATCTACGTAGAAAACCCACAAATTCGACTGTTTGAGGTGAGAATGAGATTTCTTAATTGTTTATATGATTCAATGAGATGGACATCCATTGTTAAGCTTGAAGTTGTGCAGTATCAAGCTGAGGTGACTGAATGGTTAAAAAGGCACCAAAAGTTATATCCAAGTTGAAGAAAACAATGTGTAACAAGTGGTGTTATCACCAAGATTCTCGTCTAAAGCCTTATAAGAGGGATGATACCTGCCAAGGATTGTTACTTAACATGAAAGGTATATGCCGATAAGAATTATAGAGCTCTCTCGTGACCCTTTTGCTAAGTCTGAAAAAAATAACTTCCTGGCAAACAATATACAGACTTTTAGTAAAGTGATCCAGCGTCCAGTGGACGTTCTCCTCTGTGCACATCGCACAAGAGATCCTGTTTGGCAACGATTCGAAAACTTCATTCTTCAGCATATAAAGAGTGAGAATGTGTTCTTTTCACTGATGAGTCGCGATTCGGCACACAGAATAATTTTCGGCGCGAATTCATCTATATAGAAATTCGATGACGCTATCGTCTCTCCAGCATAAAAGAAATAGATAAATTTTGTGGTGGAAGACTCCTTATATGAAAATCGTACACCATTGCACGTATTTAATGCAAACAGTGTCACCGCGCAGGGAGGAATGTGTGTGAGTGAAGAGATTAATTCTTTGAAACCTATGATGTTTTTCAGGGTGCTGTAGTCCCGGGCCTCGTGTTATGGAAAATAAAAGAAAGAGACACAAAGCTCACTTTAATAATGAATCTCTTAAATAAGATATTCGTATTGTGAGTTGACTAAGGAAGTCTCTACTCGTAGATTACAGTTCTATGTAACATGTCTTAGGATGATCTGGCAAGTAACACTGCACGCCATAACCTGCTTCCCGGGACCACCTGGCTATAAAAGCCACACTTTTGGAAGAGTAGGGTTTATTTCCATCAACATTTTTCGACATCATCTGTAACATGATGACTGCTCGTTGTGAGGTCTACCTAGCAATACACTGAGGTCACAATCCATATTAGACGTACCTTTCTTAAGATATAATGTATCATGATTTTACTGTTATAACATGTATGTTATCTAACGTTTCATCTTTTTTTCAGTATTTTGTTGCCATATTCTTTCTAACATAGTAATAAATTTATGTGTCAAAACTCGGTGTAATAAATCGGATATTTCTCCAATTTGTTTTTTCCAGATTTTGTGGCCCCCCCCCCCCAATAGCAATTCTTTATTCATATTAAAGTACTTAAGGTAAGGTAAAAAATTATGTACTATAATTAACGCAGATCTTTAATAATGTATCATTAACGTAGTTATGACAAGCATTACAAGAAATTTTGAAAGTATTTAATATTGAAATTTCGAAAAATGACTCAACTGCTGTTTGGTTCTAATCAACAATGGTATGAGAACGAATTGCAGTAAAAATGAAATTTTTACTATTATATTAATTTATATGAAATTTATTTAATCCTACTTATGCATTTGATGCATGTTTGTTAGAAGGTGCAACTTTAAGAAAAAAAAAAAAAAGATGTCTGCTATTAATTTATTATCTAAAACTGTTCACACAAAAACTCTTCTTAATTTATGCGTTTAATATAACGATTTCTCAAATATTATAAAAGAAATATTTTTTTTAATTAACATGAAAACCCAAAACTAATAAACTTAACAAATGATTGAATTTAACTTCGAGAAAAGTTGGTAAAGTAGAAACCCGATATATTTTAGTTTGCTTTCCTTTTACAATATTTTCCCCCCTGAAAATCGAAACTATCACCGTTAAAATGGTCAACTATTAATTATTTTATTTCTTTCTTCATTGCCAATTCAAATTTTTGATCTGTTTTTCAAGCAGTTTTATTTTAAATCTTTGAGAACAAAATCACTGATGATTATTTGAAAAAAGAACGGGAATAAAATATGTTTAAAGAAAAATGATGACAGATTTATATGTCTGAAGATCTTACTGAAAGTCGACTAATGCAATTGATGTTTTTTTTATTAAAATGTGGAATCCAACATATAAAATACTTCTTGATTTAATGTTCACAGAACGTTTTCTTTAAAAAAATATTAACTCCATTCATATATTTTATATTGAATCCTACACGATTATGAAGAAAGAATGATTTAAAATATCATATAATCCATTCCCTCTTCTCGAAATTCTTTTGGTGTCTGGTGCTTAAGCGAATGGTCTTCTTGGAGCCTTATTATTAAATTTACACATTTTCTCGCAATAAGAGATATCCATCTGAATGCTCAATTAAATCATATTTTTTCCCATCCTTTCAAAGACCACTCCCAATTTCATTTTGTTCCCTGACAAAAAAGATGGATTTCACATTTCAAAAAACTTTCCTGTGCGTGAGAACAAGAGAATGAGAAAAACGAGTTTCAAAATGAGTCACATAATTCTGGAACAGATACGATGAAGGAGACAAATGAAATCTTGAAACATTTCTTTTTAAGAATTACAGGAAAGATGAATGGATTAGATATAATTTTTGGAGTATAAAGTGTAGAGAGGGATGTATTTCTCAATGCAGATATTTTAATTATTCGAGTAAATTTAATGTATTTTCCATTAATTGCATCTTTTGTTATGAAAAGGAGAATTTAAAGAATGCGTGATTGAATCCGATTATGTCAATTTGTCTCATTGAACATTTTGTACTTGCGCATACCCTAAAATCTCCAGAGAAGCTTAAACAAAGTAATGTTAAGAAAAAAAAAAAACCCTCTCAGTTTTAAAATGAAAACGTTACTAAATATATGAAATTAACTAATCACTATTAATAAAAAGTCGAAATATTTTTCTTAAGAATTGGCAACATGTTTAATGTAGTTTTCATTTAGTTTTCCGTTACAGACACCATATATGTGTATATGTATAACTTGCATAGTTGACAGTTTAATAAATTAAGAGCAAGAACTAATCGTTATTCTCCATATTCATTAGACGGTAATAATACATTTTATTGCATTTCAAATAAGTGAAATGTTTACTCATTTTATATACAAAGTCCTTCAAAGGAATATTTTAAATAATAAACAGGATTGATACTAATTAAAAATTCTTAATTCTAAATAAGAAGAAATATGCTTTGAAGTGCTTGACTACACTAGGAAAATCCCTGATTGTTCTAAACATTCAATATAAATATTTACTTTTCTGAAAACGGAATGAGTTCTCAAAAAATTGGGTGAGAGAAAGTAAACATACGTTGTGAAATGAAATAAACACACAACGATGTATTTGTTAGAACTTGAGGTATTTCTACAAAGAAGTCGCTTCCATATTAATTGTTTCTTAAGAAAATATTTATTTAAGCAACTTTTTTTAGTAAATAAGGGAAAATGAGAAAAATTTAAAAATATCTAGAGATTCTAGCTACTCCAGTTCAGTCCAATATGAGTCCAGCGATGCTCATTCTTCCAATTGTGCATTATAAAAGAACCTGATATTCACATGTAAAAAGACTGAAAGATAGCTCTAGCTCTATCATAAAATGTTAGAGATTATGATTTGTTTTCGCAAAGAACTTTGAAAATGACTTTTAACTCATAAAGTGTGAAACACATGGGATTATCTTACACACACACACACA
>BMAV01013306.1:197842-227309 GCA_019973955.1 Trichonephila inaurata madagascariensis
GTATTTTATTTTTTTTTTTTTTTCTTTATTTTTTTTAATTAAACACCACAATCATACACACACACACACACACACACAAGGATAAGTCTAAGCACGAAGCGTCCGACTGTAAGGACCGAACTTCTAAATAATAATTTCTAAAATTGAAGTAAAATTCTCTTTTACACTCTCGTAATCCCTTCCTCCATAGTAGATTTCTGTCCAATGTATTTATATTGTATTTCTACTTAATAAAATAAATATGCTTGCCAAATTTAAAGTCGAAATCTAATGACTCAATAAAGCATAGTTTTTTTATCATGTAAAATATAATCTCCTTGATAGTCGATTTTGATAAAACCCATTCTTAGTGGATTTTAATTCAACAAAAGAAACATTCATTTAGAATTTCATATCACTGATTTCTAGCAGCTCAAAAACGAGAATTATTTTATCTATATATCCCAGTAACTTTTTCTAACCCTATAAGCGTGGATTTACAGAAAAATTCGTTTTTAGCGGATTTCTTTTCTTCAAAAGAAACATGGCTTAGCAAATCTCAAATCTGTAGGTCTGAATTCAGAAAGTTAAATGCATTTCTATAACTCCCTTTAAATTCACGCAATTCCCTTTTAGTCAATTTTCGCAAAACCTCTTCTACGGCGGTTATCTACTCTATGAAAGGAACTGGTCCACCAAATTTCAAGCCTTTAGGTGTGATAGTTGAAAAACGGTTGTATTTATATACAATGCCCCTTAAGCCCTAACAACGCCTCATGAGTCTCGATTTTCGACAAACCGTTTTCAGAAAATCTCTACTTTATGAAAAGAACATGCTTGCCAAGTTTCAAATTTTAAAGTTTAATAGATCAAAAAGAAGAATATTTACATATAACAGCTTTTAATCTCTCGCAACTTTCCTCAGGGGTCGATTTTCACAAAAGCTTTTGTTTGTGGATCTCTATTGCACGAAAGAAATACGCCTACAAACTTTCAAGTAATTAGGTCTAATAGTTCCGGAGATAACGGGATGAGTGAGTATGAATCACTTTTTACTTTTTTATATATATTTAAAATATGTTATTCATCACAACTTAATAATCAATTAAAAAATTGAAATTATATGAATCTTATAACATTAAATCCCATTTCAAAATATCAATGGCGAATATAGTGGATAAAATTCCAACGTTTTCAAACAAAATTAAAAAGTTATGAAATAAAAATTTATAAAATATCCAAAAGAAACCTCGGACTTAGGACCGATAAGTGGGGTTAAACTAATTTGATGGAGCCAACCTTCCCCCTATTGCAACTTGGCAAGTTAATCGGAAAATATCCAATTCTCAAAAATTTAAAAATTAAAAATTAAAAACTTAAAATTAAACCATTAAACTTGAAAAATTAAACTATTTGCCATCGCATTCTGAAAGATATTATAATATTAAAATATTAAAATTCTAAAACAATTAAGTGCATAATATAAGTGAGCCATCGAACACCAAAGATGACGCACCCTTCTTTAAAATAGTCGTATAGGTAGAAAAAATGTGTAAAATCCGAAAGTTCAAATTAAAAACCCAGTATGTTTACAAATGAGTAGCGTAAATCATTAAAATCTCACCCAAGAGCATCCTATCAATAATTCAATTCACAATTTTTGGACGATTTTCCTCTCATATTTAATACAATTACACTCCTATATTTTGCTCATAACTCCCACTAATGCCATGTCAATCCAAATGATTCACAATCTCACACGAGAGTTTAACTATTTGGTATTAGATGCAAATCAGATTGCATGAAAAAAATTATATATATATAACACAGATGATATTAATGATTCACAAAATAACTTTGTTATTGCTTACATTCATAAAGTACCTGGTAACCATGCTATATAATTTGTAAATACTTTTATAATGGTATCCTGGATAAACACTTATTGAAAAAAGATTTAAAAAAAAAAAAAATTGACAGGACTGATAGAGAAATTAATAATCATATTATTGCTATATATATAAAATCTTGGGTATTTGCATTCCAAAGAGTAATTTTTCTTATATGTTTTTAATACTTAAGTTCCATAAAAATCCTATTAAATTTCGCACTGTAACAAATGGTTTTAAAATATTTTTCACTTCTGCAAGTAAAATGCTGATAATATTTTATAAAATTTCATAAACAAGCAAAATAATAAAGTTTTAATTTAAAACACTACGTATATTATAGATGTTTTAAGAAATAAAAATAATTATTCAGTTCAAAGTTTTGATTTTGAAAATCTTTTTAATTCCATTGACATCAATGATATTAATAAGATAAGTTTTAAAAAATCACAGTAATTATAAACTTATTATTAAATTCCATTAAATTAAAACTCTGATATATTTAGATTTAAAAGAAAATTACATCAATTTGATGGCAGTCTGCATAAATAATTTAAAGGTTTGCAGCAAGTTGGACCTGCTAGGAATAGTTTGGCTTGCTTACATTCTTATGGAAATAAATATATTATTAATACTGACTACTACATTTTTCGATACATAGATGATCTAATTGTTTTTGCTAAAAATAATAATTTTTTAAACCTAATATTAACTTTTATCCTGATTAATTAATCCTAGTTAAATTAACAATAATCCATTTAAAACTGATTACTTTGATGTCTCATTGTAGATTAAGGATTATAATGGGTGTCCGTAATTTGAAATTTGCGTGCAGTCTGTAGCAAATATTATGCAGCAGAATTGCATGAAAATTGGGAAATGGAAGAATTAGTAGAAGCCCTTGGGAATAATTCCCTACCATACCGTACAATAGCACGATGGGTAGGAAAGTTTCAGAAAGGACATGTGTCAACCAATGATGAGCAACTTTCGGGACGACGGGTCAGTGAGCGGACCGACTTGGCACGTGCCGTCATCGAGCAGCTCATGGATGAAGACAGACGATGGACAATACTCGAGTTAGAGAGGGCAAGTGACATCGAGAAACGCATCGTCCACAGGATATTGCGTAATGAGCTACACCTTCGCAAAATCGCAGCGCGGGGGATACCGCATGCACTGTTGGAAGTTCCAAGTTGGTTGAGCTATGCAATATGCTCCGACCACTTTGAACGCTAGCAACAGGATGGTGATCAGTTCTTGTTACGAATAATCGCCATCGATGAATTTTGGGCCTGGGCATACGAACCAGAACTGAAACCGTCAGTCCGCGGAGTGGCGACAAGCTGGATCACCAAGGAGGCAAAAAGTCCGTCAGAATCCTTCCCGAATCAAATTGATGGTCATCGTCGCGTATGACGTCAGAGGTGTCATTGTTTGCCATTTTGTTCCTCATCACAGAACATTAACGTCACAGTACTACAGGGACTTCCTGGTGCGATGGGTACGGCGTGGCATTCGGGATAAGCGTCCGAATCTTGTGGGCAGTGAAACAATCCATCACGTCAATGCAAAACGAAATAATAGGGAATTGTGTACGGCAGCAACTCCGACGTTGGAGATTTGAAGAATTGGAGCATCCACCGTACTCTCCCGACCTTTCGCTTTGTGACTTTGACCTCAATCCCAAGATTAAAGAACCAATACGGTTTGCAACACTAGATGACACTGCTAATGTTCTGCGCAACAGGAGACCCGATTCACACATGGTGCGGCAAATGTTGTGGCTGATGGTATTCAGCACCTCCCATATCGTTGGCAGGGTGTGGTGACAGTAGCAGGGGACTATATTGAGGGTCTTTAGGCCCAGGTTTGTCATGTCAGCTATATGTGTACTGTGTGGTCGTTCTTTTACACCTTGAAGTCCATATTGCCCTGTATATATATACTACCGTAATAAATTAGTGTGTTACGATATTTCAGTGCTATTTATTGTCCACACATGTAGTAAACTTGTCCCTTCGTCTGTATATATCACACTTTCAATCCGGACTGGTATCTTCAAAAAAAAAAAAAATAGTTGCCATGACTTTTGCCCCAACCCTTGTATATATATATATACAAACATTGCTAACCCTAAATCACTGGCCTAATTCAGCGACAGCTTCAGAAATCATAATAGGTCTCCAGTTTATTCCAAATACTTTTTTGTATCTACATTTGCTGTGTCGTGTGAATTCCAATTTCTTCCTTCTTGAGCACTGTAGGTTCTAGAAGAACTTCTTCGCTTTTATTTTATTATACTATATATATAGGGTGTACCTAATCTCTCTAATCTCTTGGGCAAAACTTTAAGGGATGATAGTACACAGAAAGACAAACAATATTAAATAAGAAACTTAGGGTCCCAAACGTCTTTCAAAGGAGACAGGTGTCATTAAAGTGCAGGGTTCGAAATTTCAAATGATTACAAAAAACGGAAAAATGGATCGATTCGTTAGCGGTTTTCACTAGAATTATTCTTTTTGTCAGTATTTTCTTGAAAAATAAATTATAAAGGTAAAGCTCTATAATGTCGATAGAGGATGGTTTAGACTTTCGTGTTGTGATATGGCCCCCTTTTGGAAACCATATCTGTGATTATCATCGTGAGCTAGTGGTGTGGGGTTTTCATAATAATCAGACATTTTAAATTCTTAATATGACTTTATTCAGAATAGAACTTAAACGTCTAACAATTTAGATAAATTTAACTAGTGAGAATCTAGAATGAACGAACGCACAAAAAGATATTTAAACCAAATCGCGTAATTTAGACCACTTTCTCTAAATAATTATATTATCCGCCTACTCTCACTTCTAATAATATTACAAGTTTTAATATAAAATAATCAGTCCTACCTTCATCCAAAATTAACTTCAATCTTTAAATGGAAACGTCTAGGCGCGTGTGTAATGGTATGCACCTTGTATTAATGGCTGGGTTTCTAAGTAACTTTACGATAGGCTGTCAATTCACGCTTGTATCTCCTCCAAACATAACATTCATGAAAATTGCCATTTATTTTATTGTAACTTCTGTTCTTTTAAAAGCTATCTTATTTGAATTTCTTATTCGCATTTCGCTTCTTGGGTTTTGTTTGGAAAAGAGTTGTCACTAATCTTGACCGTCAAAGAACCCAGAGATTATGTTAAAGAAAAGACGCGTGATCCCGTCACAGTGTAACGAAGAACTATTTTATACTGTTATTTTTTTGTATCACATTAAATGCTTTCAAAAGCTTAGACTTAAACTTAAATTTTGAGCTCAAAATCTGAATCTTTGGGGGTGGCTAAGTAGCTCAACTCAAGTGTGTTAAGGAGGTGAAATTTGAACTCCCTTCCTCCTGTGGAAACAGTTACACGTCACTTGACCATGGTTCAAAATTACGTCCGTCACCAAAAGTCCTCGTGTAGCTTAACAGTGCCACGTTCATATTCAATAAATCAATCTGGAAATAGTTAAGTTATTCACGATCTTGGACGCTCGCTCGTAGACTAGGCGGCAAATACTACCCACGAAACGTAAAATAAACAAGAGAGAGATGACAAAATGAATAAAAAAGTTATTCATAACAGACATGAGCAATTTATCCGCACAAAATAAACAATTATGCAAATCATCCGATTTGCAGTACTTAAGGATTTAACTGTAAGGTGCTAACTGTATCTAAGGATTTAAAGTGCTGTAACAGTTCTGGCTGTTTTCATTGATCGTGTTTTCGTTTTTGACGGCTGTAGCTACACTAGTTAAGAAATGGCCGATATCAATTATATTTACGGCGTTGCGGATAGGAATGGCCTGGAATTCCGGCGATTGTACGGGGAACGATTTCCTTCGAGACGCTTTCCGAACCGAAAAACTTTCGAACACTTTCATCGGCATCTCAGACAAACTGGCTCGTTTGTCAGTGGGATGCACCACACAGGGCATACCAGAAGTGTGAGGTCACCGGATCTTGAAGAGCACGTGTTGCGTGAATTCGAGGAGCCCTTGCAGACAAGCCCGTGGACTGTATCCACCACCGCAATTGTGAGCCACATGACTGGTGAGTGTTGAGAGCCGAAGATCTTCGACCCTATTATGTGCATCTTGTGCACGCCTTGAAAGCAACCAACCATCAGCCGCGTGTCGATTTTTCACGATGGTTCCTCCAACGATTGGCTGTGCAACCAGACTTTGAAGCACACGTGCTATTCACCAATGAATGCAGTTTCAGTCGGGGAGGCATTTTCAATGTGCACAATGCACACAATTGGACGTACACTAACCCACACGCTATGCGTTCTCATTCCTATCAATGGCATTTCAGCGTCAATGTGTGGGCCGTAATTATCCATGATCGTTTGATCGGGTCATATCTTCTTTCAAGGCGTCTGGACGGCGGAAACTATCTGGTATTCCTACAAAGCGTGCTTCCATTTCTACTGCTAAGAGTTCCATCAACATAAATGCTCATATGTGGTTCCAACATGACGGAGCGCCGGCACATTCCAGTGCAGATGTGTGAACTGCATTGGATACAGCATATCCAGGGCGATGGATTGGACGGGGTAATCCGGTAAATTGGCCGGTACGCTCACCTGACCACTCCTGCCCATACTTATTCGTCTGGGGTCATATGAAGAGTGTTGTTTACACAAGCCCCGTTGACTCCGTCAAGCCCCTGGTTGCGATAAATGCCGTTGTAGGAGGTGATATACGGGAGATGCCCGGGGTATTTGCTAATGTTCGACAGTTCCTCCGCCGGCGGTGTGAGGCCTGCATCTTCGCTGGTGGGCGCTCTTTCGAGCAGTTTTTGTGATTCCGCGGGAAATTCATGCGTGTACCCTTTTCTACGTGTCATCATTCATTCAACCTTCATACATGCACACTACGTACATATATCAAATTGTTTCTTTTTATTTCGAGCGGAGAAATTGCTCATGTCTATTATAAATAAATGTTTTTAATTTTGTCATCCCTCTCTCGCTTATTTTACGTGTAGGAGGTAGCATTTGCTGCCTAGTCTACAACACCAAGTTCGGGAATAACTGAACTCTGTTCAGGGGGAAGTGAGTTTCAAATTTCCCCTCCTGAACACAATTCCGTTTGCGCTATTTAACCACCCCCAATGAATCAGATTTTGAGCTCAAAATTTAAGTTTAAGTCTAAGCTTTTGAAAGCATTTAATGTGATACAAATAATAACGGTAAAAAATAGTTGTTCGTTACTCCAAAGTTTAAAGCACCCTCTATCGACATTTTTTAAACTTTATCTTTAAATTTGTTTTTCATTAAAAAAATTGAAAGAAAGAATAGTTTTAGCGAAAACCACTAACGAATCTTCCCATTTTTCCTTTTTTTTATAATTATTTGAAATTTAGGACCCTAAACTTTAATGGTGCCTATCTCCTTCGGAAGATATTTGGGACCCTAAGTTTCCTATTTAATATTGTTTATCTGATGTGTACTTTTACCCCTTAAAGTTTTACCCAAGAATTTAGATACACCCTGTATATATATACATATATGAAATGCTTAGCCGAAGAAAATTTGCCTTTTGTTAAATAAGACATTTATTGTGTAATCGTGCAAAAATGGATGAGAAAGCTTAGTGTTTGATATATCTTCCTTTTTTATTTTATGTAGAACCTATTAACAAACGCAGAGCATATAATAATACGCATAAAAAACTGTTGTATATAAGACTAAGTTTTCATGGTGTTTTTTCACACGCACACACAAACAGATTAAACCTTCCAGATCATTCTAGTCTTAATACAAAATGATGACAAACGGATGTATAATTCTAATTTAATTTTAATACGCGAAGTCCTGTAGAGCCGAGGACCATTGTAAATTAAAAAGGCCTCC
Source organism: Trichonephila inaurata madagascariensis (assembly GCA_019973955.1). Taxonomy (NCBI): domain Eukaryota; kingdom Metazoa; phylum Arthropoda; class Arachnida; order Araneae; family Nephilidae; genus Trichonephila; species Trichonephila inaurata. Next base: position 205,606 of record BMAV01013306.1, read on the forward strand.
CTTTATAATTGAGATATATAATTGCAGTTTTATTTATTTTACTGTTGTGAAACTTTTCAAATCATCAATAAAGTAATTTAAAAATAACAGAAAAATATTCCTTCTTTTTAATAAAAACATGTGCCTAATGTAATACACGAAAAAAAAAATAAATAAAGGAAGAAAAGTCAATTCCACTGATTTTGTAGTGCTATCGAAGTCTCGAAGAATGCTTAGAATTCTTTTTTCACTATATGCTTTAATTCAATATTGAATGGCAAAGAAAAGGTAGGGCGTTACGCAGTTCGAGAACATCGCAAGGAATCTGTATTAGAAGAACGAGTAAGGGAGAAAAAGTTCTAGAACTTTTCTTCGTCAATACATTCCCTTGCGTTCTTATGAAACTGAAATAGCAGCGATGAGATTTGATGGACATATTTTCCTTTCTATTCGGGATAAAAAGCAATAAGTTGAGTAACTAGAAAAATAAATGAGGAGTATATGAAAAATTCCGAGTATCAGCTTAAAGTTTCTTTTACAGCTCAGAGTAATAAACATCAGAGGTTTATTTGAGGATTCATATTTTTTAATTGTAAAAAAAAAATATTATATTCGTAGAAGATCGGAAAAAGCTGAGGCCAAAGTGTAAATACATTCATTATTAAAAGTACAAGCATTGGTCAGATAAAATAAAATGTTTGTATAAATATATCATTAAAGTGTAATTTACTTCTTGCTTGATTTAAAATTTAAACAAATTAAATAATGTTTAAAATTAATAGATTGTTAAGAGTGTTCTTAATTTTTTTTTGCACTTTCTTTCGAAATGTATTGAAAATGGTTTTCTTTACTAACTATTTCTTATGTTCTAAAATGTTTATAATTTATAATATCCTTATGATATTTAAAATATTAGCATATTTATCATACAAATATAAACAAAATGTATATTTATGATACCTACATATTTAAAATGAGGAGAGTTTATTACAGATGCTTTAATTATATGCAATGTACTTACCTAAAACGACTTCAAAGTTTTAAATGAATTATTTCCCACTATATATTTATTTAAATTAACTATGGATGTATGGATATTTAAGAAATTATTTGATTTCAAAGAAAAACCTCATGTATATATTGAACCTTATTTTAATTATTCTGAACTCATCTGCTATTTGATACATTTCATTTTATTTCTTAGATCGTGTTTTTCAAAAAACAAAGCACAATGACTGCGACTTGTTCTTCCTATGTTTGAAAAAATGTGTAAACGTGTGCATATTACACGTTTTGTGTTTTACTTTTTAAATTTAATTAGCATAAATTTTCATCACCGTAGGTCTCGTTTTTACAACAAGATAAATTTAAAATTAAGGAGAAAATAAGTTTTGTTGCTAAAATTTTAAAACATTTCAAATTAAGCCTTCGTTTGTGTAAGTAGGTTTTGAAAGCATTATAACAATAATAAAAAAAAATAGTAGAAAATGAAGTATTTGGGATAGAAATTATGAAACATTCAGCAAATATTTCAAAATGATAACAACTGTAATCATACGACATGCAAGAGCTTACTTAATAAGATTTTAAAAAAGGTTTACAAAATACACTGCTGGCCACCATAAATGCAACACCCTGAAGGAAGCATGCAAGTAACATGAAATTTACAACATGCATTAGCGGAGGTGAGATATGTAAATGAATATAGAATTTCAGTGCAGACACACATCACGCGCGCCTGTGGCGCCACCTCAAAACGCTATTTAAGACTTAGAGATTTCGACGATTTCAAGTTCGGCAATTGTGTTTTTCTTGTGGGTTTTTCAAAAAACGATCAGTTATGTCGTAGAAAACAACGATCAGCTTTTGATCAAGTATACGAGTTCGGCAGAGGAAGGATAGTGGCCTATCGAGATTGTGGATTATCTTTCAGGGAAATCGGTAGTCGTGTTGGACGAAACCAAACAACTGTAATGCGGATATGTGACCGTTGGATGCAGGAGGGTACGACGGACCAACCTGGTGGATCGCATCCACCTCAGTGCACCACTTCATGTGAGGACAGGCAATTTGTGCGCATGGCAGTGACGGATCGCTCAGTCACATCACGAACCATAGCACAGCACATTTAGTCTGTAACACTTCATTCAGTGTATGCGTGTACCATTCGACGCCGTTTACAGATAGTGGTCTGTCCACAAGACGTCCATTGCTTGGTCTATCCTTGACGCAGAACCACAGACGTCTACTCCGACAATGGTGCGATGAAAGAAGGATGTGGGCGGCAAAATGGAATGTTGTCTTTACTGACGAGTCACGCATTTGTCTGAAACACCACGATGGTCGGATTCAAGTCTGGAGACACCGTGGGGAGAGGATGCTGAACAGCTGCGTTATGCACCGCCACACTGGTCCTGCACCGGTTTTATGGTATGAAGGGGGGTTTGGATATCACTCTCGCACTCCTCCAGTACGCATTGCCGATACTTTAAACAGTCGGTGCTGCTTCTACGAGGTGTTGGAGCCAGTTGTCCTTTCTTACCTTCAGGTCTGGGCCACAGCCATATTTCAACAGGATAATACGTGACCACACGTGGTACGCATTGTTCAAAGGTTCTTTGTCAATCACCAGATTGAATTGCTTCCGTGGCCGGCTCGCTCTCCGTTTCTTTTGCCTATAGAAAACATGTGGACCATGGTTGCTCAATGATTGACCTAGATTACACCCCCAGCTGCCACACCAGATCAACTTTGGCAATGTGTGGAAGCTGCTTGGTCTGCTGTACCCCAAGAACACATCCAAAGTCTCTTTGAATCAATGCCGAGGCGTGTGGCAGCGGTGTTCTCCAACAATGGCGGCTACTCTGGGTACTGATTCTGGCAGAAACCCCACTTCACAGAAGTTTATAAATTTAATCATTTGAGACTTGGTCAACATGTTATCTATAAAATAAATTTTGTTGGGCTATCTCTTGTCTTTGTGTTGCATTTACGGTGGCCAGCAGTGTATAACAAAACAGGTTTGAAATTAGTATGTATACCTGAAATGCATGCAGTATTTTTTTAACAAGAGTGTTTCTGAAAAAAAAAAGATTCCAACTTTTTCAGACATATATAATGATTCAAAAATTTATTCATTTGAATAGGTTCAGGAGGTGAAGAACATTGAGTGGAGTTTTCGTCAGGTATTTAAATTTTGATAGATTAAATCATATGGCAAAGTTCTGTTATTTAATGTTATGAGAATGTATTTTATTTTAAAAATCGTTATAAATCATCCTATTTAGCTAATAGTAGATGCTTTTATATGGCAAAAGATGTCTTTCAAACTTGCCATCTTCCACAGTCATGAATATTCTTCATCAACTTATCTTCATTTATTTCGTTATAACTAGAAATTCGTGTCCGTTTTTCTTGCAAAATCGTTGCAGGAGTTTTCTTGATTTTTATCATGCTTCGCATTTTATCACTAAATTTTATAATGAAAATTTGTGAATTTTTTGTAGGAAATACCCTTTTTTCTTTGTAGGAAGATTATCTTTTTTTTAAGTAAGTCTTGTAAGCGTTTGAGTATTACAATCAAGGAACAATCGTTGCGGGTAATATATTTTTAACAATTTAATTTTTAAAATTATTTACACTTTTATAATTTAGATTTGAAATTAGAAATTAATATGAAGTACCACATTTAACAAATGTAATTAACAATAACCAAAATATAGTTACAGAAAAATTTTGAAAAAAAATTTCTTTCACAAAAATTAAAAACTCTATATCATTTAAAAAATATTAAGAACGGAGGAAATACTAAGACATATTCATACACAAAGAAATAAGCAAAGGTAAAGATATGCTTCACTTTATTTTAAAAGTTTGCTTATTTAGTATATTAGTCAGAAATATTTTCAATAAAAGAATATGCAGTTTACAATTTAAATAAATAATCATTAAAAGCACCGTTAAAATATTTAATTTGGATTTTCGATTTACCTAAACAAGACAGGATTATTTTCACGTTGCTTAACTAATTAAGAAAAACCATACTTTGTAAAATATTCTTTCAGATTTCCGTTATCTAGAAACATGTAAATGGTTATAAGCTCATTATTTTTAATGATCTTGGAGGATTAAGCTTTTGAACAATTTAATTGCACACACATTTCCTAAGAAACCCTAGCAAAAATACCAATAATATTATGATTCGTTCATCTTTGTTTTATCTGCGTTTCAATTTGAATTAACTAATCGGCTTACAAAACTCTTAAATAGTTTCACATTTAAAAGATTCTATTTGGGCACCTTCATTCAAGTAGTTTATAATAATGGCTTTTAATTATGAAACTAAGAAAACTCTCTTTTATTTATATTGGAAGATTCAAAATAGGACGATTTTTGAAAAAGAGTGCTTAGAGTGTAATTAAAATATTTACAATTAACATATATTAACTTTCATTAAAATATTAAGTTGATATTATAAGTCTAGATGAAATGAGTGTCTTATAATTGTTAAAAGAAGTTTTTTCTCTTAACAAAGTTTTGAGACACGTTTTTTAATAATCTGGAGAATTCTCTATGAATTTTTTAATTTCAAACAAAATATGTAGCACGTATTGTGTTACATAAAGTGTTGACATAATTCATAATTTTGAAAATTTGAAAATCTGCTTTCGACAATAAACACAATAAAAAGTAACAGTCGATTTTTCATTATTACATAATCCCCACATATTTGAAATATATTAATAAAGATTTATTTTTATTATACATCAAATTAAGTCTCATTTGACTTATTGTTCTTGACATTAAATGTTTCATTGTTTATATACCACATATAAGTAAAAATATACAGCTACTAAAGAATATACAACACAAGTGCATCTACAGAAATTAAACTGTGCACAAATTTTTCAGTAAATAACTTTTTTCTAGAAAATTAAAGCTGTGATATTACTATGAAATTTTGATAATACCAATCCTATATATGATACCCACTTTTTAAAAATTTATTTCTTGAAAATCACTGAAATCGTAAAACTGAATAGTCCTCCCCCCCAACATCTGTGGTGAAAACTTAATTAAAAATTAATGTAAATTGATGCAATAAGCTCAAAAGATTCTTGCTTTTACAACATATATATATATATAATATTAAATAAATTATTTCAAAATACTTTAAATACTAAATTTAATATTATTCATCTTTTAATGGAATGCTATCTACACTATTAAAATTCGTAGGTAAGCAAATGTATCTATGCGGCTAAACGGCTATGTTACTGTTATCTTCTCACGAACCGCACAACGCAGAAACTCACCAAAGGTACCAAAAAATCGGGAATTATCCGCCAAATCCGTTTTGATAATTTATGTTCCAATATTCTAATTAGTTAAAAAGATATTAATTAAAAACCTTAAAAAGCATAATTAGTGCCATTTTTCACCACCAGGGGCCATGTTCAAAATTTTGGAACTTTTTTTTCAGACGTTTTTAAAACGCGATCTAATACTTTTATGCGACTTAGACAAAAATAATTACAGAATCGGAAAGATCATTTACTTCGCCACGATATAGTATAATTTATTTTACAAAATAATTATATTTTCTATTTTTTACGATTTTTTTTAAATGAGTCAAAATCTATACGTTTTTATGAGTATGATTCCTAAATCGTTCCGCTTGCATTTTCTTTCGCATTAATGAAAAAATATTTGACTCAATCACTTTTTCCCGACGATTTCACTAAAAGCATTTGTTTAACGGCTTTTGATTACCAATTGTTGACCCGGGTACGGTACCACCATCATAGCTAAATTTCATGATTTTTTAAAAACTACTATAAATATTATTCGCGCAATTAATAACTTCGCCAACAATTTTGTAATTGGAAAGATAATTTATTTCATCACGATACAGTTTTTTTGTAATATTTTTTTTTCTTACAAAACAACGATACTTTTCATATTTTATGATTTTTTTAAAAATGAATCAATATCGATGCGATTATATGAATGATTTTTAAAAAACTCATACTTTGATAATTTAGTTGGCTTTCCTTGTTTTTCCTCATCGGTTATGTCTCTGACACCTTCAAATTGCTGGCACCATTTCACAATGGCTGCACGTAACAATGCATATGGCCCATACACTACTGTTATTTCATAATAAATATCTATTCTCGTAAAATTTTTTACACACAAATATCGTACTATTGTATATACATCCACGCTGAAGTAAGTTTCCGGCTGACTTGTTATCCCTCCACCTCTCTTAGTATGCAACAACGATTACCGAGTATCCGAATCAAAGTACTATTGCAGGACTTAATTATTATCTGCATGAACTTTTCTCTAGTTTCGCACTGTTTTATCTCTCTCTCTCTTTGGCACATTATATATCTAAAAATAATATCTGTCAGTCGCTGCACCGTTTCTGAAGTGATCACTGTTGTTGGCTTTCCTTGTTTTTCCTCATCGGTTGCCTTGGGGATTAATTTCAAATTGCAGGCAATCTACGCCAATGGCTTTACCTGGACAATGCGCCCACATACACTAAATGTTGGTTTTATGATAAATATCTTGCCTCGTGTAAAATTTTTACACACAAATATCGTACTACTGTATATACCAGTGCTTCTCAAAGTTTCAATATTCGCGACCAAATATTCAATCATAATTTTCTTCGCGCCCCCCTCATTCAATAACAATGTATTAAACTCAATAATACTATACTTTGATGCTAAAGCTACGATATGACTTCAACCTCTTAAGTGCAACTGGCGTAAATAAACGTCTAGATCAGCCAAAGCGTTAATTTCCCCTCACATATATATACGTCTTTCCGAAGTATGGTCTTTTCTGTGCACTGATATCCATAAAATTATTCCAAAGGCTTTGAATGCAATAAAAGGACCTTGACAATGTTTGCGAAGGATTTACTTATTTCAGACTATTTGCTTCTTTATTCCTTCCTCCACCTCAATACAATCGCGTAACTTTTAATCGGCAATTAAGAATTTAATTCTAAACCGTACAAATTATCAAGATAAGTGATAATTTTTGTATATAATTTTATATATGAAAATGCCATGGGTTCACTGGTAATTTTTAAACATGTTCTTAACTTAGTATTGTTAAATTAATTATAAAATACATTGTGTTGCACTGATACAATTATAAATGTAATATATCAGTGTAAATGTGTGTTTTATTTTTATTATGTCACACAGAACGTATTTTGTTTGTTTACTTTCCATAAATTAATAGTTTTTTTTCAAAATAATCTTTTGTTTTTGACTTTTCAATATGTTCGCGCCCCTTGTGTATTGTGCTCTCACGCCCCCAAGGGGAGCGCCCCACAGTTTGAGCAGGAACGCTGGTATATACATTCACGCTGAAGTAAGTTTCCGGCCGACGTAAGTTATCCCCCTTTCTTAGTATGCAGCAACGATTACCGCGTATCCGAATCAAAGTACTACTGTAGGACTTAATTATTATCTACATGAACTTTGCTCTAGTTTCGCCCTGTTTTATCTTTGACACATAAAAGTATATTTTTCTCATAGAATAAAAATTTCTCCTTTCATATTCTTCTCCTTTCTTCATATTATTTTTACATTAATACTGGGAAATACTAGAAATTTCTAAAGTGATTTAAAAAACAATGATCAGAGATTAGAGTACAACAAAGTTATGTGCTCCGTCTGGTCTCCTCAACGACTGAAAAAACAAGAATGACTTATTTTTTGAACACCGATTGTATATGTTTCTGTTAAATCATTTTTTCGTTTGAGGCCAAATTACAATTTGTTAAAAGTTATTTTAAATGATTTCACTCATTTAAAATAGTCAGTTTTAATTTTTGCAATTATTGTCTTGCAGTATGTTTGAAATTCATTTAAAAATATTGTGTCTGCAAGCGGAATTTTGTTTTGTAAAAATTAACCCTAACGAGAACCTGTATTCCTTCTAGAACACGATAACACTAAAAGTTTATTTTAGTGATGCATTTTTGTAAGTAGAATACTTGAAGAAGGGAGGTATAAAGTGTTAAAATAGTTTATATAAGCACTAAATATATATTAGCTTATTTGGTATATTTTTAAAATGAAACAGACGAAAGGTTAAGCTTTTTTTATGACAAACAAATTATATAAGTAAATAAGCAGAAACTTCTAAAAATATGCCTTAAATCCTCAAAGCGAAACAATGTATACGTATATTAAGATAGATATTTCATGTAATATGTATGTATATACACGAATTTTTTTGTATTTGATCATAAAATTAAGAAATTACTGGAAAAAAGGCAAAATGAATAATAAAGAGTTTTCTCTTAGGAATGAAAGTATATGTAAAATTGGTTCCTTTCACATTGAAATTAATTCAAAATTTAAGTTTTTAAAAAATGTACAGACAATTTGTATATAATCTGTAGGAATGACTAAATTCCTTTGAGAGATAATTCACATATATATTTTGTAACAGAAAGTTCTTCCTGTATTAAAATCGAAAGTTATATCCATCTATGGGATTTTAAATTTGCATTATTTCTAAGAAAAGATATTATAAGGTTTGTAAGCAAAATTAAGAGGATGTGAGAATAATAAGAGAGGGCGTTCAAAGTATCATCTGCTACTTTATTCATTTTTACTCTTTTATTTTAAGGCAATCTCTCTCTAACCGGGGTATATACAATCCTTTCTGAATTCTATCCTTTTGGAATGTCTCATCCTATGAGTGCCTTTGCACCCTGAACTAAATGCTAACGAAACCGCCGATTCGCTGACAAAGGATTGGTGATTACTGTAAATCATGGACTTAGAGGCTTGCAAATTAAACACTGTAAGGGAATTCTCTCATTTTGTGAATTCTTTAAGCCTTAGTGGAAATCTGCTGAGTGTCTTGGAATGTGTTTTCAATTGAAAGATAGAGAAAGTAGCTATCTTTTTTGATTAACCCGGCATTAAAAGTACATCATACCTATCGTCTAACTTTTTTCAACGCTCCTTCTAAACCGTTTTTGGAAAATGGATAGTTTCTCGTGTAGCTGACTTTAAGGTCAAATCCTTTGACGTGCCTCAGCTTGTAAGCGAGTTCTAAACATATATTTTTGGATACTGCCTCTTCGGGTATGTCACCCCCTGCGCGTGAATTACCGTCGCAGATCTGAATGCATAAGTACATTTTAAATATTCCTTATGCTATGGCGTATTATTGTAGCTATAATGAAAAAATGTGATATTTAAGTAAGTTAATGGATACAGTATTTAATAGATATAGTATAACAGTATTTTCGGATGAAGGAAGTCTCTTTGTGGTGATGATGAGGAAGAATCAAATGATGAAGAGTATAAAAGCTAGTATGATTACTCCACTGAAATCGATCCAGATTTAGAAAAGGGAGACACTGTTGAAAATTTTTTTGTATGTAAAGACTCAAAAAACATTTGGGAAGGACGTAATTTTAAAGGAGACAACTGGTGTACATCTTATCCACTTTCAGATGAACATTTAAAAAAAACTACTGCTGGAACATAAAGAATAGAGAAGTTTATTCCTATATGTTTAGTTGAAAACATCGCACTCACTCACGACCAGATTAAAGGAGTGTATAAAAAATGTACTGTGAATGCCCTTATATTTTAAATAGTTCTTTAGTTTTTCTGTTCAAAAGAACAGAAAAACTAAATTTAAGAGTGAAAAATGTAACAAACATTGTGTATTCCCTACTTATCTTCTTTTTTTAACTTTTGCATACAAATTTTACGATAAAAACAGAATGTAAACACCCTTGGGTATGAGATACCTTGCGCGAGAACTTTCGAACGTTTTTTTAGCGCGAGTGATGCCGGGTTAAGCACAGAATAGGACACACTAGATATAAAATTAAGATAAAAATGAATTTTTCCTTTTATACTCTCTTGTAATATTTCATCAAAGTAAGAATTATATAAGATTTTTTCAAATGTCATCTCTAACAGCTTTAGATTCAATCGCTTCAGATTTCTTACAGAAAGGTTTGAGGGACAAACTTATTATCAATCGTAGGAGATCAATAACTGTGTTTACCAAAACAGAAAAAAAATAATAATATATTGTCCCCAAGTTGATGATATAATTAACGCCTGAATTTAAAAACGAAGTATTCAAAAGTTTACGTAAAACATTTATTAATTTTAAATCATTAATATTAGTATACTTATTTATTTTACTTTCCCTTTAAAAGAATACATATTCATATAGTGCTTTAAAAACTATATAAGTATGAAATATGAGCTTATACGTATTTGTGAAAAACCAAGCAATTTCGCAAAAACCGTAATTATATTTTCACAAGAAAAATTGGTAAAGACTTTCGTTGTTACATCACACATGCGTACACTCACTAGATTGAGAAAACGGTTTTTTTTCGTTTTCGATCTCTATACCCTGGAAAAGGTGCATATCGCCTAGCTAAGTAAAAATGTAACAACACATTTGGAAAAGTAAATATATATATATATATATACATATATATATATATATATATATATATATATCGTTTTTTGTGTCGATTTCTTATTATTATTTGACTTAACAATATCGTAATTTTCTTGATCAAAAATGTGGTTCGGTAAAAAATAAAAAGCAAAAAAAAAAAAAAAAAAAAAAAGTATTTGTGAAATTAAAACATTTTTTGTTCGTACAAAAAGCTCAAAAATGTTTTTGTTTTTATTTTTGTTGTTAAATTAGAGATGACTTGTTTTCTACTTTAATAATAATAATAATAATAATAAATAAAAAAAAACCTTGATAAATTGTAAGTATAATTTGCATTTCAAATAATTTAACACTCTTGAGAGTATTCGTGCATTGATTTTGATGAAAAGGATCTGTCTGATTACTGTCTCTTGCTTCAGCACCACACATTTCTCGAACTTTTTTTGTCTTTAGTTTCATACTGCATTCCACCGCTTAGGTGGGATGAGCGAGCTCTAGAAACATGTACGTTTGGAATTTATAATACCATGACCTTGAGGAGATATGACTCCATAATGATCAGCTACTGACGACGTTATTTTTAGTTTTAATTATCGCTTACCACGCTGTTTCTACAGATTCCATACCAGAGGCTTGAACGCGGATCATAGATGTATATTTATTTGTGCATTCTTCGGTGTTATTGTGTTCCGGTTTGTAGGTCTTCGGAGTTTCACTAAAAAATACTTTAAAGCATTGCTCCACAATCTTTTTATAGCTGCGGACCGGTCAACGTTTGATAATTTTACCGCGGCTCGCTGAGAGTGGGACACGTTGATTGTTTATATTTTAGATTGTTTTGATTTAACAATTTTGATTTAGTTGCATTTTTAAAAATTCCCAGTAAAATATAGTTCCCCAAAAAAGAAAAAAAGGGTTTAACGAGAAATATAAAGTGATTTCCGTGAAAAGTTGCGCAAATCTGAGAGAAAAGCACCACTTTAAATAAAATGGCAATAGTTTAATGTTTTTTAGGCGACCCGGCACCATTTGATCCACGGACCGGGGGTTGCGGATCGCTGCTTTAAAGTATCTGTGTCTCTTTAAAATTTATTTTCTCTCAATCCTCTATGTTTATTTATTTATTCATTTTCTGGTATCCACCAATCGAAATATTCATGATTCATATTTTTCCTGGAATTTATATCATAATTAAAGGAATTTGGCTAAACCCAATAACAATTATTAAAATCATGCATTCTTATAAATTTTTTTTTGGAAAATCCAATTCTTGACAATGGAAAATTTACGTACTGCTACTTCACAAAGGAGACCAGATTTACTTTTGAAGGTGCCATTTTTTTATAAACGGTTTAATTTGACTTTAATTCACGACTCACTGTGAAACCTGATAAGGTCTATTGGATCCAGAATTCGTAATTTTGAAGAATAGTCAAGTGACGAGGAGAATACCTAAGCTATCTCTCTTCTCTAAATATCCATACCAAGAACAGGGAAAGGGGACTGAAAGTTTCATAAAAAAATAAAGTTGATTATCCCCCTCAACATGGGGGTCTTAAAGAGTCGCAAAATTTTTAAACCAGCGACTCGTACACCCAGGCCACGAGTTCGCACTCGGCTACCAAGGCTACTTTTCATGATCTACATTTTTAAATCAATGATAACAGAACAATTATCTAATTTTACTTTTTTAACAATGAGTTACTGAAATCCTTGGATCTTTTCCCAGACCCCCAAAACAGGGTCGGAACCTGGGCCCCGGAGCCACATGTGGCTTTTTTTGGATGTGAAGCTGCGGCTTTTTTGGTTCCTTTTTAACGCAAATATTATTTTTTTCCCCCCCAAAAAAAAAAAAAAAAAAAATAAAAAAAAAAATTTCCCCAAAATAGTTCTGAATCGATTAATGAGGATTAGGCACCGTTTCTATCTCTCAGCCACTTGTATTTTCGCTTTTCATCGCCCCCCTCCCCCGTGACATGCGTCGTCATTGTCATCAGTGTTTGAAAGCCCCGAATGACGCCATCTAAGGGTTTCTATGTGGTTTTAATTGGGTTTTTCGACACAAAGCAATTTGGCGTCTTTACCAGGCTTTTTGTGTATAGTTTTTTTTTTTCCCAAGTAAAAGGTTAGAAGGGGAATTTTTTTTAAAGGAAATTTTTAACATATATAATAATAATAATAAAAAAACGAAGAGTAAAGGTAGGTAACATAATAAGTTTTATATTTTTAAAACACATACTATACATATTTTTTTCCAAATAAGATACCTAACTCCTTTTTTGAAGTCAATAAGAACTGTCAAAGAAGAAACAATGTACTACTGTTGGATATTACCGAGAAAGTGTTTATTAAAAAATATATTTAATAAATTACCTATTTTATGATTTATCTGTTTTATAGCTTTTATTATTTTTTAAAAAAATGTTTTTAAAAAAAATTATGAAATGTAAATACCTATAAGTTGTTATTTTAAAAAATCTACCTTCGAACTCTAAAAAGATCAAAAATAGCTAAAGGGATTTGCATTTTCGATTGTTTATATGTTTTGGAATTTGTTATTGATTTCGGGGCTGGGCATAACACCTTTTACTGTAAAAATAAGTATCTAATATTTTGCCAAAAAAAAAAAATAAACAAATTTTAAAAAGTGCAGACTGCGCCGTGATAAAAAAAATTTCTGACAAATCTGTTCGTGCCAGTCGGCGATCACCCACACGGGGGGCGACCACAGATGCGCCGAAACTATGTACTTATAGTCAAAACAGTACGTGAGAAATTAGGAAAAGTTTTGTGTCTAAATTATTTTTTTTAATAATTAGATTATTAGAGAAATATTTATTTTTTTTAGGTAAGTATCTTTCATCGGGAAATATCGCTGTAAAATGTTTTTTGATAAATTATATTTCATTAGGCCCAGTATACCCTCGTATGTATTTACGTAGGTATACGTTGACATAGTAAATGGAATTGCGATCTGCTGCTTTGGATACCTAAATAATAATTTCAAAAATTCTTTATTACAGCTTCACAGCAAGCATGGCATCTACAAAAAAAAAGCTGAAGAAGAGCGTCGAGATTTCAATCGGGATTGGACGGAGTCGTTCGCTTTCATATGCAACTCAAATGGCCTTACGACTTGTCTCATTTGCCACGAAAAACTTGCAAGTAACTTAGTCGGCAACCTGCGGCTCGCGAGCCACATGTGGCTCTTTGGATGTGAAGCTGCGGCACTTTAGTTCCATACGCAAATATTATTTATTTTATCAAAAAATAAATAAATAAATAAATAAAGTAACAAAACATTCCAAAATAGTTCTGAATCGATTAATGAGGATTAGGCACCGTTTCTATCTCTCAGCCACTTGTACTCGCTTTTCATCGCACCCCTGCCCATGACATGCGTCGTCATTGTCATCAGTGTGTTGTAAGCTCGAATGACGCCATCGTCAGATGTTTCTATGTGGTTTTAAATCGCTTTCGACACAAGGCAATTTGGCGTCTTTATCAGTGCTTTGCTGTGATATATAGTTTGTTGTTTCAAGTAGAAGAGTTAGAAGCGAATTATCTTCTCAAAGGTATGTATGTACATATATAATAATAAAAAAAACGAAGTAAAGGTAGGTAACATAATAAGTTTTATATTTTTAAAATACATACTATACATATTTTTTTCCAAATAAGATACCTAACTCCTTTTTTGAAGTCAATAAGAACTGTCAAAGAAGAAACAATGTACTACTGTTGGATATTACCACGAGTGTTTATTAAAAAAATATATTTAATAAATTACCTATTTTATGATTTATCTATTTTATAGCTTTTATTATTTAAAAATTAGTGTTAAAATAATAATTATGAGTGTAAGTACCTATAAATTGTTATTTAATAAATCTACTTTCAAACTCTGATGATCAAAGTAGCTAGGTATTTGCATTTCTCGATTGTTTATATGTTTGGCAATTTTCATTGATTTCGGCATAGCTGGGCATAACACCTTTACTCGTAAACTAAGTATCTAATATTTGCCAAAAATAAAAATAAACAAATTAAAATGTGCAGACTGCGCTGTGATAAACACTTTCTGACAAATCTGTTCGTGCCAGTCGGCGATCACCGCACACGGGAGGCGACCACAGATGCGCCGAAACTATGTACTTATAATCAATCAGTACGTGAGAGAATGAGGCAAACAGTGTTTCGTGTCTAAATTATTTATTTTAATAATTAGATTATTAGAGTAAATATGCAGCCGGTGAAGAACGAAAAAAAGCTGTCGATGAGCTCCAAAAACAACAATCAAGTTCCATGTAAAGTAACTGGATATAATCTACAAGTAATGTTAATCTGGCTAGCTTCGTGGTATCACTAGAAATTGCAAAAAAATTCAAACCATTCACAGATGGTGAGTATGTCAAAGATTGCTTCATATGTGCATCTGAAGAACTGTTTTGTGTTTTCAAAAACAAACCAGAAATCTTGAAAAAATCAAAGATTTACTACTATCCGCTAAAGCAGTACAAGATATAATAGCTAAAATGTCTTCAAATGTAACATATATGCAGGTGGAAGATATTCAACTTTCTTCTGCCTTATCACTTGCTACAGATGAGTCTTGCAACATAAAAGACAAGGCACAAGTTGCCCTTTTTTTCCGGTATATGTCTTCCCAAGGTCCAAAAGAAGAACTTCTGGGATTGCTACCGCTCTCGGGACAAACAAGAGGGGAATATATAGTGAATGCCGTACAAAAATGCCTTGAAGACAATAAGATCACGATTTAAATAAATTTGCTTCAATAGTAACTGATACAGCCAGATGTATGACAGGAAAAAATAAAGGATCAACAACGACTATTCAGAGCAAAATAAACCACGAAATTATTACGTTTCACTGCATAATACACCAAGAAGCGCTTTGTGCCCAAACATTTCCGGCCAAAATAATTGAGGTCATG
Organism: Trichonephila inaurata madagascariensis; assembly: GCA_019973955.1. Taxonomy (NCBI): domain Eukaryota; kingdom Metazoa; phylum Arthropoda; class Arachnida; order Araneae; family Nephilidae; genus Trichonephila; species Trichonephila inaurata. Next base: position 221,018 of record BMAV01013306.1, read on the forward strand.
AATTTGGTAATCAAGATTGTTAACAGCATCTTGTCAAAAGTTTTGTACCATCATCAGTTTAAAAAATTCTTAAGCGAAAGGGAGACTCGGTATTCCGCGCGACCTTCTTCTCCACAATAAAGTGCGATGACTTTCCAAAGGTAAGGTGTTGAAACGTTTTACTTTGTGCTTGAAGGAAATAAATATATTCTTCAATGAAAAAGACATTAATCACCCTGAATTAGAGAACTACAAATGGTTGCAAAAATTTTACGTTATGGTGGATATGACAGCGAAAAATTAAATGAGCTGAATCTAAAGCTGCAAGGGAAACCCTGCCTATATTTTGGTAGAAGAATTAGTTTGTTTCGAAGAAAAATTAATTATTTTTGCAGAAGATATTCAGAGTGGTAAATTACTTCATTTTCAATTTCTAAAGTAATATCGCGATAAAACCAGTGCAACTGCTGACACGAATTACTTCAGCACTGTTATAAAAAAAATTAAAGATGAATTTGCTGACAGATTTAAGCAATTCAAAAATAACAAATCCACTCTGGCATTCATAGTAAATCTTCTCAACACAAATAGTAACGAAATCCACATTGAGCCATTTAAAATTCATACTGGATCTCTAGAAATGCAATCGAAAGATTTAAAAAGTAAGCCTTTGTGGAGTTGAAAAGCAAGTTGGAAGAGTTGGAGGTCCAGAAATGTATGTACGTAATGCGACAAAAGTTGACAGCTTTAAAAGAAATGCCGCGAGTTGAAGCACTTATATTCAACGTATGGAGTAGTCTTCCAGATTACTTTAGTGAGGTGAATAAGTTGGAATTTGGAGTGCGGATCGACATACTCGTAAGAGCAAGCGTTCTATTGCGTGAATATAATTAAAAGTAAAGTAAGAAGTCACAACTAACTAATAAAAAAAAAATAAAAATACTGCTAAGCAAATATAACACGCTGGAACATATTCATACTTATCATGAAACAGTACTGAAACATGAAAAGAATAGCTTTAAATAGAGCAGCACACACATTCTAGGTATCAAAGTTATATAAACACAGGAGTTGAATGTCAACATATCTATCTTCACTTCGAAATTCAAATAACACAACTAGCGAATATAGAAAAGAAACTGTTACCAAACACTTGAATGTGCATAGCCAACGCAGGTAGAAAAAAACTGTTGCTAGATAATTGAATGTCGCTCTTTTCAAGTAAACAGACAAAATATAAATATAAATAAAATAAGCATACAGATAAAAAAAACGCAAATAAACTAAGTTTACAGATAAAATAAATGCAAATAGAATGACGTGACACTTAAATATACTTACATATATAAAAATTACAAAAAACAATACTGAAGCACAATAAATAATGTTAAATTTAGTTCACAATCACAAACTGCTGCATTAATTTAAAATCGGTATGTGGCGGATTTTCCAGAGCTTCTCAAACATTCAATATTTGCGTCCCAAATTTCAATCATAATTTTCAACGCTTTCCCCTCCCTTCAATAATAATGAATTCAATTCAATAATATTGTATTTTGACGCTAAAGCTACAATACGATTTTAATAATAAACCGTACAAACTATCAATATAAGTATTAAATTTTACATATAATTTCGTGAGATTATATAATTAGAGACCCCACGGGAGTCACTAGTGATTATTTTAATCTTGCTCTTAACTTAGTACTGATTAATTAATTATCAAACACATTGTGCAGTACTGTGATGCATTTATAAGTATATTATATCAGTGTAAATATGTATTTTATTTTTAATACATCAGAATGTAATTTTTTGTTTCCTTTCAGTAAATTATTATTTTCTTAAAATCTTTTATTTTCTACTTTTCGTTACGCTCATGCCTCCCTCGTAGACTTATCTTGCACCCCCACCCCCAAGGGCGCTCGTCCTACAGTTTGAGAAATGCTGCTTAAAACTAATTAAAATATAGTTTAAAAAGTTAATGTCATAATTTTTCTCTATTCTCATTACTTTCCCTTCCATTTTGTTTGCGACATTTCTGCAATTCACCTGATATATATATCAGGTTTGGGAAGTTTAACTTAAAAATTAAGTGAATAATGAATAAAAAAATAGAGCGAACGTTTTACTAACCACGTAGAGAATTTAGGGTGAATAGGACTATTTCATGGTAGGGCGAGCTCTAACGTAGCTAGAGCAAAATCGAGAAGAGAGTCTGGTGACTCCTCACTGTTATGTTGTCTTTTGTTTTATCCGATTGGGCGCCAAATGGCCGCCATGTTGGAGTTGTTATGCTTAAAGAATTATAAAGCACAGATAATTTAAAGATTTTCTTTCTTTTACCAGTAGACCTGGGACCTTCTGGTAAAAGAAAGAAGCACACACACACCGCACGCACACAGTATGCATTACGCTGAAAGAAGTGTCATCTTCGTACTGTCAAAATAAAAAAAAGAAGAGAATGTCATCAATTCTATTAATTATGCTTGACTCACATTTGAGTACTAAAGTGATGTTTTTTTTTCTTTTTAATTTTCAGATCTGACATGTGCGAGAGAAAACAGACTAACAGAGTAAACGAGACGGTAGCTGTTTGTTTCCGACCATAATAAGAATTCTGGGATGACATACGAATATACTTTAATGACTTTTATTGTGTACAGTACTGTTAAAAAAGGTTCATAAGTATCCTAAATAAACATTACCAGGATTAAATTGGTAGAAGTGCATTCTTTTACCGTCAAGACACATCATAATCAATGAAACTTTACAAAATCTTCTGAAAAATAGTCTTTATTTTTGTTATATGTTTTTATTTAGTTGCTGAAATAATTTTCTGTGATTTATATTGAATAGCACATGTACACTTTCTCTGACTCCACGATGTTAAGAAAATAAACATCGTTACTTTTACTTTTATATATTAATCGTATTTTCAAACCTAAAAAAATAATGAAAAGTACATTACGATATTCAACTATTTCAATGTAGAAAGAAATGCGATTTACATGGAATTGTGTAAAAGGGGATCATGGATTGAAATTCTTGGTAAAAACAAGTCGTTCGCAGAAAAGTTACTAAACAACTATTTATTCTGCATGTCTTATATTTATAAAATGGGAAAAAAATGTTAAAATAAGGTATGTGAATATAAAGTGTTCAGAAAGTTTTTAAAAATACTTGCCATGCATTTTTCCTTTAATAACAAAACTTTAAATACAGAATCATTGAACATGCTATTTTATTTATGAAGCGAAACTCTTTTTAAAAAGAATATTCCAGCAAATTTATGACTATTATTCTATGTATCGCAAATGTTACTAGAATAATTAAATTTTTCATATTAAAATTTTTAAACTAAAGTTGCGAAAAACTAATGAGCATTCTTTTCATTTAATTAAAGCGAAAAAAAAAAGATTATTTAATAAGGGAAAAAATCACATTTATGTTACTTTTAAATTGTTTCCTTAGTTAGATTCCATCCCAAACATAAAGGGGGAGGGTAAATGCTAAGCAGAGTATATTATTGCAGGAATTTGATCTTAAAGATGTTTTTCTTCTTTTCACTTCATTAAACTTTTCATACCCAATTTATTTAACATATTATATTTATGTGAATATAATACACAGATGGGAAAATAAGAATAAATGTATAAATTTCCGTTCATAAACGATGAAAAAAAAATAATTTTCATGAAAGCCGCTTTGAATTTTAAAACTTATCAGCTTGCGGACTTCAAAAATTCTTCTAATAATTATCGTTAAAACAAGAATAAGTTATTGAATGAAATTTAAAATTACTATTTTTTAATGTTTCCTAACGAGATATTTCTATAACAGCTAAGTAATTATAGGATGCTTGTATATTTAAATACGGTAAAAATAGAGTTAAATAAAAATACATGTTATAGAATAAGACTTAATAAATAAATGTTATTTGAGTGAAAAATTCATTTTGTCGCGATTCGGAGGTTGCGGGTGTGGGAGGGTTCGAGGAAAAAAACAGATGTAGTTTTTAGGGTAAATAATTATATATATATATATGAATATATATATATATATATATATATATATTCACTACAAAATACACATTAATAACTATAAAGCTATGGAGCAATAAGAAATCTTATCACGAATTTAAGTAACTAAATTATGGAAGGTACTAATCTTTCTTAAATCTCTTTGTATGATCCGGCTTTTAGGCTGATTGCTGGTTCAGCTGTAAGGTTGGTATGATACCTTCTATTATTTCCGTGAATTCTCCTTCTAACATTAATTTTACGATACGTGATCACTAGTTGCTAACATATGGGTTTGAGGTTACGATCAACTCTTAACCACATTCCCACTCTTACTCAAGGACTGGCACTTAAATAGAAGAAGTATTTGCATAAACCCAGTCCTCTCCACGGAAAGCGATTTTATAAACTAATATCACTGTTAAAAAAGAATATTTTTCCCAAGATGATTAGTAAAAAAGCCCAAATAAAACCCTTTTTACAATTTTAAATACAAATATAGTGAACAAAGTTTCATTTGTCTAAAAAGCAGTTGGAAACAGTGATAAATCGCACTATTGGACAGCCTGCTACAGATCTTTGCCCACCACCTGGACTTGCGGAGGTTAAACAACTCAGTGGCGTGGCATCCCATGAGGGACCAGGCCTACTGTGCCCAACTCAGTATACACGACCTAGGGCCCTGAGGTGCATGAGCAGATGTTACGGTCTAGTGGTCAGTCTGACACGAAACTCCCAGTGTTAAGTTCCCAAGTAAGCTTGGTACTCATTTTATCGACCCGTTGAGGGGATGAAAGGCTGAATCAACCTTGTCCACCACGGGGTTTGTACCTCGAACCTGTGGTGCAGAAGCTAGATGCACTAACCACACAGCCACTGGGCTTCCGACTTGCTGAGGTTGCTCTTAATAAAAAAAGCTACGCAGTTGATTCATATTTGAACATAAATCAAAATATGTAATTAATGTAATATGAAATATATGTTCTATGAAATCCTGGTTGATATATCTTCTTTCTCTTTTTCACTCTATTATTGTCTGTTTTGATTTAATAATTTAATTTTTCTCACTGCTTATTTTATTTACTGATACTTAATTGTCTGGAGTTATTAGTTTTGTCGCAAAAGGTGACATCTTTTTTGTGATGAATCTCGATTTGAGACTTCGGCAATTGTTTGTTAGAATTCGTATTGGTATATATTTTCGACATGTAACAGAAAAAATTCCCGTTAGATTTTCAATTGTAAAGATTTTTTTTTTTCAATTTTCTAATGTGTGAATATGTGTTCTTTCTTGCTACGTCCCAATTTAATTAAAAACTTTATACTATTTCGAACTAATTATTCGGGTTCTTACGTATTATGGCAAATTATTGGCAACATCATATGAAGCAAAGCATCTGGTTGCCAATTCAACGCGTACGACACACAAGAAATTGTAATTGCCACCTGGGCGAGTTATTGATAGAGTAGGCAATTGTGTTACAAGAAGATGTAAATACCATTATTTGTCCCTAATTTCGAACTCTAAACCCCCGAAAAAAAGGGTAAATGGGCCACATTGTACTTAAAAAAAATTGAAAGCAATATATATGTATTTATTTCTCTTGTTTGCAAAAACCTTAAGGGATTTTTCCTTTTAACTGTGAGAAATGTTGTCAAATTCTTTAGAAATTGTTAATGAACTAATCTAAGAAAACTAATTTTGAACGCAAAGGACAATTATTTGTAATCTTAAACATCTTTATGGGACATTTCGCAGGATTTCACTACAAGATCAAATCATTATGTGGAAAATTAGAAACCATTGGATTGTAAGGCAAATTTCTCATCTCTGATCTTCAAAAATCTTAATTAATTTTCACATTTATTGAAAAGGGCATTTGCTTAAGTGCACTTGCTAATTAAAATTCCGTTCGATCTCCAAACATGACGTTACTTATTTCGCTCACTGACAAGTTTCATTTTCACAACTGTCGAAATCCTAGCATAAACGAATTAGATGTGTAATAAGGACTATATAATTTATAACCTTTATTTAGACATTAAACATTAGCTTTTTAGACATGATATAAATATTCATTATTGAAGAGGGAATTAACATTTTAGCATTATTATTTTAAAACTTTATTTTCTTATTCAGATAAAGTAGTCGATTAGCAATATATTTCTCGAAAGTGAACTTCAACGTAGATAAAACTTTTAATACAGTGAACTCCGAAAAATTTCATTTTATCATAAAATTTGAAATTATTTGCACTTTAACAAAGTCATCAAGACGTTACATAAAATTT
>BMAV01013307.1:0-106433 GCA_019973955.1 Trichonephila inaurata madagascariensis
TCAAGTGTGGCGTTTCCTTGTTTCCCGAAACTTGAAATAGTCGAGGAGGTAGGTCCCTTGGTTTGTTAGGGAAGGAGACTGGGGTGTTGCCCCTTTATCAAAATTTTCCCGAAGGTTCCCCGCCTCCAGAAAAATTGGGAAATGGAACTTATTTAAAAGAAAAATAATAAAAGGGTTTTGGGATTCTTTCAACCATGGACCAATTAACAAGTAACATAGACCCATTATCAGTTTAGTGGCTTTTACATCCATAAAATCAAACTAATATCCATAATTTGAAAAATAATAAACAATATAAAAGTACAATGCAACAATAATACATGTTTCAGACTTAGAACAATTTTACAAGAAATGTATTTAAATTTGGTCACATAAAATATGTCAAAAATATAACAAAGAAAAAAACATTCAATTATTAAAATTTATCAACTTAACACAATTTTTCTTTTCAATATAAACATTAAACTGCGACATAATATCCCTATAATGCCTTATTATTTATATTATGGAAATTTTAAAAAAATAATCAAAAAAAAAAAGTTCTAAAAGAACAAAAACCAAGCCCCTCCCTAAACAAAAATTGGAATCCAAAAATACAAAATACCAGGTTGTGTATTTCTGTAAATATATTCTTAATGAAAACCGATACAAAGTCAAGAAAAAGTGAAAACATTATGGGTACACTTTGTAATATGAAAATGCTGTAAGGATAATACTAATCTCAACCACATATATAACAAAAATAAAACTACTTTCTTTCATTCCAAAAAATCTCACTAAAGATGGGTTTTTCCACCCCCAAGTCGTAATCAGTATTGCTTTTAATTACCGTTATATTACTAGAGAATTCCCTTATAAAATCTTCCCATCTTACTCTTAATATTATTTAAACTAAGTCACTGTTAAATGGCACGCGTCTATAAAAATAAATGGTCAAAAATACATATAAATGTACCTATTAAAGATTATAGAGAGAATATGCAACAGAAATATTCTCTATCGCAACAGACAAAAACACGTCTTAATTGCTTTCAAAATATTGAAAATTACGCGATTGTCCAAAAAAAAAAAATCCTGTTCCCCAAATATGCAATTACTATTCTAATAAAATAATTAACAAGATCTCAAATGATTATTTGTATTCATCTATCTTATGTGCTTCTAGTTGTAATGTATCAAAATCCTTTAAAAATATTTGCCTCAAGTACATACCAATTTCACAAGAGCTTTTAAAATAATAGTTTTTATTTCTCACGCATTTTTGTTTTTGTCAGTTATATAGTAATTAAAATTCGACAAAAAATATTAATTAAAAATGATCTTATGTCCAGTACATAAAAAAACTGCAAATTACACACTTGATTTTTTTATTATTATTTTATTTATTTTTTTTTTGTACGTATTTCCATAAAAATTTCTAGATTTTGATAATATTCTACTACGGATCAGCATCTATGGCAGGGGGTGGCCAACCCGCGGCACGGCAAATTTGTAACAGTGGCACGCGAAGACTTAATAAAAAATTTGAAAAAAATAATAAATAACAAAACATATTTTTTTTACAATTTTATTGAAATGTAGTTATCTTAGAAAAAAATATCTCTCAAAATTTATTTTAAATAAACTTAAATCAGTTAAAGTAGAAATTTATCGCGCAGAGAATGCACCTGCATTGTGGTACGAGTTGGCTTTTCAAAGTTTTTTTCACTCGCGAGATTTTAAAATTTGACGGAGCCTATTTTAAAATATCTGGAAGAAAACAGTGAACTTCCCAGTGAGTACTTTCTGTTCTAGAATGAAGACAGGCTAAGTAACTTAATTTTTCTTACCACTGTTATGGACACATTGAAATATTTTAAATTCGAGATTATAGGGGAAAAGGATTGTGTATTTTTCCTACCCTAGTTGGTCAAATACCTTCTTTTGTGGACAAACTTTTGCTTTTTATTTATTTTGGTGAGAAAGAAATGTATTTCACATTAATGCAGGAACTATGTACCAAAATTAATAGTGTTCCGAGCTGTGATAAATTTAAAAACTTAATATCCACTTTTGCAGAATATTTTTCAGTGCTGGGTTGATGATTTTCAAGATGATAAAAAAGTGCAGCTGTTTACACAAATCCTTTTTCAATTTCTTAGTAAAAAAAGTTAATAGGTATCCACTTGAAATCTAAATTGTAATTATTGTATACAGCACCATACTACACTGAAAAGCAAATACAAAGAATTTTATACTCACAAGTAATTTTTCAAATTTACTCGATTTGTCTGTCAGATATTGTAGTAGATTTGAATCAACATACGTTTGCTAACAAGATCAGTATATCGTTCATAATTAACTACTTAACAATAAAATTTAAATTTGTGTTTTGGTCTTATTTATTATATTGTTTTTAAATTTCCACAAATTTGACTTTCATTAAAAATGTACTCTCTTTGCGTAAAAGTTACATAATATATATATAAGCCTATAAGTAACATGTTTTCACCTTTTCATTTGTTCGAAAAGTTGGAAATGGAACGCTTAGTTATTTTTTTTAATCTGAAAATGGCACAATTCTCAAAAAGGTTGGCCACCCTTTATCTATAGAAATCGTTCAAATATTTTCGTTCAAGATATATTAAAAAATAAGATTCCAGATTGTCAAATTATGAATACTTTATCAACATATTTCTCAAACACAACTTCAATTCAAAGTTCACGTCGCTAACAGGTACAAACCTCTCGGAAAAGAAAAACCTAGTAAAACACAACAAACGGGCGTAATTTCAGATGGCCACGGCGACTTTTTTTTTCAGAAACAAGCTACAATCCATCCTCACGTTAATGATCGCCTGCCCACGCTGTGCCAGGTCAACCAATGAGGTCTAAAAACAAGGCAAACCCGAACAACACCCCAAGACCTTGAACTGACGATTACGGATGGTACTCGTGAGGTCTTTTTGTTTTATTTTTCAATAATATTTAGCGTTTAATTACCACGCTATGTCGAGGACTAGAGCAATGAACAGCCCCCAAGGTCGTGAGTTGAATGAAATTGTTCTTTCCGGTAAAGACCGTTAGATGGGAAAGTTTCCGGTAGAGTGAGAGCAGAAGGGAAATTTATTTTGTTACTACTGCTTCACATAGTATTCGAGTGAAACGAGAGAAAACTCATCAGAAAATAATATTTTGATTTATTTTTCACAAATACAGTTACATATAAATACATTGGATGTATATACAGAGAGAGAGAGATAAAGATGTAGAAAGAGATATATAGAGATATATAGATATAGAGATAGAGATATAGAAATAGAGATATAGAAATAGAGATATAGAAATAGAGATATAGAAATAGAGATATAGAAATAGAGATATAGAAATAGAGATATAGAAATAGAGATATAGAAATAGAGATATAGAAATAGAGATAGATATATAAATAGAAATATAGAAATAGAGAGAGATATATAAATAGAGATAGAAATATAGAGAGAGGGGTAAAGAGAGAGAGGTAAAGAGAGATATAGAGAGGTTAAGAGAGACAGAGAGAGGTAGAGACAGAGATATAGAGAGGTAAAAGAGAGATATAGAGACGTAAAGAGAGACAGATATAGAGAGACGTAAAGAGAGACAGATATAGAGACGTAAAGAGAGACAGAGATATAGAGAGAGGTAAAGAGACAGAGATATAGAGAGAGATAGAGATATAGAGAGAACTAAAGAAATATAGATATATATAGAGAGATAGAGAAATATAGAGATATGCAAAGATAGAGATATATAGATATATAGAGAGAGAAAGAGATATAGATATATAGAGAGAGAGATAAAGAGAGATAGAGATATAAAGAGATAGAGATATAAAGAGATAGAGATATAAAGAGAGATAGATATATATAGAAAAAGATATAAAGAGACAGATATAAATATAGAGAGATAGAGTAACTGTTAAATACATATACACATATGCAGTGTAGTTTTTTTTTAAGTGGATGCATTTCTTACTGTCTTAACAACTAAACGCAAAAATAAAATTACATTTCGCAATTTAAAATTTAAATCTCAAACGAGCATATCCAATTCCAATATATATAAAAAAAGTAAGCCAATTTAATTCCTCTTTAACGTAAGCTTAACACATTTCTTAGAACGGATTTTTAAAAAGTAGAGGTAATTCGTCTCCCCTTCCATTGTTTTCAATACAAAAGTGTCACCACGGGTTTTTGGTGAATTTTTCACGAGGGTACCAAAAGAAAATTGACGAGACATTTTAGCAGCTGTACAAACACGCTCAAATCCTTTTTCGCCTCAGCTTCCTCAATTGAACATTTCCTTCTCATTCAACGAAAGAAAGAAATTAAATAAGAAGAATCAATCATCTAGCACGTCGCGACTCCACGGCATGAAAAATATCAATTCAATTATTTCAATATTTTATGGACATTATTATTATCATTATTATTAAATAAACGCTCTACAATTTGCAATATCCAAAATATGATCCAATTACATAGATTTATATCCCATTGAGGCAATCTATGAGAAATTCAGATTGCTGAAAGAGATGTTCTATTATAAGAGTTGCATTCAATAAAATTGATAGAAAAAAGGATTATGTTTCGAATATCCATACATAGTTGGAGCCTTTATGTTAAAAGATGCGGTTAAGTCATTGGCGTAACGTACTCCCCGCATTGCGAGGGGGGCCCAGGATTCTAGGAAGCCAAAAGCCTGACTGACGCTAAGTATGTATTTAAATCGGGGCCCGAAACCTGACTATGCAGGAGAACCCTAATATTCTCTGTAACGCCACTGATGCGATGTCTACTAAAAACTTTCAGTCAAAAACTTCGAAAATTCTAATTAATTTGCTTTTATTTAGTTTTACATCACAGCAAAAGTTGAAAATGCAGACATTGGTGAGCCCATTGGGCTTTATGTGACGCATAGCCACGTGATAAATGCAATCATGTGTTTCCAGCCAATCAGTTCGTAAATTCACGTGTCTAGACGTCACATGATATATGCAATCTCGTGTTTCTAGCCAATGGGTTCATGCACTTCACCAGTGGCGCCCACAACGGGGTTGTCTTCGGGTCCAAACCCCCCCAAGCCCTTGATTATTTTCGATTAATTATAATCCTACGTATATAGTAGGTAAAATTTAATTGTTTGTTAATAATTAATTCTTATTAATCATTCGATAATTTTTTACTGCTTTTAGTTCTCGAGAATCGTCAAAATCAAAAGAATATGTTGGTGGCGTATTGGAGCATGAAACGAGAATAGTTGACTTTCTACCCTGGACCCTCCCCCCTTGAAAAATTCCTGCGTGCACTACTGCACTTCACTGTTGTCAATATTTGCTTTTTATAGAAATTTTCTTCTAAAAGTACATAATTGTCTACAATAATAAAGCAAATAGATAAACAAATGAACTTCATTTAAAATTACATGTATAATATGAGAACTGTGAATTTGAAATACTTTTTAAAGAATCTTAATGCTCGACCATCTTTATCCAATTATCAAATTTGAAAATGTATCTAAATTTTAAAAGTAGAAAAATAAATACAAGTCTAATTGCAGTTTTGAATTCAATGGAGAACACATGATTGCATTTATAATGTAACCATTATGAATTTGTAGCCAATTAAAAACTATAATTCGCACAAATATGTAAAATATATCAAACATTTCTAAAACAAGATACGAATTCTGTCATGGACGTCGTATATATACAAAGTTAGATTAAATAACAATATATTCATCCATACTCAGTCAATTCGTTTCACTTCGAGGACACAAGCCGGTCGCTAACGGTGGTTTCAGAATCTAACACACCCCATTAGTTATTTGGGAGGGAGGGACTATTTAGATTGGCTTTAAAAAAAAATTGAATACGGATTGTATTCTTTTTAAAGGAGTTGAATTACAGCATTCTAATATATATATATAATTATTACTTCATACTAATATTAATCCATAAAACGCAGACAGATATCACCGACAAAGGAGGGTTAGCAAAATGCTTTGTGCCAGTTTGATTATTAACCATTATTTTTAATGATAAATGAATATTACTCGCAACTGAACACGACTCAGACAGGGTAACTCAAGAAAATTATACAACACAAACTTGTTTTAAGCTGTCTTAACTTATTTTTGCACGATTTATAAGAATGTGAGAGATCCTGATGTTTCGATTATGCGCCAAATATAAATTAATGCAATTCTGGTACATTATATATAATGTATTTTTTGCACATGCCTTCATAAAATATCCTATACACAAAGATCACAAGATTTCAGATAAAATTCGAAGCCTATCAATTTCGAGAAGAGGAGGTCCATCTTCAGTTTTATTTTCAACACGAGAAGACAAATACTCAATCCTGTGACAATAAATTAGCTAGAGGATTACTTAAAAATATAGGGATCATATCGATTAACCTCTATAACCTAAACCAGAGGTTCCCAAACTTTTTTGTCTCATAGACCCCTTGCCATGTTTTTCAGTTCTGGGTAGACCCCTGCTTACCTAATATTGAATTTTTACAAATTTATCAACTTAAATGTCTTTTTGACAGCTGGTACTACTACTTATTTTAAAAGAATTAAATGTCTAACTGTAGTGAAGTAAAGCGTTAAATACTTAAGAAGCACATGTTAATGAATTAAAATAAAAATAATGTAATACATAAAACTGTTACAAAAAATAACTAGAACAACAAACAAATGTTTTTAATAAGAAGGATGAATCAGATGGTTCAATAACAAATTTTCAAAATTTAATATCAATGTCAGGATTAACCCATAATTCGCGACAAAAACAGGAATGTCTTTTTAAAGCCAAAATTGCTGACATCCATTTCTAAACTATTTTAAGATCGTTAAAGCCTATTCTGATAACTTTTATTATAATACAACATTTTTTTCAATGTGACTATATGAATTATTCCCAACTGTGGTATTATTATAAAAAAAAGCAATCTCAAACCTAGTTTCGGAATTTGAGTAAAGGGCATTTAAATATTGAACATAAGTTAAAATGTCCCGACAGATTGTCAGTGAAAATTGAGAAAATTCGGGCCATCCAATATTATACTTTTTAACTTAATTCTGGAAATTAATGCTGCAATGGTCCTTGTCTTAATAAAATTTATGCTGCCATCTAATAAACACAAATTAACTGAATAAATCAATTAAATTGGTAAAATCTCGTTTCCACTAGATAAAATTTTTTTATAAAGATTAAAGTCACAATCTGGTTTAACGAGATCCACTATTATAGACCCCTTTTAACACCTCATGGACCCCCAGATTATTTTTTCGTGGCATGGACCCCTGGGGGTCTATATGGACCACTTTGGGAATCACTGACCTAAACGAGATAACAGTCTCAAAAATATAAACACCACAAACTCAGATTTCTAATTATACTCATTTCCAAAGCTCAAACTCAGTAGCGCAACACAGCCGATGAGGGCCAGGGCCTACTGTGCCCATCCCAATATACATGACCATTGGGCGCTGAAGTGCATGAGCAGATGTCCCGATCAAGTAGTCAGTCTGAAGCGAGGTCTCCAGTGTTTAAGTCCCCAAGCAGGCTTGGTACTCATTTATCGACCCATTGCAGGAGGGATGAATCGGTTTTATAGTTAACTATATCTAGTTTGCGTGTTTAAACATCGCACTAAATACATAGACATTGAAGACAGACGTCTTCATTTGAACCACGATCAAAAAGGAAATAAATGAAGCTAATAATTATTCTCGTTCTTCCACATATCAAGTGAGAATTTAAAGGTATCTGCCACACAATTCGTTATCTAACACCATGCAATCGCCAACCACCAAACTCGGGAGTCTAACATACAGTTCCATATCGGAGAGAATAGAATTAATCTGATTAGTATCATATCAAAACTGCAAGGGATGTGGAAGGGAATATCAAATGCCGAGGAAGACTACTAATCGGATATTTCCTCTTCAAACTTTCACACTACATCATGTGAAAATATTGGAATTCTGTAACATTTAACACGCAGCAGACAACACTGTAACACGAGGTCTTACTCAATAAAAGGAAAAAAAATTTTAAAATTGGGAAAAAATTTTTTTGGGGTTTTAAATTTTAAAAAAAAAAAATTTTTTAAAAAAAAAGGGGTTTTTTTTTTTAAAAAAAAAAACCCAAAAAAATAAAAATTTATAAAAAAGGGAAAAAAAATTAAAAAGGGGGGAAAAATTTTTTTAAAAAAAATTTTTTAAAAAGGGAAAAGGAAAATTTTTAAAAAAATTTGGGGGGGTAAAAAAGCGGGAAAAAAAAATTTTTTTTAAAAAAAAAAAAGGGGGGGGAAAAAAATTTTAAAAAGGGGGGAAAAAAAAAACCAAAAAAATAAAAAATAAAATTTAAAAAATTTTTTTTTGGGGTTTTTTTTTTTTTCAAAAAAAAATTTTAAAAAAAAAAAAAAAGAAAAAAAAATTTTTTTCCCAAAAACATTTTAAAAAACCCCCCCAAAAAAAAAGGGGGGGGAAAAAAAAAGGGGAAAAAAAAAAAATTGGGGTTTTTTTTTTAAAAAACCCAAAAATTTTTTTAAAAAAACCCCAAAAGGATTTTTAAAAAAAAAAATTTTTTTTTTTTGGGGGGAAAAAACCCCCAAAAACCCCCGGGGAAAAAAAGGGGGGGAAAAAGTTTTGGGTTTTCCCTTTTTTTTGGGGGGGGGGGAAAAAAAAAAGGGGGGCCCCCCCTTTTTAAAAAAAAACCGGGGGAAAATTTTCCCCCCCCGGGTTAACCCCCTTTAAACAAAAAATTTTTAAGGCTCTTTGTGGATGATCTGGAATGTTTTTGTACTTGGATAAAAAGACAAGAGCATAATAAACTAAAATTAGCTAAGTTAAGTCCAACGAATCTTTAGGTACTCCAAGCCAATTATTAAAGCACCCTAAACGAGCATAGCATATGCAACAGGCGTCAGCGGAGTCAAGCAAAGTGAAACAAGAGGATAATACATAGAAATTCCCAGGCATTTTTCTCGGAATTAAAGGCGTGAGGGATATGGTAGTGGAGGGTTTAAAATTATTTGGTTGAGCACTAACTATAATAACTTAAGGTAATGTTGTTGTTTCTAACGCCACCTGTCTGACGCAGTCAGATCGAGGTCCACGAAATGCATCGTGGCAAGGGGCTAGAAGTACTCCTGTCGTTGGCCTTAAGCACCATACAAGTGACAGCACGATTTAGCTCGGAGAAATTCCCGAAGGGACGATAGATGGCGACACCACCTATTTCCCCCTCTACAATTTTGGCATTGAACTGAAGGGGAGGGAAATATTCTCCAGTCCCCTGTACTCGTGATTCAATCTACGAGACTTTCGGACCCACTGATTTAACGAGCACGTACTCCCGTGTGTAATCCGAGAGTATTTGGTAGCATTGGGCATCGAACCCAGGCCTTCTGGTCTGGAGTCCGATGCTCTAACCACTAGGCTACCCACGGCCTTGCTTAAGGTAATATAGATTCCTCACACACATACACAGTGTGTATTGAAATGAGAAGAATTGTGCATTGGTTGATGCTTTCAAACATTACGGATGCAGTGTGACAGATAGGTATAAATGCTGCTACTTATACAAACATACACACATTAGAGTTGGAAAATTTTTACATATGAAACATTCTAGCGACTTTAGATTTACGACAAAAATTGGACAAATTATTCCTTTAAAAAGTTTTTTGAAAAAGAAATGGAATTGAAATACCACACTTGCAGCTTCAAAACGAATTCACCATTTCAAAAACCAAACTCAAATTCAAAATAATCCCTTCAAAGAAAACAAAAACGGAAATGATTGCCGAGAAAATCGCAATCACTCACCTTAAAATGATCAATTACAAAAATCCCACACGTAAGAGCCCTTACCTTTAATTCTCCCCAAATTCATACAACATACTTCTCACAAAGCATCGAGCCTCTCCCAGAAAATTTCATAACAATAAACATCAGCAGTTATTGGCTGCAGACTCGAATTACCATCCATCAGAAGTCCACCCCCCACCAGCGACATGCTCCGGGGTAATTACTAGAGATAAACGCACTCCCCGGGTCGCGAATGGGGGGTCGAGGGGAGAAGAACAAGATGTCATCATTTGTGCGCAAGAGATGTCACCCGTGTCTGGTCTGGGAGGATTTTGGATGTCGTTATTATCTTGTTTCTGCCTGAATAGTTACCCGGGCAGATTTGTCCTTTTTGTGTTTTCAATGGGAAGAAAGGGAAGATAATATGAGCGAGGGAAAAAAGACGCGGGATGGTTGAAGGTTTCCCCAGGAATAAAGGATGAAAGCAATAAGATGTCATCCAATGAAATGGAAGATTCGTATGACATCGGACGAAAGGTAATGCTGAGAAATAA
Organism: Trichonephila inaurata madagascariensis; assembly: GCA_019973955.1. NCBI lineage: Eukaryota > Metazoa > Arthropoda > Arachnida > Araneae > Nephilidae > Trichonephila > Trichonephila inaurata. Next base: position 10,404 of record BMAV01013307.1, read on the forward strand.
AAGAGTTGTGTTTTAGTTCTTGTATGCATGTTTCAAACGTATTTAAGGGAAATTAAGACTATATCCCAAAATTAAATCGTAGAGATTGACCAATCGTTACAGGACTAATTGCTCTTTTCCTAAATTGTTTTAGCTAGGAGAAAGACAACTTATTTTGAAAAATCACCAATTTTGCTTTAATTAACGTAGCTTAAGAGCTATTATAAGAGCAATAGACCTCGTTTAAAACAGACAAGATGACGAGAACAACCACTGATAACTTTGTCAAATTGTGGGAAACTTCTGTTCGCGTTAGAGTGAAGGGGAACTGAAGAAAGAGACATCCTTAAGACACAAAAAATCTTTTTAAGTACTGCTATCTTCTAGACTAAACGCTCCAAGCCTTATGCCCAGCTACGTTGAAAATTCAGAATACAAGTATCAAAGACATAACTCAAATTATCATCAACACACTTCACTCTGTGTGATATATTCTTTTCCGAACTCGATTCACTTAATTTTAAATAGTAATTTTTAGTTGCATGTATCGCGTTTCTTTAATAGAAAGAGGTTCTCAAACAATATGCATAAAAAGTATTTCTCATTAAAGATTGGCAGAAGAATCTGTTACAAAACTTTTACGCAACGTAACATAAGAACCTGATTTGATATTTTTAATTCGCAGCAACATTTGATTATTCAGCATGTGGCATGGTTTTAAGTACAATTAGACTTCAATTCGCGGTTTGACAAGAATCACAGGCTACGAAGCTCTCAACGATGTGTTATCCATCTACTTTAATATATTACTTAAAAGATGTTTGAACACAATAAGTAGTCAGAAATCAAGGACGAAATACGTTTCACCCAGCTCTCATTCCACACCCTGCCAAAGGGAGGAATTTGGCCTCCACAGATTTAATGTGCATTAGCTCTTCTATATGGCAGGTCTACAGAAGCACTAGGACTCAATCTCATGACACTCCAGACAGGAGTCCATGACCATGGCTCCAAGGTCCAATGGTCACCGGGCCGCCAGGTCTTCGCTGAAGTAAGAACTCAAATCTACAATCGACTTGAATATCAATGGCAATAAAATTACGATCCATGATTAATTATTTTTCAGAAAGAAGGCTGAGGTGACGTAAACGCAATTTAGTAATAACAAGAATGTGTCAAAAAATGTGGAATTTCATATGACCTTAAGGTATCTGACTACGTTCGGAACCGTGATTTTGCAAAAGCGTATTAATGGATAATATTTATGATATTTAATGTCACTTAGATTAGAAAATGTATATAAAATTGTTTTAAGAATAGTATTACAGTAAAAAATTATTTAAGTACAATATTTTGACAAAAAATGAACACAGAATGACCCATTTTCAAAATGAATGTTTGAAATATATAACTTAGGAGTTGGTTTATCCTTGTTTTACGACAAAAGAGGGAAGAAACTTTAAGAAAAAAACGCTGATAATTATTTCAATGGGTTGTAACACTGAAAATAATGTGAATTTTTCGGAAAGTCATAGTTCAGTCTCTGTACAGAGGTCTGAGCTATATACAGGCAAAATATTATTATAATAGAAGCATTTTTCACAAAAGGAGAACATTTTGAAAAAAGGTTATGCTAAGTTAATTTTTTGCTGAAATACTGTATTTAAATAAATTTTTTTTGTCAAAACGTCCTTAAATCAACTTTATACATGTATTCTAATCTAAGAGAGACTAAATATCATGAAAATTATCCATTTATGTGCCTTTTTTTAAAATCCGAACGTAGTCGGATACCTTAATGCCAGTGGCGCACACAAGGGGGATGTCTGGACCCCCGCCCCCAAAGCCCTTGATATTTTTCCCATTGATTAACATTCGAAGTATATAGTACGTAAAATTTAATTAAGTATTTGTTATTAATGATCAATTTTATAAATTAATGCTAATTATTTAATCAATAATTAGTATTTTACTGTGTTTTGTTCCCGAAAATCGACAAAATCAAAAGGAACATGATACAAGAATGGTGAACTTACCAGGACCCCCTTTGAAAAATTCCTGTGTGCGCTACTGCTTAATGCCATATCTACTATTACCAATAAATGGGACTCATTCATCTTAATGATTTCAATAAACGAATGTACACACCGAAAAAATTAATTTCACAATTTAAAAACAAATATTTATTACAGTGTTTTAGGACTTATTATGTTAAATACCAGGAAAAATTAGAAACAGGTTATTAAGAGTGGCGTAACGGAGAATATTAAGGTCCCCCTTGCCACAAATCAGTTTAGGTTTTTATATTTTGTAAACTGGTCAAATATATACTTGGCGTCAGTCAGGTTTTGCACTTCTAAAATCCTGAGCCCCTCACGATGTGGGTTTGTGGGCTTGTACGTTACGCCACTGTTTAAGAGCCCCGTTTACATCAAGCTTAAACTGGATCATTTAAACATAATATTTGTATTTGACGATGATCAAAGTAATATCTTGCTATCTTTATTTTTCCAAATTCTGTTTTTTAAAAAAAAAAACTAGATTTTTGAAGCTTAATTTGAATGTTTGAAAAATTCGAACATTTATGAGTAGGCAACCGAGACGTGATAAGATTGTCATGTAACTTTTGACTCCAGAGATAAGTCGCGTTGTTAGTTTTTCCCATGTCTGAGTCAACGAAAATGGATATCTCTGTGGTATACATACGCCGAATCTATTTCATTACATTTAATCATTCCAGCTAACTCTTAGACATCATAGTAAAGATGCCCAGTTTTAGTAATAAGTGGGGATTGCAATACCGGTATAACGAATACCGGTATTTTGAGCCATTTGTACAATTTTGTAATACCGGTATTCACAAGTTTAAATACCAGTTCTTCGGTATTTACTAAGATTTTTTTTAAACTGTCTCCGATATAGAAAATGTGTCTTACGGTATTTACATAATTATAATGATTTTGAAAATAAGAATGAAAAAGAAGAAAAGAGACTAACCAATTCAAATTTGATCAAGTTTATTGTTTTTCCCCACAAACCTATCCGCATTCAGAAGAATTAGATACTGTTATCGAAGATGACGATGACACTAATGTCGATAGTGAAAAGGAATTGTTTCTTGAACAAAAATTAGAATTAGCGATAGTTAAAAAAATTCAATAAACCAAAATACAATACAGAAATCAGCTATATCCAAAACCAACCGACGAGAAATGGATGTATTTGAAAAGATGAGGGATTTAGTGGTAAATAATTGGAAAAAGTACATAACGCATTGTTAAAAATACAACAATTAACGCAGATTCCAAAACAGCGTTTTCAATTGCTGGTAACTTTTGCATAAAATTACGTCCCAGGCATAATATCAATACAAATGATGCATTATGTTTTTTTTTTTAAATCACATTTCAACAATTTGTAATAGTGCTACAGACTGAATAGTGATATTTACACTTTTTTGTGATTTTTTTTTATATACTGTTATTGTTTATAAGTAACAAATTATTTTTTTGTGTGATATTTACACTCTCTAGTAAAACTGGCAAATAAAACAAAGAAACACATCTGTGTTTTTTCTTTTTCTAAAATTTCTACTACCGGTATTAAAACCGGTATCCCGGTATTAAGGTATCCGACTACGTTCGGAACCGTGATTTTAAAAAGGTGCATAAATGGATAATTTTCATAATATTTAGTGTCATTTATATTAGAATAAATGTGTAAAATTGTTTTATATAGGACATTTTGCCAAAAAAAAAAAATTTAAATACAATATTTTGGCAAAAAATTAACTTAGAATAACCTTTTTTCAAAATGTTCTCCTTTTGTGAAAAATGCTTCTATGATAATAATATTTTGCTTGTATATAACTCAGACCTCTGCACAGAGGCTCAACTAAGAATTTTGAAAAATTCACATTTTTCAGAGTTACAACCATTTGAAATAATTATCGGCGTTTTTTCTTAAGATTTCTCCCCTCTGTTGTCGTAAAACATGGATAAACCCACTTCTAAGTTATATATTTCAAAAATTCTAGTTGAGCCTCTGTACAGAGATCTGAACTATATACAGGCAAAATATTATTATAATAGAAGCATTTTTCACAAAAGGAGAATATTTTGAAAATGGGTCATTCTATGTTAATTTTTTGTCAAAATATATAGTACTTAAATAATGTTTTATTGTAATACTATTCTTAAAACAATTTTATATACATTTTCTAATCTAAGTGACATTAAATATCATAAATATTATCCATTTAAATACACTTTTGCAAAATCACGGTTCCGAACGTAGTCGGATACCTTAAGATCTAAAAAATACCGAATACCGGTATTGAACTTTTGGACCGATATTGCAATCCCTAGTAATAAGCAATAAAACTTATGAAACACGGTTAATATGTTTTTGTAAGCGATATGGTGATAAGAATGAAGAGTATGACGCATGAAAGTGCAAACAGGGTTAATACTATTTGTGATGATGTGTTATTTATTCTATTCAACAGGTTCTTCGTTAAAAAAATTTTAAAAAAACATATCCTAAGCCTTTTTACACTGCTGTTCAACAAAGGGATGACATTTAAAAAGAAAAAATTCCTCTCCCTTCAGTAGTGCAAAAAATAACTAAATAAAAATTTAAAAAATAATCACTCATTAACAAACAGTCAATTTATAAGTGAACATTAGTGCTAACAAGACTATTTTTTTATTTTCATGATAATTATCTTTACGAAAACTAAACATGTTCTGGATAATGTGTGCTCTACATCAGTGATTCCCAAAGTAGTCTATATAGACCCCCAGGGGTCTATGACGACCTACAAAGGGTCCACGTCAGTACAAAAATAATTTAGGGGTCCATGAGGTGTAAATGGGGGTCTACGCAAGATAGTGGCTCTCATTAAACTAGATCGGGACTTTAATTTTAAAAGAAAAATGTAATCAAGTGGAATCCAGTTTTTACTTATTTATCATATTTATTTACTAAATTTAATCAGGATAGTTTGCAATTACAGTTTATTAAAACAAGCATATATTTTATTAAAACAAAAATTATCATTTCAGTTTTTCACACCTGAATTAAGCTAAAAGAGTGTAATACTGGCCGTCGTGATTTTTCTAATTTCTTATTTTGTCACAGACAATCCGCCAGGAAGATGACGTTTTAACCTACGTTCAACATTTAATGGATTCTATTCAGATTTTGAAATTCGGTTTGCGAATGCTTTAACTATGGCAATACCACAGGAGGCAATGAATTATATGGACACTTTGAAGAAAATAAATGTCATATTTCAGGAGGAATTAATTGGAATAGGCACTAATAAAAATCTTAAATTTTAGAAACAGATGTTAGCAATTTTGGCGTTAAAAAGACATACTTGTTATTTAACCTGAATTATGGAACTGAGAAGATTTAGGGTTCAACTCTCGACAAGGTTTAAATATGAAAATTTGTTAAGGAAGGGCCAGATTCATCCCTCCCTTTAAAAGCACTTCGGTTTGTTTTATGTAACTGTTATTTTATGAATTATTAAATTTTAATTTAAAATTAATAAACACGTGTTTCTTAAATTTTAAACACTATATTTCACAAATTTAAAAAAAATTCAAGTAAAAAGCTCTATACTAGCAGTCAAAAATATTTAAGTTGAAAAAAGTACAAAAATTTAATATTAAGAAGGGGTCTACCCATGGGCGAAAACATGACAAGGGGTCTATGAGACAAAAAAGTTTTGGGAACCTCTGCTCTACATCAATACTCCCTACGTTTTTACCGCCGCGGCCCGGTCAATATTTGATCATTTAAACGCGGTCCGCTGACGTTGATCATTTATATTTTAGTGTTTTTATTTAATAATTTTAGTTTAATTATATTTAAACATGCCTTCAGAATAAAATACAGTAACACCAAAAAATGAATATAAAGTGATTTCCACGGAAAGTATCACAAACCTGAGAGAATTACCCCATACTAAACAAAATAGAAAACACTTATGTTCATTGAACGTCCGGTACCATTTGATTCACGGACAGGTACCGTTCAGCGGACCGTTGGTTGTGGACCACAGCTCTACATTTTTGGCATTCCAGCCAAACACACACCAAATTAAAAGATGTTTAAAACTGTGTGCACACATAAAGTATAATAAATATATAAAGTATAATAATATATAAAGTATAATAATCCAAATAATAAATCGAAACAATTTCGATAATACATAAGGGAAACAGAATAAATTATAGACTCAAAGCAGATACTCCAGAAATATTAATGGATGGAAAATATAAAATACCACTCCATATTACGGGAAGAAACATCACAAAATCCTCATGGTTACTATTATAATTTCTCTACAAGCAGTAGCTAGTCTATCCAGGTGTTTCGTTTTCAGATTGCTCTACTAAAATGAACTGAAGCCTCGAGCACATACAGGAAGTTTTGATAATTCGAAAAGCGAGATAATACACTTAATATAAAACACAACATGTAAATTAAAACCATGGAGAAGTGTTGGAATTGTCTTAAAACAATAATTCAATGAGTCCCGTACATACATTTAATTAATCTGACTTTGCTCCGTGAATGAATGAATGTCATTACTGGCTTCCCTAATAGACTTATCAGGACTTCAAGAAAATGAATCACGCACACGATCAACAGTGTCTTCTATCTCGAAAATTTAAGAATACCAATGTTCCCGTCTCCTTCAAAGTTCTTTCCTTATTGGTGGAAAGATTTTGATGTCGGAGGATCGACATTCCGTTCTGTTCGAACACGTCGCTGTACACGCGTGACTGATTTAAATTCCGTTAATCAAAGCACGCACTGCACCTTTTACTGAGGCGTCCAAATCTTTACTAATGAAGTCAGTGAAAGACGTTTATCATCTGCGATTGACGAATAATCGCGCACATGCGGCCAATCGGACTAACCCAAAAATCTAGGAGAGTTTTTCAATCCACGGATGAACAGTTTATTACATTCTGATGGGTAGTTTCGTAATAATAAGCCATTACTTTTAATATTTTTAGCCCGGACACCCTGTATAACTGAATCGTATTTGCATGAGCATAAAACTATAATTGGCAGTAAAAATGTCAAAAACAAATCGATCTCTACCTCTAGATCCATTTATAAAACTTAATTTTCTTTCACAACGTTAAAATTCGAATTATTGTTATAACCATTTTCTAAGTTAAAACTTTTAACAGCTCATACACGAAATTCAATTCGCATTTCCGTCAAATACAACCGATACCCGCATTGACGCTCACAACTGAAATGGGAATGACACTTCCCCAAAAACATTCCAAAATGAAGATGAATAAGCCACTAATGCATTTCGTACACACTCGGTCATTCTTCCCTATCACCGTAACGGAGAACCCATCATACGAAAACATAAAATATGCCAGAGCTGTCATCACGCGATGTGTCACGTGATTCGGATCGTCACAAAGAAGCCAGAAACACAGGCGGCAGCCCTTTAAAAATGATAAATAACGTTTCCGGCGACTAGGCGTCGAACTTTAAAACGCCCGTTTTATTTGGCGATTTTTTTTATATGTAATGCGCTTTTTTTTTCCCAGCTATTCTTATTTCGAGATTGTAGTTCACGTTGAGTAATTGGAGATGTTTTCAGCCTCCCCTTCACACACAAAAAATAGATTTATTAACAAAAATACCAGAAGAGGTGAAAGGGTTTTTTTTTTTCCCTACGGAGATCGTGATATTATGTTTCAAACAAAATAAAATGACATTTTGTGAATAGCTTTATGAATTTTGTTAAGTGAAAAAATAAAAAGATTCGCATTCCTGAAATCCGTTTCATGTTATTTTAGTTCTAATTCTTACTTATTAGGAGGGAAGAGACAAAAATCGATTTTTTTTTTTTTTGAATTGTTGGCGATATTGTAGAAGAACAAAAGTCATTAAAAAAAATACCTTTCGTACTGAACGGATTGAAGTACTGAAATAAGTTGCAAAAAGAGAAGGGGGGATAACATTCAAATTCTTCGAGATTTAGAACTGTTTGTAACGTGTTCTTTTCGCGATTCTGACTAATTTCCTAGACGGAAAATACTTTTGATGGCGTTGTATGATTATAAAACCTCTTTCTGCAAAGGAATCGCGATTTATGTTAATGAGGGTTACTATTTAAAGTCAAGTGAAGAGGGAAGTGGACGATGGCGATTGTTGTCAAACGGAGACTCTTAAGACGTTAGTTAGATAAACTAATTATCGTGTAATCGTCGTAGTTCAAGGTGAAAGAACTCGACAGGTCATTCAAAGACTAGTATATTGCTGAGGATCATCTATTAATGATATATAACTGTGAGATTTAGACTTCTAGATATTTAAACTAATATTTAAACTGACGTGCTTCTCATAACTTAAGTAAAATTTAATTAGTAACTATAGTAAGTCAATAAATTATATATTTTTAAAAAAAATCTCTCACCCTTTGGTGAAGCATCAAACTTCAGCGAAAAGGAGTGAGTGAGTGAATATTAACGTCGCACTGTTCACTGTACACGAGGGCTTTTGGCGACGGACCTCGTATTTTGAACCATGATCAAGGGACGATGACGACACTTGAGCTGGCACCTCCTCTCATAACTACCACAACAACGGGAGGACGTTTGAGCTCTCGACAGATTTAACATGCATCGCTCCCCTATACATGGTACTACTGGGCTCGAACTCGTGACATGCCAGCCACGATCCGACACTTTGACCACAAGGCTTTGACTTCAGCGAGCGAGGGTCCTCGATATGTTAATCTTTAAGGCTGTCTTCGGTTAATGTTAAAGAGTAGGACCCGAGTTTGGAACATTTTTTCGGATTAAAAAGTAATGCAACATTTAATATTATGCACTGGCTTCTTTATCCTGTAGAGAATCACTAATTTTATGATACTACTCTCATTTTCATCCAACGACGTATTTTTTTTTTCTTTTATAAAATGTTTCTCCCATTTTCTTCTCCTATACCGTAATGCTAAATGAGCTATCCCTTTACATGTTAAAAAAAAAAAAACTAATTATTTATGAAATATTTTGAAATTTTAAAAACACAAAATTATAAACAAAGGGTTGTTACAATGTCACATTTTTTTTTTTAAAAATTAAAGGCTTTTTTTTTTCTGTTCGAAAATGTGCTCCACGTTTAATTCACACTCTCGTACATATCGCGAAAACAGCCTAAAAAAAATCAATTTGTAATGTGTTTGTTTAAAAAAAATAAACATTTGGCCATGCAAATAAAAAAAAAAAAATTTAAAATTTCAAAATAATACAAGTGAAAATATTCGCATTATTTTGGAAGTTACAGCGTAAAATACGTTGTAATTCCATGTAAACAAAGGTGAAAAACAACAGTATCATTTTCCTAAGAATGCGATTTTTATAATTCACGCAAGATCAAAGTAATAAATAATATCTTTCAGACCCCAATATCTTTTTTATTTGAAAAGGGGAAATTGCCTGAAAAATGTTTCTACATCATACTTAAGCTCAAATGAACCCCATTTTTTTTTGTTTTTCTTGATACTAAAACAACTATATATTAGAAAATAATGCTTTATTTATTAGTTGAAAAGTAAGCTTACTTTCAGAATGAATATTTCATGAGATATAATGTACTGAATGGTAAGCAATACTTTCTTCTTTTTACCGTTTTGTAAAGAGTGCAATGTCCCCTTGAGAGAACAGAAATCTGTCGGTGCTGGTGAACACATAATGACGAAGCATTTGTTACAAAATAAATCCATTTATTTTTAAGTAAGTGAAATGATGGAATCGTTATATTCTAGAATAGAATATAACGATTCCATCATTTTACAAATTGTTCAAAGCTTATCGATGCAATTTCCAAAATGAAAATAATTATTTTTAACTTATAATTGGAAGAAAAATTATTGTATACCGTTTTCCTCCACAGACAGTTTTATTAAAATATAACATTAATTTCCAAATGAATAGACTTCCTTGACTTAGGAAATAAAATTAACACCATAATTTAAAATTTAAATTAAGACAAAATTAGCCATTCAAATAAATTATGATACAATTAACCAATAGCATTAAATACATTCATGTTCCTATTTTGTAAGAATAAATGCCATCTCTATAATACAAAAATAAGAATAAAACACTAATAAATATACAATTAAATACAATAAACATAAAACGTATACGATTATTCATTAGTAATAGTTAATCTTTCGCATCACATTCAATTCGAGTCATTATTCTCTCTTTTATATTTCGTATATATCTCATGAATAAGATACTATAATGAATGATTTCGCAAAAATACAACATAACGTTGCAAATCATAGACACAAAAGTACATAAAATATCAATGTTTATTACGAAAATTTAATTGGAGATATACGCAGTAATTTAACAATTGTAGTAGAAATTTATTTCACTTTTATTTAAACGAAGCAGTATAATCCTGAAAATGTATTAATGAAAGGTTTCCGTTGATTAATGCTCTCTCTCTCTCTCTTTAACGTTCAAAAACCAAAAAGTACTTGAAGTGAAGCAAACACATTAATGAATTTTAATTTCAATATCAATGTGGATTGTTCTATAGTAAATTTATTTCATAAGTTATCGTCTTGCATGTCAATGAAATTGAATATTACTGATTCGGACACATTCTGGAGCAAGCACGAAGTTGGCAAGTAATTTTCAGATGTGTTTTTACATTAGGAAAACGGAACTAATTCTTTTTAATGGTTATAATTTTTAAAGTTAAAGAAATTCAAAAAGAGCAGAAAATAAAAAGAGATTCACAGAATGCGCATTAATAGCAAAAAAACTTGTAACAAAAATAAAAAGATACACACAACCCAACTCAACATATATATAAGAGCTACTATAACACCATCAAAAAATTGAATATTTAAAAAATTAAATGAAGATAATGCATGGAAATATGAATATTAATTATATTCTTTTATAATATAGCTATCAATCTACAAATAAGAATTTAATTCACACAATTTGGTTTTCTTATACAAATAACTATCAATAAAATCCATTGGGTATTTATCTGTACAGTATTTAATAAGATTATTACAATTTTTCTTTATTTTTACAGAATTTTTTTTAACTAAAGGTATCTATAACATTGTATGTTATTTCTGATAATATTTCTGAGAATATTAATTAAATGTATATTACTTTCCCAGTGAGGTATTTTAATAATATATAGGAGTTAAATACATCTCTATTGTATGGATTAAATTCTTATTTGTAAATTAATAGTTAGCTCTTATTAAAGAATATAAAGTTCATATTTATATTTGAGTTATCTGCATTTAACTACCTACATATTCAATTATTTGATGGCGTTTCAGTAGCTCTTAAAAATAGCATATTCCAGTAAACTTTTTGCTTTTTACCGTTAGTATTAGTGTAGACTAGCGAATCTTGAAACTTTCGATCGCGCAGTCCGCAAAATTTTGAACACTCCTCCCTGATTCTCAATACATTGCTGATTGATTTAAAGCAGTGCTCCCCAAAATTTTTTTATCGCTGTGGACCGGTCAACATTTGATAATTTTACAGCGGTCCGCTGAGGGTGAGACACGTTGATTGTTTTCACAATTTTAATTTAGTTACATTTAAATATGCCTTCAGAATAAAAAATATAGTTACACCAAAAATGAATAAAAGTGATTTAACTTGGAATATAAAGTGATTTCCGTGTAAGTTGGGCAAATCCGAGAAAAATGCACCACTTTAAATAAAATGGCAATATTTTAATGTTCTTTAGGCGGACCGGCACCATTTGATTCGCGGACCGGTACCAGTCCGTGGATCAAATACTACCGGTCCACACAAAAAACATTAAATTATTTCCATTATAGTTACTGTGGTATATTTTTTCTTGGGTTTGGGCTGCTTTTCTTATGAAAATCATGTTATATTCCTTGTTTAATATCTTTATATTCATTTTTCGTGTAGCTATATGTTATTCTGAAGACACACTTAAATAATATATATTAAAATAAAATTATTAAATCAAAACAATATAAAATATAAACAATTAACGTCCTCCCTTTAGAGGGCCGCGGTAAAATTATCCAACGTTGACCGGTCCGCGGCGATAAAAAGGTTGGGAAGCACTGATTTAAAAGATCCTCAATAATTCTAAGACTGTCTCTGTGATTTATACAGACTTTAACATTTTTTAAGAAAACAGTAAACATCTAATAAAAAATATTACAAAATACTACATTAATATTAATTGAATCAATATTCTTGATCGAAATACATGTTCCAGTAAAGTTTTTTCATCAGAGGTAATTTAGTGATTTAATCCAAGATGGTACATCTTTCAATTTTCACGAGTTTTTCAGTCTGTAAAAGAGGGAAATCTTAACATTAAATGAATGCCCTTCATGGACCCCCTAGATAGGGGCTGCGGACCCCCGGTGGTTCGCGAATCACAGTTTAAGAACCGCTGGTGTAGACAATTTTAAAAATATTCTCAACATTACTCCTGTGGTTGTAGCATTAAACTTTATATTCTTACTTTACTGTTATTTTAATTAAAATAATTTTATGCTTATTATTATGCTACAATTCCGCCTGTATTATTATAGCTTTGAATCTATTTGGATCTTGGAACTAACTATAACTTGCTTATTGATCATTGATTCATCGTGATCTAAACCTTTTAACACCCTTTTATAAGCTTCGCTTATATGTAATGGAATCTTTGAACTCAATTTTACCCACTTTAAAAGGTCAGATTAATTCGAAATTTTGCTTACTTGTCCTGGACCGATGACAATACAATAATTTCATAATTTTGTTCCATTGTCCTGATCATGATCATTAGGATTAACGAAATCCCAGTTTCAGATCCCATCCCGCATCTGGCAACTCATTTCAAATCCTATTTCCAGATTTGGCGACTAATAGATTAAGTTACAAAACTTAGTTCAATTAACTATTAAAGGGGTGTTGGTTTTTTTTAAACTCAAATTTATTGAATGCATCTTTAGGTAAGTTACCTTTTTCTTATAATAGATTTAGAACTTCTTTCTATTATTTTCCCATGGAATTCCGCTCAGTATTATAAACAGGGTAGAAGGTTCGCTAGCCACAAAACTCGTTAAACCCCACTTTTACATAAATTAAAAGCTGTCCTCAGTCAGCATTTTTTATAATATTGCAGCAAAAGTTTTAGTTTTAGTTTTCAATATCAGCATTATTCTTTTATCTTCAGTGTTCCAGCCATTTCAGTCTCTCAAGTAGAGCTTATTCTACAAACTATGGTAAACTACATATATACATACAGTATACATATAAACTTAAAATAGTTTAAAACTATATATATACATATACATCCTGAGACTTTCAATCAATGAGAATTATAGTAAAAAGAAAATTTAACGCGCAAGATGGATTAATCTTATCTAAGTAACGGAAGATATTAAAAGCAATAAATTTCATAAAAGATTACAAAAGCCAACCAATTAAATTTATCACACGCTTTATCACTAAGGACACTCTTAAATCGTTTTATCTTCCTTCCGCCCTTCCATCCGAATTTTGAAAAGGGGTTTATTTACTCTCCTCCACCCCCACCTCGAAGATCAAACCTCTCGGTTTAATTTAAGCTGCACATGTGACAGAAATAATCTCTTCCGTAATCCTACAACACAAAGGAGGCATTACGGTAGAATGCTGCTGAACGAAAAATACAAAATGAACTTTTTTAAGCCTAGTTGGGGTGTGTATATATAAAGGCAGAAAGTAATATCTCGATTTATGATAGAACATTTATCCGAGTTATTATATTTGTTCTTTTTTCAAAAACAAAAATTTTAAAGGGAGAAAAATGGAAGATACAAAAAAAATACACCTCGCGTGGGAGTGGTGGCGTGGTAAGGAAAGAGATCAGACGATTTACCACTTCTAGGTTAAATGGGCACTGGTAGTCATGACAACGGATTTCTTTTCGCAACAATGCTTTAACGTTCCACCCTCTTTTTAGAAAAGATAAAAAAGGAATAGTATGGCCCCTATAGAAAATAGTAACGTGCATGTTTGCTCAGAAGAACGACAAAGGACGTTATGAGAAGGAAGAGAATTTGCATACAGCCACTTGCTTAATAGGGAAAAGTCCATGTTGATGATAATGACAGGCGAGAATGTACGGAGGGAAAATGTAGGGATATTTTTAAAAAAAAAATACGAAAGAAACTACAATTTTGTTTTCTTTCACAATGGCTCTCTTCTCTGGCAGTATTGTGATGCAAATAGATTGAGTTGAATACCTTGGGTCTTAAAAAGCTAACAATATACTTTTCCGAGTTAAAATTTTATCTCTCTTTTTCCCTAAAAAAGGGGAAAAAATTATTTTTTCTTGCAAGGGGGATTATTCCGACGATATTATGCTGAAAATTATTATTTACCACGTAATCTACAATTCATTAGTTCTTTTAGAAAACAAATCTCTTGATGAAAGAATAAGAGTATAGATAGCAATGAACCAATTTGAATTTGTAATTACTTGTGCATCGAAAGTGGATACAAAATTCTTCGTAAACAATTTGGTTTCGAAGTTTCTTGATTTAAATGAGAAGACATTGTTCTTCAGAAACTATGAATAGCGAACGCGATAAATTTTTTGAAAGATTGAATCTGATAACAAAGCACTGCATTATTTATCTTAAATCCTTTATAATGAAAATACACGGAGAAATAATTCTATATTCTTCGCTGTTATTTTACATTCAAGACAAAAGAGGTGATGAAAAAGCAATTTAGATTTTCTTCCCAGTTCTTTCGATGAATTTATTAATTTTTGAATTCTTGATTTTTCACTTCTGTATTTCTCAAAATGATTCCGAAATTTATTTGCAATCAAAAATCACATATTCTGAAGTCACTTAAAATGTGGAAGGGAAAAAAAACATATCCAAGCACAACAAGAATGAATTTTGCTAGAGTATTCAGTACGAAACACACGTACTTATTCAGTACGTATGTATATGTGGAATAGTTATAAAGATTATAGATAAATAATATTTTTTTTAAACCACATTTTTCAAAACACGTTAGACGTAGTGTATTTCAATACTAAAATTATGTTATTAAAATGATAACTGCTTATGGCACGTTTTGCAGAAGAGTGAATCTAAATTAAACGTCAGGTCGGGAGCGTTACGCTCAATCGGATTTGATCAGTTCCAGTCGGATTTCGTGCTCGGGTTTTGAATCGAAAACGTTATAGGCGCATGTTTTTTCCTTAAGTAAAAATTTCCTGCACACTTTTTTCAGTTAAGTTTTGTTTTCTTTATTTAAATATTATTGTCATGCAGCCCATTTCCACTCAACTCCAACAACTGAATAAGAGAAAAGGAGCGCAAGCGAAAATAATTGAAGGGGATTATTCTTATGTAGGATATGGAGGATAAGAAGAAAAGAAACATAGGATCCTTTTTAAATTCAGTAGAAAGAGCGTTTAAGCACAAAAATAACTCAAAAGTATTAAAATCCGAAATTTTAAAGTTAATTGACGAGAAAAATGAAAATATTATAGTTTATATTCGTGGAGACAACTAAGAGATTAGAAGAAAATAAAAGCATTAAGTATGAAAAAGTACGAACCGTCTCAAAACTCTTCCAATTTCCTCACCATACTAAAGAAAGGGCTTAGAGCCCCAACAAATTTGACACGCATTAGTTCTACGATTCTTGAGCAAATCAAGGTTCCAACATGTATAATAAATTAAAAGCACAGCAACAATTAATATTGATTGATTGAATATTAACGTTGCACTGTTCAGCTACGCGAGGGCTTTTGGCGACGGACCACGTAATTTTGAACCATGATCAAGTGACGTGAACGACACCTGAGCTGGCACCCCCTCTCCTAACTACCGCACCACACCAACGGGAGGACGTTTCAGCTCTCAAAAAATTTAAAGTGCATCGCTACCCTACACGGCGGGTCTTTAGTGGTACGGGGCTCGAACTCGTGACAAGGCAAGCCACGATCCGATACCTATACCACTCGACTAACGCGGCTACACAATGCAAAATTAATTGTTGAATAAATAATTAGCATTAATTAATAAAAATTATTAATAATAAAAACATAATTAAATTTTACGTACTATATACATAGGATTATAACCAATCTAAAAAAAATCAAGAGCTATGGGAGGTGTCCGGACCCCTAGGAGCCCCCCCTTGTGCGCGCCACTGATACTACTACATAATAACACAGAGTAATTCATAAACAGATGCTGTAAAAAAGTAACAGTTACGAACAAGCACCACCTCAGCGTACTTTAGGATAGATGTACTCTTAAAATTTGTGTTTAGGTCCTGAGAGAAGTGACGTGTAAGCAGTAGAAGGTGTCACATGACTAGTCAGTCGAAATGGCGGTGTCTGCAGTGTAAATGGCTTTTTGTGTTAATTAGTGGAATCTGCAACAGCTGTGCAACGGCATTTTCGATCACGATTCGGCGAGGAAGCTCCACCAAGGAAATCTATTTAATAATGGTATGAAAATTTTTTAACTGCTGGCTGTTTGTGCAAAAGTAAAAGTCCTGAATGAAACTGAAACAGCGTATCGTAGCCGATATCAAAGGACTTGGTACCTCAACATGCGTTTGGGTGTAAATGGAGTAACGACTCGATGGGTGTCGCGTGACTACGAGGGGTTCACTCCCAGAACATCTGTGACTGTCTAAAAAAACTTAAAATAGTCTCATACAATGCAGTTGCAGGTGACATATAATATCGTACATTGTTCTTGATTTATAGTGCATTTAAACAGAGTATTTCTTTATAAATCCCCCTGTACTACTTAAAATTCTTTTGTATTTATTTGTGATATTTTTAATATATCACAGAAAAATACAAAATATACTGAGATATTATTATAAAAAAGATTAACTGACTTCTCCACGACCAATTTTTTCAAGGTTCTTATCATCAAGAAAGTCTTTCTACAGACAAAAGAATTTGATGGGATTTTCTTTTAAATAATCCCTTATACAGATCAACACTGAAATAATTCTCAATTTATATTTCTCCAGCGTATGAAGAGCACAAAAATACTACCCAAAGGATATACGATGTAAAATGCATATCTTCCCTAACACCATAACTCAAGAAATAAAAATATCCTCAAAACTCATTCCCTGAAGGAAACGCTCCAATCCTCACACTAGTTTCCTTCCCTTTCCGTAAAATACAACAACTCGGATTCTCTTTAAATAACTCCGCAGCATCAAGGAGATGGAATTTATACACATCAAACTGCATCTCATTTGTACCGTTGCTTGGAGATGCAAAGCACAAAGAGATGGTGGACAAAGAAATCCAATACAAATTGAGATCGAATTTGACAAGCCCTGCTTCTTTTGTTGATCTTCCTTCTCCAAACCAGAATAGCATCCATTGAATGATATTTATTCGTAGAATGACGAAACATGCATGTCGAACATTGGTATGGAAATGAGTCTAGTTCAGAATTTCCCTTCCATTTCTATTCTTGTTGTAAAAATGCAAGTTTAAAGTCAAGTCAGCATTTCCATCGAAGGGTCCTTTGGATGGGATGTTGGAACGGAAAAAAGAATGGTCAGGTGATTTTTTTTCTCCTGTTTGTTTTATTTCCTCTTCTACTAGAATTGTTGAACTTTTGTGTTTTGTTGTGGGCAGATAGGGGTTTTTTTTGTAAGATCTCTTTATGGTGTATGAGGCAGGGCGTTTTTTGCATTGCAACGAGGAGGTATTTAAAACAAAACTGAAATAAAAGAATCACGTCTCATAAATATAGTAAATAGTACACACGAAATGTTAAAGTATTACAGGTATCGAGAGAAAATTACTTTTAGAAGATAATTGCTATCGATAAATTATATGTAGTAATGAATCGTATACTATTTATCTACATTTTACATTAAAAATACCGCTTATTATGATCTTCAAACATTTTATTAAAATTTATTCAATTTGAAACTAACAGGAAATATTTTAAATATAACGCGAACAATATAAAATATTTCTTTTTACAGTTACTGAAATACATAAAGCTCTAAACAAAAATTTTAATAAAAAAAACCATTATAATAGGTGTCAAATACAAACTAGTTCATTAAATAGTCATTAACATATTACTTAAATTTATTCAATCCCTCTAAGTTCTGATCCCCAAACCAGTCCCGCCGCAGTTTGGGGTCAAGCAGCAAAGACCCATTTTAACTTACTAGAAACATCTCAGAATAGACAAAAATCTAAATATGCTCGTTAGTTCATGAGAAACACAGACCTGACAGCAGCGAGCAAAACACCTACGATCGGGTAAATTAAACATAAAATTTCTGTAAATTTCTTCGAAATAAATTGAACTCATAAATTTCAATTATCTTGGGTATTGCAAAAAATACACCCCTAATCTAAATTTCAATAGATCCAGAAATATCTTATGTAATCGATCCAATTTTCAAATAAATCAACTATTTTTTTTATTCCAAATCCTTAATTTCTCATTAATTTTTTTTACTCAAAAATTAAATTATTCAATGTTTTTTACTCTGAATTTTACTTTTTCATAACTCCTCCCACTAGCCGACTATGATCGGCCATTTAAATTGCTTCCTTTCACTGCAAGCTAATTTACGAGAAAATCTTCTAAACTTTTTAAGTCTGACAACTTGGCTGCAACCGGATTAACTATAAGCCAAACCCTTCCCTCTCTCTTGATTCATTTTTATCGTAGTTTTTACGATTTTTTACTCAGTTTTTTCATTTGTTCAAATTAATTAAACTTAATAACTATATGCATCAATTTTTTAATTTAAGTAAATATGTGACTAACGGATAAATCACAAAGTCATTACAATCACTTTAAATGCCAATGCTGGAGATTAGATCTCGACAGGTTTATGTACCTCGCAAACCTATCAATAAGTATTCTAACTTTAACAAATTCATTCGATCATTCAAATCTGTAAAATGTTTTAATTTTAACCTTAACTGAATACGTTTGGGATTCACACGCTTGAAACGCGAAAGAAAATTTCCATTTGTTTAAGAATACATAAAGAAATAAATTGAGTAGTCCACCTAACAATAGAAACTCTGTAAATATTCATCAAAATATCCTAACACAAAAGTATTTCGCGACGCATAATCTGAGAAAATAATAAATCAATATCGAATGCAAACCACTCAGGCTGAAATGCAGAAGCCTAATGAAAGAACAAAAGTGGGGAGGGAAAAAGAGCTGCCTAAGACAGAAGATTCCGTGGGCCAATCAGAAACAATGGAGTTATGCGTTGCCCATGGGCATAATGTGATTGATGACAAGCGAGTCAGGGACCGGGCTATTTCCTGCCGGATTAACCACGGTTTACTTGTTCTCTCTTTGTCATTTGCTGGACTCCATGAGATAACGGTTAGTTCGCATGAGAAGGTTCATGTTTTGAGGAAGACACCCTCCATATTGTCTATTTCTTTCGGAAGGAAAAAAATCGAAAATGGATATTGTCAGAAAACTGTCCAATAGACAATTGATCTACTAGACAGCTCATAAAGTATTAAGATAGTAAAAGTGATAATGAAATAATGACTCTTTAATAGTTAGCATACCGAACATTTCCATAATTTTTATCAAAAAAAAAAAGGTTCAATAAAAACAATATACTGCTGAAAATAATGTAAAAAGCCAAAATAGAAAAAAAAACGATAAATTGGTAAACTTTTTAAGAAAGATTTTGAAAGTGTGGTTCGCTTCGTTAGCCTCTTAAGGGGATGGTGGACCTTCAAAATGTCAAATTTTGGTCAAAATTGCGATTGATTTTTTATACAAATAATATTCCTTATAATTCATAGAATAATTCTGTCAAAGATTTTGTCATTTTAATTTATAACTACTGAGGTTTTTTTTTATTTTACTCAAATAAATGTTTAAAATGCACTTTTCTTAGTAATTTTTCCTTTTTCATTGCTTACGTAAAATGCTCCTTGCGTTTCAAATCATGTCATATCTCTTGGAATTTTCACAACTTATGAAAAATGATATAATTCAGAAATTTGTGCATTAGTTTTCTAAAGAATTTTACGGATCATATTTTGTGTTGTTTTGAATACTTTAAATGTGTGATAATTGGCGAAATATTTCATATAATATAGTAAATTTATCTTTTTACATCAAATTTTATTCCGAATTTAAAATCCATGCACAGATATATTTTGTTGTAGTTCAACTATATATAAAACAAAAATTATGTACGGTATATTAAAAACCATTGCGAAAGGAACATTTTTAAAAATTTTAATTTTTTAAAAAAAAATCAGTTAACAATAGTTTTTCTAAAAAATATATTTAAATTATGAAATATAATAATGATTTACTATATGGATTCCATTTTCAGATTATTAAGACAACAATTTAAGAAATTAGTTTTAACGGTCCACCGTCCCTTTAAAACACTATTAGCATTTCGTGTGAGCCTTTTTTGTAATTTATAAATTAACCAAATCAAACAGCTAATTTCAAAACGAAAGATTATTACAATATGGTCCACACCCCACCCCTACCCCTTAAGTTTCCCTTAAGAAATGAAGCGTCTCAAATGAAGATTCAACCGCAAGTCTCATCTTTTAGACCTAGATTGAACTCAGCTAAAATAATATACAGTCCATATTATTATTTTATTATTTTCTTCTATTTCAACACAATATTTCATGTTCAAAAACATAAAATCAATTCTAAAGAAATAATTATTCCCTTTACATTCAGTCCATTATTTTATTAGGGTCAGTTTGAGAGCTGAATTGATGTAAGCGTTTTTTGCGACCAAGGATCGCTATTTCTATGCCCGGTGCGACGTTTGAGAAAAATAATAATAGCGTGATATTCATTAATTTAAACATTTGGTTTATTTACGTCACAGCTATATTAATTACAGTACATACATTGAAGTAATTTAAAAGATTGGTGAGTTCATTTAAGTCCAAATTCTGATGTTTGTGAGAGATATTACATTCGTGCTTTTCGAAATTTTCCAACGGACTCTTTCCGCCCTCTCTAAGGTTTCTAGATAGTAGCGGTCGGCCTCTTTACCATCGAGTTACATCCGGCTCGTGGGCGGAGTAGGGGGTTTCCACGGTGTAGAAGATTGCCGGCGCGATGACCAAAGGCAAGACCTCGCAATATTTTAAGGATGCACGTGTGCATAGGAACGGGGTTATTGTATCCACAAAAAGAAGCCAACTTTTCAGCTGTGTGACGGGAAAACGTTACACCGGCGTTTGCTGAGTAAGTGTTTACAGCGTGAAGTAAATATAAAAGCAAACAACAAGAAGGCTATTGGCAACGGATCTCGTAATTTTGAACTTCGGTCAAGTGAGAGAACGACACCTGAGCTGGTGCTTTTTCAAGCTACCACACCCTGCAAACGGGGGGACTTTAGAGCCCCGATAGATTTAACGTGCATCAACCCTTCTATACGGCGAGTTTTCGGTGACACTAGAACTAGAACGCATGACATACCGGTCACGGGTCCGTGACCATAGTCACTAGTCCACCGCGACTTGGCATTTGCTGAAAAATGTTGTATTTTAAGTCGATGCATTTCCTCTCAAAAGAGTGTATTTTATTGTTTGTAATTTTACATTGTAAAATGTACCATCCAACATAGCAAAAAATTCTTTTTGTAACCGTTCTTGTTACCAATAACTGTAATTGACTGTCCCAACCAGCAGGGGCGCCCTCAAACGACCAACAACCTTCAGTAAACGCCAGGTGATAAAAAATTGTGGTCGCTATGAAAATTCGTCCATTTTCTTTGCCTATTTTGCCAACGATATATGTTGTCTTTGTGTAACCTAACTTAAATTAATAAATAATTGATATACTAAATAGGACTTTATTGAACTCAAAATGAATTTACCATAGATACCGTAAAATCCGGCGTATTAGGCGCATCTATACTTTCAAGATGCGATTTTTAATTTTTAGGTATATTCGCCGTTTAACGCGCACCCCTTTTTTCAATATGAAACCTGAACTATACGTGCCGAATGCTCTTATGTTTTGAAGTCATTTATTCGAGAAATTATTCCAGCTTTAGAAAAAAAAGCATAATTCTAGAACTACAACCCACTAAATTCATATAAGGTATGCCATTTTATTTAAATAAACAGTATTTCGATTTATGTAGAAGTCTAATTTTTATCTTTTTTAAGGCTCGTCTCTTTATTATTTTTAAAGCTATCATTTTTATACCTGGCGTATGACGCGCGTCCGTACATTTCGATCACATTTCTTGTGTTAAAAATGCGCATTATACGCCGGATTTTACGGTAGTTTAATCTTTAACGTCCATAAAATTGACTGCACTTTTAAATTAATTTTTTTAAAAAAAAATTATATTTTATTGTATAAATTAGTATTACTCATAAAAAGTTTTATGTACTGAATATAAACTGAATTATTAATCATATTTGACACTCACAGATAAACGAATTAAAAACTCCATATGACTTTAGGAAAGGAACCGAGGAAGAGGAAATAATAATTGTGCGAGTAAAAAATTCATTGTAATAACATTGTATCACTTAGTAAAATGTAGCTAATTCCAAAAAAAAATTATGAGCCTCCCACAAATAAAACCGAAGAGGAGGGTAGAGAAAGAGGGAAAAACTCTCATTGAAAACTTTTTTTCACTTAAGCACATCACAGGAGCAAACTAAAACTGATCATGATATTCAGCGATTAAAGTTAACCTTCAGCAAATATTCCCATTTCAAACAAAAGACCGGGCAATAAAGAATGCGGTGTTAAAAGAGAGGGAAAAAATACACTTCAGCAAAAAAATTCTATTGAGATTTCTTTTTTTCTTCTCATCCACAGATATGCTTCAAGGCTGAAACCAAAGTAGAACAGTCGATTAAATCCTACTTCAGATCTCAAGGGGGCTTACAAGTGCAGTAATTAAAACGGAACGCAGCAGCAAAAATAGCAAAGAAAGTATCCAATTGTATTTCTAATGAGAGAAAATGGAAGAAAGAGTTAAATCTAGATTTTAAAAAGAGAGAAGGATTTTTTGTTAAGATTTTTATTCTGACCTTGATAAAAATTCAATGTTACAAATTTGAGATTTTTTTTAAAACAAGTGATAAAAAAAACCCTTAAGACAAAAATTCCTACTTAGATCAACAAAGAAAATTTTTATTTTAGCTATTTTTTATTAAATAGTTACAATTAATATAAATATGTGTATACATAGAATAGAATCATAACATTAAGTGGTAATTAATTTTTATTAATTAGCATTAAAGTATCGTATTGTCATCCAAAACAATCGTGTATATAAATTTGAATGCAACTGAATACTTTCACAGTTGAGAAAAAAAACCTTTTCAAGTTTTGACACAAGTCGCCAAAAATGATGCCAACGTGGTTGTATTTGTAATTCTTTAAATAATTAGTTTTAATCAATTTTTATTAATTATTATTATATTATTGTATTGTCATCCAAAATAAACCTGTATATAAAATTTCAGCTCAATTGAGCGCTTTAAAATTCATTTTATTAACGATTGAAAATTCCACCAAGATAAATAAATAAATATATAAATAAATATATAGAGATTGTGAGCTAATAGTAGGAATTGAGAAAGAAAGAAAAAGAGGAAGACATTAAAACAATCCTTTTAACAAGTGTTAGAAATTAATTATTTACGAAATTTTACAAAGCAATAGAAATATATATATATATATATATATATATATATATATATATATATATATATTATATTTATATATATATATATATATATATATATATATATTATTGGGATATTCCAATATATGTTAATTCATTTAAAATACATAAATACATTTGAAATATCCCAAAAAAAGGTTGTTTTTCCTTAATTATAAAACTCATATAGATTTTGTAATGTTCAATAGAAAAATAAACGATATTGCATATAAAAATGACATGGCATAGCCTTTTAAAGAAATAAAACTTTTAGAAAAACCTTTCGCTATTTTAAGCTAATCATAATTATGTAATTACTATAGGCACTTTAGTAACTTACAGGGGTAATATTTATCTATAAGCTATAGGATCTGTTACATGGCACACACAATACAAAAAGAAAATATTATAGGCTTGGACTATAAATTATTTACATTATCTGTCATAAATTCAATTATTTCATCAATATACACAAATTTAACTATTTCAAAAGTTAATTAAAATTTAAAAATTCAAACGTTTAAAAAACAAATGTTACATTTTTTTTAAACAGTGTTTTATAATTACTCAAAAATACACCTTATATCTGCATTCGCTTTTACCTCCTCTAAAAACCTGCTGTGTATTTAATTTTATTTTACAGGGTGATAACTATTGAGTTAGATGAAATGAAACTATCAAAAACAATTTAGTACAAAAATTTTATCTCGGATTTGTTTACATGTTCGATATGCTCGTAATCAATCGTTTTATTTTGTCGCATTTCGGGGCAAGACCCGCAAAAAATTTACCCCCGCCAAAATTACCGCCCCTCTTAAATTTTCAACCTCACTTTTGATTGTAAAAACATTATGACCAGTTGTCTTCAGTTAGTGCTCATCGCAAATTTTCTTTGAACAGCAATAAGGCGATTATTGTTCAAGTGGTAAGCTTTGACAATCTATATATGCTCAGAAACGCCTGTTTCAACATTTTCAAAGAAAAATGGACAACAATACGAAAAGGCATGCTCAAAAGATACCAAAATGCCCTGCATTCAACCGCCAAGTTTAAACTGAATCTCGCAAACGATTTAAAGGTTATCAATTTGTCCCCCTTCTGCCTTTTTTCCATATAGTTCGGGGATGGCGAACCAGTGAAAAAGTTATTTACTGTCCAATCTGCAACAACAGAAGTCACACTAAAGTTTACTTTAATTTGAATTACACGTATAATTAAAACCTTTACAACTATACAGGAAAAGGTATTTTTTCGTAGTAAATAAAAAGATTTGTGTTGTTAATATTTAGTTTTATTTATTTTCGCAATAATCGCAAGTAAAAATTATTTAACGGCACGTCTATTTTTTTAAAAACTTTTCTTGGAAAAAAGGGCCTTGATCCATGATTCGCCACCCCTGATATAGTTCAACAGTTGTCACATTGCACATCAATAAACAACACTTAAATTCATAGGTTAAAAAGGGAGGTGTGAGAAACCACCATCACACATCGAAAGAATATTGCTCAACAAGATAAAATCAAAAAATGAGAAATAAATTACTCCATCTATAAGATAACTGCCAGTGGAATTCACACACACAAACATTGTTATTTTAATAATTCAAACAATCTTCATTTAAAACATTGTCAATTAACATGAGACAATTCTTTTTAAAAGGAGAGTTTTGTCCATGCCTTAATTGTAATTAGTAAAATTATCTAAATTCTAATCGGGAAGAGATATACACCATTCGCTAATGAGAATCGGCAATGAAGTCACAATGCCTCAGATTCAGGAACCGCACTTCCTTATCTAGCACAAATCATGAAACGCAAATAGAATACACATTTTAACAACATCTTCTTAAGCAAACTAATCGATTTTAGTCATCCTTTACAAAGATGAATGATGGTTTAAATGATTACATATTGTTACAATTCGTTTACAAAAGGCAATTCCCCAATTGAATACCACGGATTCAGAACATTTGCTGAATAACTATAAAAATAGCCCACTAAACTGAAGTAAAGACTTGCGTAAACAGGATATTGCAGAAAAGAATTTTTGTGATTACTAAAATATCGTTGGGTGGATGACTTGAGTACCCAGCTCTTTCGAGCTACAACCTCATATCAGTAGGTATTTGAGTGACTGTAAATGATTGACTTTTGCCCTTTGTTAAGATTAAATGCTTTAAATATAAAATAAAAATACTGGAGATTTTGGGAAAATAAAAATTTAAAATATTAAAATGCATTAAAATTGAGAAAAGAAGCTTCAAAGTCGGCACAAAGCACCGAAAATGAAGTTAGAATTTCGATCTTGGGTGGGCGGGGCGAAATCGACCAATGGGAATGCAGCTAGTATCACGAAAAATGGTTGAAAATAAAAACAGGAAACAGCTTTTTTAAAAAGCTATTAAAAATACTATCATGAATAAAAATAGTAGAGAAACATTGAAATAAATAGTAGAGGAACATTAATAATTTTCCGAGGAAAATTAAAGAGTAAATAGTAAAATTGAAAAAAGGAAGAATCTGGGAATCGAACCCGATGCAAAGCATTGGGAGCGAATGTCTCTGACCACTAGACCACGGGGAACTCGTTGAAAGAGGTGAGATTACTAAAATGAAAAGCCAAATCGGTAGACAGGTGAGAAGGTTGCATAAGTTCTTTAATGCAGTCTCGCCAAATCTATACAATATTTTCATTTAAAACAATTTTATAACGTCATATTTCGAAACTACAAGACGGCCAATGGCGACAGAGCTCGTAATATTAAGCCGTGGTCAAGTGACAAAGACTATACCATAGGTCAGCGTTTCCCAAGCTTTTGACGAACGTGTACCTTTCTATGATTTTCGTAACGCTGAGTACCCCTCGTCAAAAATTGATGCATTTTAATAACAATCAAAATATAAATATTTTGTGACACACATAAAATAATAAGAAAAGAGAACTAAAATTATTCATAATAAAATATAAATATAAAAGTTATATTATAATAATATTTATTTGGATTAATGAGAAGGATGAAATTGTTTGTGCTGAGAAGACAAATCGTCATAATTTGGTTCCCTGGATGTAAATTTTAATTTGGGATGCGGTTCCACGTCAACTAGTCTGTTAATTTTTCCACTTAATGTCCACAAATGCTGAAAAAAGCAACGTAACATTAATATGAAGTTGGAAAAGGCGAGATGTATTTCAGAACTTCTTCGGTTACAACCGGATACACATGTTGCATTTGTAACTGGAATAGTGTTAAAGTACACTCTTTGTGTTTATTTTTCAAGAATCCGTGAGAAAAATAGGCCGTCTATAATTAAGTGTGGTATATTCCTGCCGTGTCACACCAGACCATTTCACGCCTCACAAGACTGTCTTGACTGGACATAAGAACGTAGAATTAGGCGCAGATTAGCATGGTGCAGTACATATCCCCCACCAAACTCCGGTGCAGCACGTACCCCCACCAAGCTCTTTCCGTACCCCTGGGGGTACGCGTACCACACTTTGAGAAACACTGCTACAGGTGGTATATTTCACTATCTATACCCACGTCACATCAAGATGAGGACTTCGAGCTTCAAAAGACTTATCCTGCATCAATTGTTCTATACGGCGGGTCTTGGTAATAACAGGACTTGAACTCATGACTAAAGAAATAACGCAGGTCACACGTTTACGCCCATGATCACTTGACTACTATGGGCCCAAATAAAAGTCCCCATGCCGGGACGTCGCAATTTATAACATTGGCCAAACAATGAGGACGATACCTGACCTGGTATTCATTCAGTAACGAATTATTATCATAAAAAATGATCATAAATGATAACAGAACAAAACTATTATAATATGCAATCAATAAATCACTGATCAAGCTTCTTTCAAAGCTAGCAATATGGAGAACATTTCAAATGTTTCTAATTAACACTGAAATATATGTCATTTATTAATACATCCCTAGCCAACTTAGTAAAAGTTAATTAAATTCTTCTTAACCATTACAATCTCTTCCACTAGAAAAAAAAGCAATTATTACATTCTACGACACAAAATCATCGAAATTATTTAAGAAAAACAACCATCAAAAGTAAATCACCCCTTCCCCCAATAAAAATTACTGCAACCATTTCATCAAACACTCCCAATCCAAGAAATGCAACTTATTAATTACCGCTTCAAACTCGAAACAATAGGAGACTGAAAACGACATTCACGCGTTAATACTTCTCCTTTGTTTTCTCCAAAACACCGAAGAAAGGTACGTCTAGGGTGCTTCATACTTGACAAAGATATCACGTAATTCGAAAGAGAAACAACACGCGGAACAACTGATTAAAATATCAAGAAGGCGAACCCTTGCAGTTCATTGTGCCTTCATTCCCAGAAAGGGAATCAGTAACATATCCACTAATTAGGTATCAGAGATATTTATTACTGAAAGTTGACTCATT
Source organism: Trichonephila inaurata madagascariensis (assembly GCA_019973955.1). Lineage (NCBI taxonomy): Eukaryota > Metazoa > Arthropoda > Arachnida > Araneae > Nephilidae > Trichonephila > Trichonephila inaurata. The sequence goes on from BMAV01013307.1 coordinate 38,593, forward strand.
AAAGTCTTAAACACAATAAAGGCTTGACATCACGAGATATCAAAGTCTCTCAAAGGAACAATGCTTATAAGGAAATGCTTAGCTGTACGTTCAGACAATAATGACTGGAGTTGGGAAAAATAATTTTTAGGTAACAATACGGTTTTCTAATATATGGAAGATTGAGTTTGATTAAAAAAAGAGGTGAATAATCTACATATGCAAATGCTACGATAAGTCTTCAATTCTTTTTATTAATATTTAAATAAATCATTTTTAAATTGACGCAATAATGTACTTTTATGTAAATAGATAAAACATAATAAGAGAAAACAATGCTTTTCTACGGAAGCTAAATTGAGATAAATGGCCCATCAACATGATTTTTACTAGAACACTAATTTGATTTTACGTATCTTTGGGGTAACAATTAAGAAAGAAAGGGCGAAATGAAGTACAGATATATCAATTATGCCGTATAATGCGCACTTTTAACACAAAAAATAAGATCGAAATTAACGAGTGCGCATTATACGCCAGGTATAAAAATGAGAGGTTTAAAAATAAAAAGATGAGCATAGAAAAAATTAGACTTCTACACAGGGGCGTAGCTACCACGTATCAGCCGTATCAATGATACGGGGGCCCCAAGCTACAAGGGACCCCTTTCATTTTTAAAAAAGGATCCCGAAATTTTTGATACGGGGTCCATTCAGAACGAGCTACGCCAGTGCTTCTACATATATCTAAATACTGTATTTAAATGAAATACCATTCCTTATGAACTTATACGGTTGTAGTTCTACAAATACACTATTTTTTTTTTTTTTTTTTCAAAAGCTTGGAATAATACCTTAAATAAATGACTTCAAAACATAGAGGCTTTAGCAAGTACATCTTCAGGTTTCTTAGTAAACACGGGGGGGCGCGTTGTATATTGTGAATACACCTAAAAATTAAAATTGCAGCTGGAAAGTATAGGCGCGCGTTATATGACAGTGCTCGTTATACGCCGGATTTTACAGTACATGTGAATATTCACATTTGGATGTATTGTCTAAATGCGGAAGCAACGATCACACACATGCCTCAATTGTGCATTCAAAATAAAAGACAGTGCAATTATACTCAATTGCATAATCATTAAAAGTGATTGATGCATTAAGAAAACAAGATATAAATAAACTATCATTGTTCAATGTTTGAAAGGACTAGGGATGAAAAAAATGTTTCAATTTACGTTCAATTTCTTCATTCTTTCTTTTTCAAATCTTCAACCTGACCTGCGCCTTTCCTGTCTAGGGACATGCAGGAAAGACTCGTATTAATTTACTTGAAGGCTCTCGAGGCATAATTTTAAGACTAATTATAAAAAATGAAATTTTATAAAAAATATAACTCTTGTCTTAGATTAGCGAATAAAATTCTCACTATTAATCAAACCATACGAAAACATAAATATTCTTTTATAATATTAATAATTCTGCTAAGCTTACTAATTATGCAGAATACTGAAAGATCCACTCCAAATCTTAAGCTTTACAGACCTAGAAATATACAAGGCGACTGGGATTTTACTTAAATTCATCTCTAAATTTCCTACCGTCATTTTTAATACTTTTTTATCCTTAATTCTTTGCAATTCGACTTCGGCTGAACTGCTACCATTGCAATGATTGGTTCTCAATTCTCCACTTACAGTAAATTAACGGACAAATTCTGCCAGCAAATCACAGAGCATCCTCTCACTAATTTCATGCGTTACCTCTTTGAAATCTTATTTCCTTAAAAACATCGGACTTCTTCGCTGCATTAAGATTAGCTAGGCTTCGCCCCGCCCACTTCACTAGTCTCAAAATTCAACTTTAGGCAGTTTTAAAAAAAGATATTTAAATATTAATTTAAAAGTTTTTAAGAGTTTAATTTTCTTATAAAACAAAAGTCTCTCTTTTATACTAAATAATTCATTCATATCCTGAGCAGAGAAAGAATTTTTTCACGGGAACTCAAAATCCAATGAAAGACACGGTTATGTAATCCACCAAAGTTTCTCAACGGCACTATTTACGTTTGATTTTGTATACATTATTATTTTCTTACTTGCATTTCCCTTTGCTTTTTAATTACTATACTGACTTGACACGAGTAAAAAAAGGATTGAAACAAACTTTTTAATTGTTTTACGATTATTTCTAAAGTTATACCTTACACAATTCAAATATTTTACTAATCTACAAAATGACACGATGCCCTTTTTCCCCTAATAATAATATTTTCATACTAATACAGTTTAACGTTCGAGGTATTATTAACAGATAAAAATAATTTTAAACGATACTAGTTGGCAAAGTTCTTTGCAAACCTTCACCTACAGTGACAATGAACCCACACATAATGTCTGTCCCAAAACAGTACAAAATAACTACCAAAGCATACTCGGAAAGCAATTTGAAAAGGGAAAAAAAAGCCCCAAAGAGTACATAAAACAACAAACATTATATATCCATACTAAATTAGCCGAAACAACGACCTATTCGGTTGAGTACGTGGAAACTGAAACACACTTAAAAATCCACTGATTAAATGCTTTAACCATTAAATAATTAATTAGGCGAGAGTAAAAGCAAATATCCTTTTCGGCATTAAATGCAATTCGCTAATTGCTTTCAAAGCAACAGGGAAAGAATTTTTCCAAGCGGCTAGCATTAATGGAACGAGATACGAGCGCTGCGTATTTATCCGTGGCTTTTCCAAGCGAACAAAAACCCACTCTGTTTTGCCTACATAGAAAGGGAAGACGTCTTAGTCAGGAAGTTTTAAAAGTTTCGTACGGTGGCAATCTAATCAAAGAACTTCATTCTCCCCCGAGGACTTTCTGTAAAGAAATGTTCCCGCTAAGCATCGGACAATATTAATGAAATGAATTTAAAACATGCGGTATTAAGACGTTTTTATGTTTGTGTTTAAACAAAAGGAAAAAAGGATGGTTTTTTTTTGGGGGTTAAGAGTGCAAAAAAAAATTTTTAAAAAGGGTTTTTTATTTTCATTTTTGTATTTTTTAATTTTATCATTAATTTTAAAACGATTTATTGAAAAAAGGAAAGATTTTAAAAAAGGAAAAATTAAATAGCTAAAATTTAAAATTTTTCATTTTTTTTTGAATAAAACCCAATTTCAAAAGAAAAAAAAACTGCAAAAGTAGTGAAACTGTATTATTAACATATATCCAATTGAGATTAATGATTTGTTTACGAAATGCAAATAAATCTAAATAAACTTCCTTTACTTTTTTTTCTTTTTTCACTTTTTTTTTTGCATTTTTAAAAATTTTTTTTAATGCTTTTAAAGGACAAAAATATTTTTTTAAGAATATTAATATATTAAAACCCTTTATAACTTTATTTTTTTAATTTTCATTTTGTGGAAAACAGTCGAACCCCAAAAACATTTTTATTTAAAAATGAGTTTAAATATTACAAAGAGACAAACATTAAAAAAGAATTTTAAACATTTAATTTCCCAATAAAAGACAATTACAAAAACTACCATTTTTTCAGATTACAACAATAAATGGGGACATAGGTTCTATTTCCATTTCATGTTCGATGTTTCATCTCGACAATTTTTCTAGATGTCAATGTTTACATATTGGTTTGTAGCAACTTAGAATTACTTATGCATTATAAATATACTTCCATAAGCAATTGAAAATTATAACAAAAAGGAAAACCCAGTTTACTATTTTGATATCTTTGTAGAACCATGAACGAAATGTCACAATATTAAAATTTTTTTAAAAAATATTTTTACGGAAAAAAAAAAAATTCAGAGAAACTTTCTACCTTGAAAACTCAAACTCGGGGTGGCGCAACATTCATGGGGGCCAAGACCACTGTGAAATTCCGGTGTACGTGATCATTGGGGCTGGGGTCCCGATCAGACGTACCGACCCCGGGTTGGTCAGTCTGAAGCGAGACCCCCAGTGTTTAAGTCCATAAGCAAGCTTGGTACTCATTTATCGACCCACTGCAGTAGGAATGAAAGTCTGAGTCGACCTAGCCCAGCCTGGGAATAGAATTCGGACCTGTGGTATGGAAGCGCGACACGCTACCACTCGATCACTGGGCCTCATTTATTAATGTATGATCAATAGAAAAACTAATGTGAAAAATAAGTAATTAAACATTTTAAGACATGAAATATAATTCGCCGAAATAATCACCAATTTTTATTTAATCATCATGCTTTGCGCGACAAACAAGGATAGGCCAAAGCCTTCTGAGCTATCTCTACTTACAGCCAAACACCACCAATCCTTAATTTTAAGGACCAAACAATCCTCATCTACTACATCTATCCATCGAGGTCTATGTCTAACTCTTCCAATGTTTTGTCTAGCCGAAACAATTTCTCTCAGAATGTTTCTATCGTTCATGAAGATAACATACCCAGTCTATTGAGTGAATATCAACGTCACACTGTTCAGCTACAAGAGGGCTTTTGGCGCCCGGGCCCCGTTTTTTTGAACCATGGAAAAAGTGAAAAAGGACGCCCCCCCTCTCCCAACTACCACATCAGACCAACGGGAGGTCGTTTAAGCTCTCGACAGAGTTAAAGTGCATCGTTCCCCTACACAATGATACTGGGCTCGAACTCATGATACACCAGCCACGATCTCCAGTCTATTGAAGCAGCTAACTTTAATGTAATTTACAGCACCCGACTCTTTGAACACTTGGCATAATTCGGTGTTGCGTCTGATTTTAAGAACAAAAAAAAATGTAATATCGTAGGGTAATCAATTACAGTTTTAGAACAGTATAGTTAAAAAATGAAAGAACAAGCAATACCCCAACTTCGTACCAAATTGCTTTCAATTACCTTCATCATAATGACATGATTTCTTAAGCCGATATAAATGCTACATTTGAAGTTTTATACATCACATACATCTCCAACTCCAAAAAGCATTTTAATATATAATATATATCCATTTTGATCATTCCACAAACAATACAACCAGATGAACATACAAAACCATCTTTCTTACCAAACACTCACACCCATTCCTTCACACTTAATTTCAAATCCAACCAAACTTAGCGATCAAACACCGCGTTCGCGTTCAATTCTTCCAAAACTCAGCAACGAAAAAAACAAAAACATCTGTTTTAAATCCTCCTCTGTCACTTCCTATTCAGTGATATCCGCAGATAGGCAGCGTAATTTATTAGCGCAGGTCCTTTTCTCAGCAAACTAACGCGTTGGAGAAGGAGTTCTGCAAGGGAAATGGCCAACAATAGCTCTTTCCTCCTTAAATGAAAGCCCTAATTTTCCCCCACAGTATAACACACACATTTGGCTACGTTCCATAAAATTCCTTACGGACGTGTGGGGCGGACTGCGATTTTACAAAATTAAGGAGCATGGCGCCCTAACGTAATTTAAGGTAAATGGCAAAAGAGGAAAGAGATTCTTTTAAGAATTGTGTGAGCTGGGGCGGGAGTGTTGAGGTGCCGGTGGAAAAGGGAAGTTTTGATAAAAGTATTATGCGAAATAGGGGTTTATTTATGTAGGAGAATGCTTTTGATGCGCGTAAAAATAATTTAATTTGAGGTGTCAAAGAAGGAGTACTGAAGGCGGTAATGAATAACAAAAAAGTTCGATTGTTGAAAAGTCATGCGAGGGCAGGTTTTTACGGGGGAAAATGGGTAATGTTGGCAGACGATTTGATTTTCTTCGAGAGTGTTCGATATTCAGATGGTGGATTGTGAAAAAAAGTAATTAAAGTTTACTTTTTCTTAAGTCAAACAGATTAATTAGCAAATTATTAAATTGGAAAGCAATATTATTTCCCCTTAAAAAAATGGTGATCGGAGTAATTGTTTTTTCGGGGTTGCCCCAAAAAAGTTGAAAAAAAAATTTGGAAAAAATGGAAAAAATTTAAATTTTTAAAATTTTATTTGAAGCAAAAAAAAAAATTAAAAATTTTTCTACATGAATTAGGAGTATTTCAACCATCCAAACTATGGTGCTGGTATGCTTTACTTAATGGTAAAAGTGCTCTCTCTTATTTTAAAATGCAATTTCTCAAAATAATAAATTACAACAAAAGAAAATTGTTGAAAATCTTACTCATCTTATAACTTTAGACAAATATTAATATTACACAATATTTATGAGCTTTAAACAATATTTTAATGAGCGATTTTGTGTCAAAGAAGTTATTAAAAAAATGTTGCAGTTTAAAATGTACATGTTTTTTTCTCTTTTCGAAGCTTTTTTCATGTTACTCCATACATGAATTTTAAAAAAAAATACTCAACATTTACAAAAACGCTTGATTAAATAATGCAATAAATGCACATAAAAAATTGATTAACTGGTCAACTGGCACATAAGAAAATTGGTTAATAATAAAAAAATGTGGTCACTTTAAAAAAAACTTTTGGTTCCACAAAGAAAAAAATAGTGGGGAAAATTTCAGGAGCTAAAAAACTTGTTTTAACAAAGAGAAGTTGAATTTTTAAGCAGTCCAAAAATGGCGATTACAGTGTAATAGAACTTCAATCAACAGGGAGAAAAGGGGAAGGGAATAGGTGTGGGAAACAGGTCAGTCAATTTTCCCGAAAAAGAAAAAAAATAATCCCGTGAATGATATTTGACAAAGGAACACATAGGTTGTATTCGCCTGCTATTTCAATGCAGAATATTTCAAAACATCACAACACCGAATGAATGGCATCTTTAAGTGATATAAACAGGTGAGCTTTTTATGTCAATGTGTCAAATGGCGACATGGCTATTTTTGAAAACATAAGTTTTGTGCATGAATACGTAAATTAAAGTATCCGACTACGTTTGGAACCGTGATTTTGTAAAAGCTTATAAATGGATAATATTTATGATATTTAGGGTCACGCAGATTGGGAAAATTTTATATAAAATTGTTTTATGAATAGTATTACAATAAAAATTTTTTAAGTGAATATTTTTTTACAAAAAAAATGAACATAGAAGGCCAATTTTCAAAAAACATTCTTCTTTTATGCAAAATGCTTCTATAGTAATAATATTTTGCCTGTATATACAGAGGCTCTACTAGAATTTTTGAAATATATAACTTAGAAGAGGATTTATCTATATTTTACTACAACAGAAGAGAGAAATTTAAAAAAAAAAAACGCCGATAATTATTTCAATTGGTGGTATCTGAAAATAATGTGAATTTTTCAAAAATCCTAGTTCAGACTCTCTGGAGAAGTCTTTACTTTATGTAAGCAAAGTATTATTATCGAAGCATTTTTTATAAAAAGAGAACGTTTTGAAAATAGGTTATTCTAAGTTAATTTTTTGCCAAAATATTGTATTTAAATAAATTTTTTTTGTCATAATGTCCTTAAAACAATTTTATACATGTATTCTAATTTAAGTGACAGTAAATACTATAAAAATTATCCATTTATGTGCTTTTCTAAAATCACGGTTCCGAACGTAGTCGGATACCTTAAAGTAATTTTTGAGAATAAAATAAATGTAAACTATTGTGAAGACAGCCCCGAAAATGACGTAATGTGTTTTTTTTGCCGCAAAAATTAATATAATGCTGGTTCTTATTTTCATAAAAACACGGCATGTGTAAGAAAAGTTAATGCTAAATAAATATTAGCATAAGCTATAAGCGACACCATTATCATACATCTTGGCATTATTTCAAAATACATAACCGAAAATTAATTTGAATAAAACTATTTTTAAGAATCTGAACAAGCTCCTTTAATCTAATCTACATCTTCAATGGCTCGGCAGCCCTGGGTAGGCCCTGGTCTTCTCCAGAAATTTTCTCCAGGCATCTCTACTTTTGGCAACTGTTTTCCAGTTTTTGACCTTTAAAATATTTAGGTCTTTTTCGACACAGCCAGTCCATTTTAACTAGGGTCTGCCCCGAGGGCTTTTTCCCATGGGCTTTGCAAGAAAGAATTTCTTGCAGCACCGATCTCCATTCATTCTAGCCAGATGACCAGCCTATTTAAGTCTCTGTAATTTGACAAAATTTTACAATATCAGATTGTTTGTAAATTGTGTAGAGTTCTAAGTTTAATCTTTTTCTCCATGATGCATCATTCACTTGGATCCCACCAAGAATGCACCGTAAGGTCTTTCTCTCAAAAATTCCCAAAGCTTTCTCATCACGTAAAGTCAATGACGAAATATGTAATGCATAAGTCAGGACAGATCTTATAAGATTTTTGTAAAGAAGCAATTTAGTTCTTAATTTGAGAAAACTGGATTTTAAATAACTCGTCAAGGCATAAAAATATATATTTGCAGCAATGTTTCTTTTATAAGTTTCTGGGGCCAACCTAATCTACTATATCTACCAAATTATTAGTGATAGGAGTTTTTACAGTTGGTTCTGACATTCTTTCCGTTACTTGAAAACAGGAAAATAATTTATAAGCATGCACTTTAATTAGACCTTGTATTCCACTAGTAGATAGTAATCTTGTATACTAGTGATAAAACAGGAAAAAAATTATATGAATGCATTTATTTCAGTTAAGTTTTGCGTTCTAGACATTTATACCGTTTCATTTAAAAATATTTTTTGAATCATCGAACATGATAATTGGTTCATAGGAGATTGAATAACCCTAGATTTCAAGCATTCGATACTGAACAGTTGACGTTTCTTACATTTAAATGCAATTGATTAATGTAATTTGTTACAATAATCACGAAATGGAAGATTTATTTTAAAAGCAATTCATTGTTGCACGATTTCTCTCATTAAGTCAACCTATATGCTTCGACTGATGATTTTTTGATAAAAAGAGCACAAACTTTTAATGGCACTTATTCCTAACTCTTTATAAATTTGAAACTAATCCGTATGGATTTACAAGATATCTTCGTATTCTCGCAGTGAACAAGTTACTACAAGCACCCAAATTCCAGTCAAAACGTACTGAATAGCATAAATTGCAAAAAATTATTGGACTCAGCAATGAGATGCTTTTTTTAAGCCGCTACAGTTAATAAACTTCACGAATCTACATTGGAAACCTATATAATTATGATAATCTACACATTAATATTAAATCCTGAAAAAAAATTGGATACAAAAGTTGGATAAAAAATGTAATAGCTGCTAATGTATAAAATGGAGTATCTTCAATAATATTAAATAACTCTAAAGACAAGCCCAAAAAGTCTTGAAATTGGGATGTTAAATATCCCCAAAACATTTATTAAAAAGAATTTATGAGGCTCTGTAATAAAATTTTGACATTAAAAGATTATTTGAAGATTAACTTATTTCAATAATGTTTCATATAGTAATAATTATATATCAGAAAAAAATCAATAGATCGGAATATAAATGATGTAAAGAACAGAAATCAAAAACTAAACATTTTAAAAATGGGTCATTTCTAAAGGTTATTAAAAAAAATACATAAATAATAAAATGATGCTGAATTAAAATTTGCAAAAGAAGAAAAAGTAGTAACTTCAAATGGTCAATCTTTCAAATTATAAAACTTATTACTTCCACTTGGAGTAATTGATATCAAACACAAACTGGGCATTTCAAACAAAAAATAATACTGACACAGCTTTACCACTAAAAGCGAAGCTTTTAAAATCAGTTAACGAGGAGTTAACATATGTAATTCTTGAAATAATAAAAGTTAATTTAGTTTAGTTTTTAATATATGTCGTATAACTCTGGATCGAATCCTTACTGTATCCAATATACACTTCATATAATTGAAAAACGCAGCAAACCGCTGCTTATTTTCAATCCAAATCGGGATCAAAAGTAAACATATGAAGACTAGTTTCGATCTTGGACACCTTCGGAACGCATTATTACACCTAATTTCAAGCAAACCAATAGCTGAAACAAGCAAATGGCAAAACCGCATCTTTATCCTAAATTACCACTACACACCAACAAACAATTGCAGAAGACAGCAAGCAACCCTCCCTGAACAAGCACAACACAACGAAAACAAATGCAATACACTTCAAGAATTCAAATTTTTGCCATCTTATCTATTAAACTTCTAAATACCGATTGCAATCCTCGGTATCCCCTAGCTTACGACACGAACCTACAGAAGTGGTGCGCAATCATGCTTCAAAATTATGCGGCAATTACACCTGCCATCGAAGCAATATTCAGGAAAATCACGCCAAGGGCTATTTATTCCGGGCTCTCCTTCGTCGCCAGTATTATGAAAATCGGCAGTTTCTATGCAGAACTGGGAGCACTCTTCAAAATGGCTCTTATTAACATACGAAAGCCTTCTTCCGAGAGCAAAGGAGCTGCCTCGTTTCGTACTCTTGGAAGAACTCGAACTAAGCATTTTAATATATCGAGAGGAGGTCGAGAGAAATAAAGTTTGGCGCGATAACCCTTAGGGCGTATTCTTGAAGAAAACAATCAATAATTTATTAGCAGCCAAGACTTGATAGAAAAGAAAAATTCCACACTTGGTTTGTTTTTCTATTTTCAACTGGATGAGGGCTGCTTTGTTTCAGTAAAACGCAGGCCAACTATCGGAGTACGGCAGCTATACTCAACCTGCGGCCCACTGGGCCTTTTTAAGAGGCCGGGCCCGGTCAGTGCCCATTGTAATGAAAAATTCACTTATTTAAGAACAATATATTAAAAATTTGGTGTCAAGAAGTCAAAAATATTAATTTTTCTTTTTGTTGTCGATGTCTTACGAGTGCGAATTGGTATTCTTTTTCTATTTGTAACGGTTACAGTTAGTGATAACAGAACAGAGTGGAGTAGCGACAATTTATGAGTGGAACTAATTTTTAACAATCTTTCACATCTTGCAAGCGAAAAATATCCGAAGAAAGTATATCGTTTGAAGACGATTGAGAGGTAAACTATTTTTTAGTGAAAAACAAACATGGATCAGTAATTGTTTGATTTATCATGAAAGTACTGTATTTAAAAAATACCAATAAACAGGAATCATTCAATGACACTTTTTCGCGAAGATCTCTTTCAAGAGGTGATAAAAAAAATAGGCTTTCTTGAATAATCTTTGCAACAGCAATGAAGTGTTTTGTCAGTGGTAATGTCACAGCGGTAACCAAGATATCTTATGAAGAGTTTGTTAGATTATTGGTAATCATTTGAAACCGTTTACTGATGCAGAAATAGTGAAGGAGTGTTTTCAATGTGCTTCTTATTAAGTATTAGTGACAAAAATAAAAATTTAAATTTAAAAAAAACAGGTGTTGAAATATTTTGATCAATTTTCCACATTTGAACCCCTCGAATGAAATTTAAATAATCTGAAAAATGTTTTCAAAAAGATGACTTATTAGCAAAAAATAATTTTTTCACATAAAATTTCACATCACAATTTGAAAAAGAATTCATTCTTACCAGACACAAAATACAATTCAGATCATAAAAAGAATGTTTTTCACTTTACCTAAAAAGAGAAAAGAAATATACATCATTACAATGACGAAAAAAAATTTTTAAAATTTTATAAATAGAAAAAAAAGGGATAAAAGTTTATCAAGAAAATGATAAACCATCTTCAAATAAGCGACTTATTAGCACGTTTTTCAGCTACATGTATTTGTATTTCCGCATTGAAAAGACAGGAAACATAGCACAAAAAACATATGAAATAATTAACACTTTTCTATTTAAAATTTCAAAACTTTAAATTTCGCTTCACTTTAAAATAACACCAAAAAAACCCGGGCCCTTTTATAAAAATTGGGCAGGGGAAGATTTGTTTATGGAAGGTTTATGGCTTCCTTTTGGTTGCAGCTACCCACCAGGTGGCGCTATAGCATCTCAACTTCTGCCCGTTTAATCAATCCCCTTTTGGGAACGGGGGTCCCCAAAAATTTGGGATCCCAATTTGGCTTTTTTTCGCTAACATTTCGCTATTTTTCCCCCATTGAATCGTCATTAAAATGAAAGGAAGGGGTCGTTGCATGAAAAATTTACTTTAACAAAAAAATAAATACAACAGAAAATAATCTAAATGTATTACATAACCAGATATAAATTATTTACACTATCTTTGGTTCTTAAAAAAAATTTTGTAAAATTTGTTGACCCAGTTTGGGATGGTTTTTTTCCAAAAATAGACCCAAAAGAGAGTTATAAAACTTTAAAAAAAAAATTATATAAATCTTTTTTATCAGCTATTAGGGTCCCACAGACTTAAAAAATTTTAAAAAATATGGTTTTTTTTTCCCGTGAGATATGCAAAGCTTTTTGTTGTTGTTGTTTTTAATTTGGAATTCACTTTTTAATTTAAATTTAAAAAAATTTTTATATCCTTCAACCTGTATTGTTCAATTTTTAAATTCACCCTGCGGGGAAAAACCCCGGGGAACTGTATTTTTTGAAACGACCCGTGCTTTTAACACTTAAACCCCAAGTTAATGAATCCGTACTCATTAGTTAAATGTTAATTTGGGGAGATATAAAATGTTTTGAAATATGAGATTCTCGGCGTATCTGAGAAAAAGATAAATTATTTTTTAATTCCCAAATAATTAAACTCTCACACTCTCTATATATTTATTTATTTATTTATCTATCTATCTTTGGGGGGAATTTTTTAACCGTTAATAAAAAACATTTTAAAGGGGCTCAATTGAGGTTTTAAAATTTTGTGGGAAAAGGGCCAATTTAAAAAACAATTTAATTTTGTGGAAAAATTAATTTATTAAAACTAATTATTTAAAAATTACAAATAAAAAACCACGTTGCATCATTTTTGGCACTTTTTCAAAAACCCTTGGGAAGGGGGGGTTTGCGTTTTTAAAAACATTCAGTTGAACTGAAATTTTATACACACAATGTTTTGGGTGACAATAGATACTTTAATGATAATTAATAAAAAATTAATTTCCATTTTAAAGTTGTGATTCTGTCATATGCGTGGTGAAACAAAGGGGGGGGCCTAGGGGGTTCTGGACACCCCCATAATTGATTTTTTTGATTAGTTATAATCCTATGTATATATTACGTAAAATTTAATAATATATTTGTCATTTTAATAGTTAATTTTAATAAATTAATGCCCAATTTTTTTATTCAAAAATTTAAATTTTTCATTGTTTTTGTTTTGAAAAACGACAAATCAAAGAAATGTTGGGGGGCGTTTGGACTGATAATAAAAAGATGGACTTTTGACCCTTAAAACCCCCCCTTTTTGAAAAAAATTTTTGAGTGCGCTACTGTCATATGTATATGCATTTTATATATTAATTGCCCTTTTTTTAAAAAAAAAGTAGCTAAAAAAAAAAAATTTTCTTTGTTGACCTAAGTAGGAATTGACTTTTAAATTTTTTTTTTTTATTTTGTTTTAAATAAATTTCAGCGTGAAAAGGAATAAAAACCTCTTTCCCCGACCATGTGATACAATATTTTTTGTGGATTGATTACAGTTCAAATCATAATTTCAGCAGTCGGTCTTTGGGCAATCCTAGATTATGCTGTGAATGGAGTCACCAGCAGTCACAAGGTATATGGTGTGGGCCTGTTTAAGAGGACTCTGGAGTTAAGACATTTGGGAGGTCAAGTCGACCTTACTCTCGAAATGTATTTGGGGTGGGGGGAGGGTCATCCTGTTGCACTCCTACACACCAGCAGCATGTTAAACTGGCTCTTTGTCGGAAACTTTAAGGCACAGCTCAGGAAATCCGTTCCTCAAGTAGTGTTCGCCCGATGAGACAGTATTTTACATTTTTAACTTACCCATCGCATAAAAAAATTCGAATTCATTTCATCATTTAGCATGACGTTTTCTAGTAATATCATTTGGGGATAAGGAGCTTGATTTAATGTTGTACAAGAAATCATAAAGAGCTATTGGCGATGGAGCTAGTAATTCTGAATCATAATATGAGCCAAGCGTAACACTTCAGCAGTATCTCTCCACCACACAACTGTAGGATTGTGGCAAAATTCATTTTACTGATTGATAAATTTGAATTTTGAGATTAAGTTATATTCGATGTTCACCCAAAAGGTATAAACAGTAAAAGAAAAATATATTATTCGGGGGGAAAAAATGCGTTTTACTCGGTGTGTGTGTATGTTTTATTTTTCCCCCTTCGAAAAGCTGAAACGGGGACAGGGATTGCTCAAAAAGTTTTTAAAATTATTTGCTGACATTTTGTGTATTTTCTGTATAACAGTAGAATTGTTTAATCCTTCAGATTTATCAATCACTGTTTTATTACAAAATTTACAGTTCTTTATGTGAATATAATCACTGTTTCTTAGGCAATTTCATATAATAACTAAGATAAAGTGCTCTAGTTTTTGTAAAAATTAAAATATCTCTTATCCGGAAGGTCATTTCAAAAAGGAATAGTAAAGAAACACATCAAAATTGAAAATTCTCATTTACTATTGGTACAGAGCGGGCCCCGTTTACGTAGTTTTTGTCAATTTTTACCCATTTTTTCAAATATTAGTAGTAATAATTTATTTTTCTCTTCTTAATTTTTAGCCTTTTTCTCTTAAAATGTATTAAATAAATCTAAAACAGCAAAAAAAAAACTCCATATCTACAATTTTTTTTAAAAAAAAAAGTTGTAGCAAATAGTCGGATACCTTAAAACTATATTCACTACTAACGTTATTTTGATAATATTTGAGCTCGATTGATACAGAGCTCGCTGTATTAAAAAGATTTCAGTTAACAATATAATCATCTTAAATTCCTAATATTTAAAAAATTAACCCCAGGTTCTATAAATAAAAGCGCTATACCAATATGCTTTGAATAATTTACAAATCAAATGAAAACGTTAAATAATAAAGAATTACTAGAGTCTGATTGAATAGTGGAGTGATGCTTGACGTCCCCTTTTCAATTCTGACCCACAGTCTTTTTTTTTTTTTGTCAAATTTAATTTATACTGAGACAGATTACCGCGAAATCTCTTCACCAGTGGAATCGTTATCTTTTGTGATTTGGTAAGCAACAAGAACTTGCCCCACCAGGGCAGATGTGTAAGAAAGTTGTTTGTTTCACAAATATTTGGAGAGGAATGTGTTGTTTTTCAGTCAATCAGGGAAAATATAAAAATTACAATTATGAACGACAAAGCATCGAAGCCCTCCTCACTAAGTAAAAGGTAAGGTAAATCGCAGTATCATTAAGGTATCCGGCTACCCTAAAATCATGATTTTTTTTAAAAATGGTAAATTTTTTTTATTATTATTTTTTTATAGGCCATCTTATTGGCTTCAGAAAAATACCAAGGTTTTTACTTTCCATTCACTAGAACAAAAACTACAGGTGTTTTAGTAAAAGCAGATGCCCTAACTTTACATAAGATGTCAAACTTTAAAATGCGTTTTACTCGAAATGTTTTTTTTTTCCCCCGAAAAACCCAAACGGGGACAGCGATTGCTCGAAAAGTTTTTAAAATAATTTGCTGAAATTTTTTGTATAACAGTAGAAGTATTTTAACCTTCAGATTTATGAATCACTGTTTTATTACAAAATTTATAGTTCTTTATCTGAATATAATCACTGTTTTTTTAAAGCAATTTCATATAACAACTAAGATAAAGTGCTCTAGTTTCTGTAAAAATTAAAATATCTCTTATCCTGAAGGTCACTTCAAAAAGGAATGGCAAAGTAATACATCAAAATTGAAAAATTGAGTATTTGTTCATTTACTATTTGTACAGAGCGGGCCCCGTTTATGCAATATTTTGTCAATTTTTACCCATTTTAGTAGTAATAGTTTATTTTTCAATTCTTAATTTTAATCTTTTTCTTAAAATGTACTAAATAAATCTAAAAACCACACAAAAATCTCCATATATCCCTTATTTTAAAAACAAGTTGTCGCAAGTAGTCGGATACCTTAAATGAACAAAATCGGAAATCATTGATGCAATTACCAAACCCACGACCAGAAGTACTCGGGTTCACAGATGAAATGAAAATGATCTACGATGAATATATGATATTTAAAGAGGTTTGTTTATGTTAACACGCTTTTATAAGCTTCACTTGTATGTAACGGAATCTTTGGACTCGATTTTAAAACAGCAGATTAATTCGAAATTTTGCACACTTGTCAAGGACGATGACAACACAATAACTTCATAATTTTGTTCCATTGTCCTGATCAGGATCCTCAGGAATAACGATTTCTAAATTTGGCAACTAATTCCATGCACCATTTCCAGATTTGGCAACTGATTCTATGATCCCATTTCAAGATTTGGCGACTAAAAGATTAATTTAGCCCTAAAAGCAAAAAACGTGCGTCAGCAATTTCTTACCATGATATAAAAATTTCTAATTTTTCTGAAAATTGAAATTAAAAAAAAGACTCGTGCGTGTGGAAAAAAATAATTAATGTTCTAACGGTAAAATCTACATGCTTTTATTGTAGATCGAAATAAAAAATGAAAATAAAATATAGTTTTAAAAAACTAAAAAACACGCTTTTATGGTTAATCGAACTAAAAAGTAAAAAAAATTTTTTAATATTAGAATAAAATGATGAACGAAAAGTAAAGTCATTGTGGTAAAAGCGTGTGGGGTGCTTTATACTACATTTTACACTAATCACATTTCGGAATAGAACTTGTAAGAAATTATAACAATTGATATAGAGAACCCCACGCTTTTACCACGACATTAATTTTCTTATTAATCTTTTTATTCTTATATTAAGATTTTTTTTTCTTTTAGTTCGATTAACCATAAAAGCCATTTAATTAACCATTTAATTAAAAACTATATTTTATTTAAATTTAATATATAAAATATTTTTACTCGATACAATCCACTAAGCAAGATATTAATCTCATTAGGTGATGTCATTTGAAAAAGTAATAAAAATTTTATCTTCAGCATTTAACAGTAACAAATGAATTGAAACTTTGCTACTATACCTGAATTTAATACCTATGAGAATATAATTAGGGGCGTAGCTACCGCATTATCAGCCATTTCAATGATACGCAGCTCCCAAGCTACAGGGGCCCCAACATGTGTAACACATTGACACTTTCAAACAAGTTTTATTTATACGATTTTATTTACTTTCCAAAAAAGACCCTTCCTCCCAATGAATTTTGATAAAGAGCACCACTCAGGGCATGCTATGCCCATGAACATAATTCAATCGTTACGGTCTACAAGATATCAACATAAAGTACAATCCATTACTTTACAAGAAATAATAAAGCATGAATTTTAAAATAAAATGCAGAAATCTAATGAATGGAAATAAAACACGCACATATACAAAGATTTTTTAAAATTAATTATGAAACACGTAAAAGAGAAGCATAAAACTAAAAAAAATCAAATTTTAAATAGGCATTAAATAGTTGACAGTAAAATGATTAAACAATCTCAAAGAAATTTGACTTTAAAAATACAGTTTTTAAGATTGAGGGAGTTTCAACAAAGAGACAAAGAAAATAAAGTTCTCAAAACACTTCCATGTAAAAAAGAACTTTTTCTTAGGAGAGCAATTCTCATCAAAATTTCATTTCTACAGTGGAGTTCAAATTGCTACTTTTTCACGCCGGCCCAAATTCTACTAGTGCATTTCCAAATCTCTTCTAGGTTTATTTGAAACTGGACATATATGTCAGAGGAAGTTTAAAAAAGAGAAAAATTATGCGGCAGAAAAAAAAGCAACTGAACGTCGAAAATGTGGGTACCAAATGCAAAAATTTGAGTATTCTGTAAGATTTATAGCTAACTGTTCAAGACATTTCTCAAAAATGCGATATGAAAAAAAATACAGCACATGGAACACCCAAACCAGGAACGAAAAAAAAAAAAGAAAAAGAAGCATTCGAAAATAAGAGAGGCTGCAATATGAACAGAATGAAAGAAAAAAAGAATCAAACAGCAGACGATTTTAAAAATAGAAGGATGTGTTGGAACGTTACGGTCAAAAAAAAAATCTCAAAATAGAAAGTGCGATCAAGGCAACCCTTAAAAAAGAACATTTTCTAGGGGGTAGGGTTAAAACTCGGCCATCTTTTTCTAGTTTTCTGGCCGGTGAGATGCTCTTCTTTTCAGCGTCCCTACACCATTTGAAATAGGGTCACGAGCACGAAAACACAATGATATACATCGAGACCCGTTTTGCAAAAACATTACAAGGGAATTCCCCTTCAAACACTAGACAGATTGGGAGGGGGAGAGAATTGTGTAAAAGAAATATATCACCAAAATAAAAACAAAGGCGCAAGAATCTTCTGATCTATTATTAGTGCAAGTGCACTAACTCGGAGCTGAAAATAGACCAAAGCATTCCTTCGAATTACTAATCGTCATTAAAAGAACAATGTTATTTACTTTTCGGTGACTTCGTTCGGAACCGAAATTTTGCAAAACCGTATATTGAATGATTTTTGATACTTAGTGTCAGTTGAATTAGAATTTACATATGAAATTATTTTATAAGAATAAAAAAATATATATATAATTAATTGCAGTTTTTTTGGGGATGAAGTAAGAATGAATATTTTTCAAAACGTGTTTCTTTATAAAAAAAAAAATGTTTGTATAATAATAACATTTTGCTTTTGGACTTCTATAACGGAGTTGAATTAAAGTTTTTGAAAAATTTTATATTATTTTCAGAGTTACGAACTAAAATAATAAACGGTATTTTTGTTAAAATTTCTCTCTGTACTCTGACACAATAAAATATTAATAAATACATTTCTAAATTACACATTTCAAAGATTTTAGTTCAATCCCTGTATTTAAAAGGCAGCGGCGTAACACATCCTCCCACACCGCGGGGGTGGCAAGATTCTATTAGTAAGGTGACCAGTTTTTTTACAATGAAAAGGTACACGGCCGCGAGCGAAAATTTAAGAAAATTTACAACATAAATATTTGGAAAATTTTATTAATTCAAATAAAAATACGCTAATTATACGCTTGCATTCCTTTTCATGATTTACTTAAACAAGGATTTACCCCGTTAAATATTTTTTTTGTCAATATATCATTTTCTAATACATCGGAAAAAAATTTCGGAGGAAAAAAATATCCTTCATACTGAATTTTACGGTAAGTACTGCAGCTAAAATATCAACATTCAATCTTGGTTTCTCTCTCTCACACTTGTTCAAAAATCATTACCAACTGAAAAAAACTCTTTCAACTTCTGCATTAGTTCCAGGGCAGCACAAAGTAAATTCGACAAGAATAACTAAATTATCACACAGAAAGTGTTCATTTTTGAAATAGTTAAGTACTTCCAAATATCTTTTATCAATTTCAGCATGCTGATTTTTCAATTGTTCCAATTTATTAGAATTTAAATATGCATTTCAGTCTTCTTATTTCTTCAAACAGACAATTGCCATCGATTTTAATATCAGGCATTTCTTTCGATAAAAACTCTTTCTCTAAACAATTTTCTGTATCTGCTCATTTTACTTGCGATGATGTCAAAAAATACCATTAAAAACTGTTATTTCCTGTTATATTTGTTTGACCACACATTCTTCGACATATTGGAAACATGTTTGGTTCTCATCCCTGAATAGAGATTAACAGATCAGTTTTAAAATATTGAAAAGGAGGACAAGTAGGAGGACACTTTTTGAGGAAGGACAGAACCTATAAAAGGAGGACGGTTGGTCACCTTACTATTCGGCCCAAAGCCCGACTGACGCCAAGTACAGCTTGGAGCTCAAAACCCGACTTCGCAGGGGAGGGGCCTAATATTCTCTAGCCCTAGCAATATATAAGCAAAATATTACTGTAGAAAGTATTTTTCATAAAAAGAGAATGTTTTGAAAATATGTCATTCTCACAACATTTCTTACCAAAAAATTACATTTCTTCTTCAAACTATTTTTATACATGTATATTCTAATTCAATTGACACTAAATATCAAAAAAAAAAATATCCATTTATATGGTTTTTCAAAATCACGGTTTCGAACAAAGTCAGTCACCTTCAGAAAATTTGTTTTTTTAAAAGCAGGTATTAAACTTAAATGCAACGCTAGAAATCAACAAATGGGTTAAAATACAGGATCAGAAATATTCTCGAAATTAGTATTTACTTTTTTTTTACCAGCATAAAGAATTAAATACACATATTAAAAAACTCATCGATAATAATTCATTTTAACTGGTTTTAAGCAATTTAGAAATTTTTTTAATGAGATTTCAACAAAAAAAACTATTTACATATTCTTTCAAAAACTCCATCACGCTAAAGTGCAATATTATTGAAAACAAGGATAATGAAATAAAAAGGAAGGCAACAGTATGAACTTAGTAAAGTATACGAGTACGTTTATTTGTTGTCTTACATTTTTTCAAGATTGTATAGAAAACAGCTTTTGCAAACAGAAAAATTATTATCTAAAAATAAAGTAATTCTAAAATACCGAATACAAAACACGAAATACTAATATAAGAAAAAAAGAATCTATAATAGCTGGGGGAATTAAATTATTAAATTAAACGAAAAAGAAAATATCTTAATGAAACATTTTTGATGTCATTTAAATATAAGAAAGAACTTTTCAAATCCGAAAATCCTCATTAAAAGAAAATCAAATTTAGAATTCTTCCAAATCAAACATAGTTTTTAAATTTCACATTTCGAGGAACTGTAATTCGAGTTGTTTTTAATACCTCAAAGAATTCGTTTTAATTATCAAGACAAAAAATTATGAAGAAAAAAATTTACAGTATAACAAATCATCATAAATCATAAAAACTGACTTTTCGACAATTCAAATGGCCAGAAATAAAAGGTCTTTAAAACATCAACAGCAATAATTTTCACTTTCATCAAAAAAAAATTAACAAATAAGAAAAATGTGCCAGCATTAAACGAAAGGAAAAAATTACATGCATAATAAATTTTGAAAAATAATTAAAAGATTCATCCAAAAGTTTTTTTTAAAAAAAAATTGATAAAAAGATGTTTCAAATTAAAACAATTTTGCATTGCATATCTTCACAAAATATTTCAACACGCGAAATTTTCATTTCCCATTAACAATTCTATTTTTTTCTCTAATCCTATTCCTGCTTTGAAAATTCTTACAAGAGAGGAAGATTTGATTTTTCGATCTCTATACAGTAGTGCTAAAAGAAAAAAATTCCAAGAATTAAAAATAAACAACGAAACTCGAAGAATTCGAGACGAAAATTATTGTTCCAAGTAGATTTCTTGAGCTTATTTATTTCTTAACACTCTTCCCTTGATACATAAAATATTTGATTAGGGAGAAAAAATTAAATTACTTCTTTTAAAAAGAGGAAATGCAAACGATTCTTGCATTGCAAGACTTCAGTTTGAAAAAAGAAAAAATAAAGTAAATTAGCTGAAAATTATTCTCCTGACATTTCGAACAATTTAAAATGCAAAGGAAAAAGAAAACAGATTAAATTATAAACAAAAGATGCTAATCACAGACGTTTAAATTTGCAATTTGATGCTTTGAAAGGCATTTCATTTTAAAAAATAAACTATACTTTATTCAAAATATTTTCTCATCAGAACTTCAAGGAGATAATAGAAACATTCGAATATTCAGTACCACGAAGCAAAGGAAAATTATGAAAATTTAAATCAAATTAATACATTATATATGAAAAATACATGTGAAAAATGGTTCCCTGTTTTCGCTATGCTTTTGTGCATATGAAAAATACATGTGAACGTTTGTTTACCTGTTTTCGCTATGCTTTTTTGTCTATTGCCAGTCATATGTCAACAAACAAGGTTTTCACAGAAAGTGTTCCATTTTGTTATTTGTATCGAATTTCCTAAGGATTCAGATTCAGCATATATTCATGAATTTTTATATTATAAACTTGGTAATAATGCTTAACAAGCTGCATGCAATATAAACGAGGCATTTGTAGAGAATACTATTTAAGATCAAAAAGTGCAGAAGTTGGTTTGAAAAATTTCGGTAAGGTGAATTTTTTCCTACAAAATGAATGAATCGGAAGACCCAAAACAATTATGAATAAGTAATATGAAAAAAAAAAATGTAAGTCAATTCCTACGTAGGTCAACAAAGAAAAATTTTATTTTAGTTACTTTTTATTAAATAGTTACAATTAATAAAAATATGTATATACATATGACATAATCACAATATTAAGTGACAAAATAGGAAAGCCTCCTTTTCCTAGCAATTTTCCATTCTATATATGGTATTGGACTATTTTTTTTGTTACTATTTATTCATTCATTAATTTTAATTATTCTAATAAAATAGTATAGTAAAAAGAAATCACATTCTCAAAAATTAGGACATCCCAGGTGAAATTCGAACCCACGACCATTGGATTACAAGTCCAACGCGCTATTCATTGCGCTACAGGGACACAACGAGCAATTTTCCTTTCTAAATGCTAAAACTTTTTTCTTACTATTTATTCATTTTTTAATTTAATTGATGAATTATAATATTTGAAAAAATTGTATTAACATCAAGTGTCATCCTCATATAGAGAGAGAGAAAGAAGCGACTAATAGTAGGAATTGAAAAATGATATTCTGAAAGCATTGGTGAAAACGAATACAACAGTATCTATCATTAATGAAATACACGAAACATTTAAAATTATACGACCTTTTTGTTAATCGGCAAGTGGCCCAATACTTTTCTTCGCCAACGTCTTGTAAAACAATTGCGCGAAAGAGAGATTAATCAGATATTAAATTTTGCAGCCATACCTTATTTACCGAACTTTCTTTTAACAAGTTTAGAACAGTTTTTGAACTTTGAACAGTATGAAAATGAAGACAGTCTAAAAAATTCCATATCAGGCTATTAATTTGGAGATCAGAATTTTTTTCAGACAGGCTTCTATGTATTAAAATCTTGTTGGGAAAGGTGTATTGATGCAAATGGAGAATATTGTGATTAAATAAACAGCTTTTGAAAAAGATATGCAGTTTTGTCCACTTAACAATCCGACATATCATACACACCAACCTTATAAGTTTAAGAAAAATTTAGCTCACACCATTTTAATACGTTTCCTTACTATCCTATGCTTGGAAACAGTGGCACACACAATGGGGGTGTCCTAGGGGTCCGGACCCCCAAAGCCCTTGATTTTTTTTCCGATTGATTATAATATTTAGTATATAATACGTAAAATTTAATTAAATATTTTTAATGATTAATTTTATTAATTAATACTAATTATTTATTCAATTTAGTTTTTACTGTTTTTTGTTCCCCAAATCGACAAAATCATAAGGAGCATGATACAAGAATGGTGGACTTTCGACCCTGGACACCCCCACCCCCCTTAAAAAACTTCTGTGTGCGCTTCTGCTTGGAAATAAACCTACACTTCTCAGGTTATTTAAGAGAATAAAATAATCAAAAAGTATTAATCATCATTGCTCTTCAAAAGAAAATTTAATTGTATGCTTCAAAAGATAAAATTTTAAAAAAACTTGAACACAAATGAAACCCTAAAAACCAAAAGAATATATTTTTTAAAAAAAGATATTTGAGAATTCTTTAGTCTAAGTGTGATGTAAATAAATCAATTAACCCAGGCTTGTTGATCTGATGATTCAAGAAATCAGCGGGTTTCTTCCCAGAGAAATGAGTTAAGACTTTTTTCGTCTTTAACATTTAATACAAGCCGTATTTAACCCCTTGCGCACCATGTTACTAGTGGATACATGCTATGTATAGAGCAAAATCCCATTGTAACCTTATGTGGATACATGGCTTATTTAGGACTACAAACAGTGTAATCAGCACAGGAAATATTATAAGGTAAAGTTTCTTTTAATGGGATTGTATAAAAATTACAGAAGTCAAAAAATGTCTGGGTTACAAAAATTTGAAAAAATAGGGAAATTAGAAATCTTTGTGAAATTGCTCAAAATGTTCCTTGGAACAAAAAGCTTTTCCACATGGGTTGCATAAATTAGTTATCATTTTTGCTCCATTTCTGTGTTGTGTGACTAATGCCACCTGATCGGCAAAGGCCAGATCGAGGCCCATCATAGGAAAGGGCTAAGTGACGCCTGTCGTTAGCCGTAACTTTGAGCACCATACAGGTGACAGAACGATTTGGCTCAATTCCACCCAAATTTAGAGGGAGAACACTCTGGGGGTGGTCAGAGGCTTCCACTTCTCTTCCCCTACCACCAACCTCACGAGAGGACTTGCGGCTCGACGGCTATTTAGAGTACCCCATGCCGCAAAGGCACTATACATTTACAACCATCCATGTCTTCTCCGGGATTCGAACCCAGTCCCTACGGCACAGCAGTCAGCGTCGCTAACCACTATACCGGATGGGCGACTGTCCCATTTCTTCATTACAAATAGAGAAATCCGCATCAGAACCTTTATCATATTCATCCGTTTTTCCGGAAAATATTCTCATTCAGTATCACTTTCGTTGAAACTCAACGGCAATGCCATATTGCCGAGAAAAAGTAAAAATAAACAAAAATTAGTAATACAAATTTTAGAAAGCGAAACGAATCACTAACAAACGTGTGCCTTAGTCAGCGTCAAAAGTAAAAACGAAATGTGGGTGTAACGTCAAGGTCAGTATCCCCCAAACTCTGGGATTTCTGGGGATACAAGAGCGCAATGTGGTAAGCAAGGGGTAAATGTACAACAGGGGTGGGAAGACTTTTCCAGGGTAAGGGCAGGGATACTTCTAATTTTTTCAAGGTGTTGCGGGTCCACCCAGTGGAAAATAGCTGAGGTGAGCTAAGAAAAGGCCTACATTATTATAATAATATAATACGAAATATATATGTACTTACCTACATAACTACAGTAAGAAAAGAACTTAATCTTTTAAAACCATGTTAAAAGCAAAACGCAAGATACAAACTATGAATAAAAACAATAGCCACAAATAAAATAATATCAAACGATGCATTTATTATCAAACAATTCAAAATATATTGAAAAATAAAATATTTTTAAATAAAGTTGGTTTTGTAGTAATAGTAAGTAGAAGACCTACTATAACTATGAGAACTATGCCGTAAAAGACTTAATCACGGCATACAGTCCGTAAATATCACGGTATATAATTACTAACTGTTAATCTTCACAGGTGGTCACCTCCATATGTCTTAGAAATCCACCGGTAGATCGCGATCGACTTAATGCCCACCCCTGATGTAAAATGTAGTGGTTTAGATTTTAAAATATAATATTCATAATTGTTTTGCAAAAAACTAATACTCAACATCAGTATTGAAGGAAAAATACACACTTATCAGTAAAAATGTGTATTACAAAAACATTTGTGAACCATATCTAAACGCATGTGCAAAAGCACATGCGTTTAGATATGGTTCACAAATGAACTCATCTACTATCATCCGGAGTTACTCCATTACCTGTAGCCTAAAATCTAAATGAATCGTCAATTCAAAATTTCGATCAAATAGACAACATAACTGAAAAAATATCTCGCACCTAATTTCAATTTCCAGCAATGATAAATTTGAACGTCTTTCACAAATTTTTTAATGTATTCCACTCAACAAAATTACTTGAACGATATGAAAATGAAAGATTTTGTAAACTGTTCTTCAAGATTCATTAGAGATAATAAAAAAATGAGATAGAAATTTTAAAAAAAAAAACATTTTAAAAAAAGTATAATGAATACTTCAGCTTTAAAGGAATTAAAATCGCTAATGAAGTTTAAATAGACTTACAAAAAAGTTTTTAAAAAATCTTAAGAAAAACTTAAGTTTACTTCGTTGCAGAAAAAAATTAGTAGCAATTTTCTAACAAGAAAAAAAAATACACATCATTACAGCGTCATAAAAAATTAACGTATTTTTTTAATACGCAACTACTAAGTCACATCATTCATAACACTGGAATGGAGCTTTTTTTTTTAAACAGGGGTCGATTAAATATTGCAAATCTTCAGAAAAGTAAAATATTGTAAAAATACATTATTTAACTTCTCTAACAAATCATTTATAATACAAAGATGCAAATATATAAACAATCTTAATTCATTATTGCTATTATTGGTTTAAAAATATTTCTAATATACTTTTAATCATTCAAAACTTTTTTCGCCACTATAAAACGATAAAAAACGTAACAGATTCTTCCAAGTATTTAAAAACAACGGAATACAAGAAACAATCATTTTTTAACAAAATAATAATTATCGAGTACAAATTTCAATTGTTTGATTGTTTACTGACGTCACCCTCCGAAACAATACGGTGGCCAAGGTGGCCTAGTGGTCATGGTCACCAGGTCCTGGTCAGCGTGTTACGAGCTCAAGCCCTAGTGCCACGCAGAGCAGCTGATATACATTAAATCTGCCGTGACTCAAAGCCCTCCAGTTGGTGTGGTATAGTAGTTTCGAGAGGGGGTGCTAGCTCAGGTGACGTTCTCGTCACTTGACCGTGGTTCAAGATTTCGAGGTCCATCACCAATAGCGCTGGTGTTACTTTATAGTGCGACGTTACTAAACACTCACCAGGCAATACGAGTAGTACTGGCGACGAGTGAGTGAGTGAATATTAACGTCACACTGTTCAGCTACACGAGGACTTTCGGCGACGGACCTCAACATGTAAACTGGCATCCCCCCTCCAAAGTCCACACCACGCCAACGGGAGGACATTGGCCATGACTGATTTAGCATGCAGCAGCTCCTCTACATGGCGGATCTTTGGAGGAACTTGGGCTCGAACTAAGCCGACCACGAGTTCGTGACCATCACCACTACCTACAGCGGCCATCGGAAATCACAAGAAATCTCTACATCAAAACAAAAAAAAAAATTAAGATTACTTTTTATTCTGGTTTAAAATTACAGATAATTTTATTTAAATTGTGATCGGAAAAAAAGGTATTTCAATAAAATACAGTGTAAATCATTTAACACGAAATTGTGGAGACTGAAATATTTTTTCGAGTTGAACATAGTAAAAAAAAAAGAAAAATTCAATAAAATTAAGATTATCAGAGTACATTTTATTCACAGAGATATGTATAAATGCAAGGATTTAATAAAAATCAATGAAACAGAAACATTCACAATTTAATGAAATGTCAAGCAAATGTTTTTGAAAATAATCCAATATTTTTCTTTTGCATTGCAATTTTTTGGCATCAAAATGCAAAAAAAATTTTCATTTTGTTATTCATTTCACCATTCAAATTGAGTCTAAATAACTGCGCATACTTATCATGACGTTCCTCATTTCGGCTGACGCACGGAACAAGGGCTGCATAATCATTTCATTTTCGCCATCGAAATCTGCATCAATGATATTTTTCGAGCTTTAAACAAACTCAAAAATGTCTTTATCTTTTATAATTGGTGGTATACACGCATTATCATCCCCTACTGCACCGAATTCTTCCGATGATACAGTAGAACAGTCCAATTATTCAGAGACTTTTTCAAGCACCCCTCTTAACCCTTTATCTACCGCATTATTATTCACTGAAGATTTTTTCATGTAATATTTTTCTTTGAATCACTTCATTGAAAATTAAGGGATATACATAAGCAAAATACTCAACTTTGGGGAATTTAATTAGCGCTAATTAATTAAAGATATTTAACTGTAAAATTAATTATACACATTGTTTACTTAAAATAAATAGTCAAATTGTTTTCTAAGGTTTTCATTAACATACGAAAAAAATAAGACACTTACCTTTTGACATTAACTATTTTTTCGGAACAAAAATGACACGCAATCCGCTGAAAACGCCATCAGCGTAAACGCAATATTTACTACAACTATTCTAAGTGAATTTTTTGCCGAAATATTGTATTTAAATATTTTTTTTTTTGGTCAAAATGTCCTTAAAACAATTTTGTACATGTATTCTAATCTAAGTGACACTAAATATCATGAAAATTATCCATTTATGCGCTTATATATATATATATATATATATATAAAATCACGGTTCCGAACGTAGTCAGATACCTTAAATAAATAGTAGTTTGTTGTGACCGTTGTATTATTTCGTGTTAACCGATATTTCGTCTTAAGCGCTCTTTCGCGTTAAACATATTTCAATGTAATTTAAATTTGAAACAATGTAACCATAAAAGATGCCAAACGTATGCATTCAGACACGTAAGTTCCAATAAATAATTTGAATGTTTTAAGCGGCAAGATACCTTACAAACTCTGTTCTGCTTACACGAAGAAAGACAAAATGCATGAAGACAAGCAATAAAAAAAAAAAAAGAAGTAGAATTTCCTTGTTCGAGGGAAATCTCGCCTTGCGACCTTAATACGTCAAACAAAGTGTTCGAACCTTCTTTTTAAGACGGGTAAACAAATGAATAAGAAATGTTGCCCGAAGATCTCGCAACAATGTTTGACACTACGTCAGTTCCTTATTATGCAGGGAAGAGAAAAAAGAAAAACTGAAAGAGTAATGTCGCACGATTGTGCCGTTTAAATGTTTGACATGAAAAGCGACAGATCAAAAGTCGACTTTTTTCCCATGAAAATAAAAAATAAAAAGTTTTTTAAAAAAAGGAGGAAATAGGATTTTTTACTTTATCGAACAATTACAAATCAAACACAAACGAGGGGGGGAATAAAAAAAGTTTAATTTAATTTCAGGTAATACTAGGATTTTTGAAAAAAATAAAACTAGTCACAACTTTTTTTTTTTTCCCCTACTAAAATAAAGTTGCCCGTGAAAATTTTTACAGAGACAGTCGGACCCCGATTTAACGCATTTTTCGTTTCCCTCAATTAAAATAAAGGGGAGACCTCTATTTAACGAACAATAAACCACGAATTAACGAATTGCTTCAACAGTCGAAAAAAATTCTTAATAGTTCGGATTAGAAAAAATAATTCAGCGAAAAACGTTTGACGTGAAAACGCTTAAGACGAAATCTCAGTTACCTCGAAATAACACAACGGTCCCGACAAACTACTATGTATTTAAATATATATATTTTTTTTCTCTTCATACGAAATAAAAATTGCTTTCCTCGAAATGACTGATAAAAACATACCCTGGAGGGTATCCTTGGCATCAAAACGACAAGTCGGTTGATAGACCCTCCATATGGTATACGAGCTACGGCGACGGAGTTGATTTCATTCGCACCGGACTATTGTCTCAAAGAACCAATGGAGTTAGGACGAAGACGAGGAGCGCAGTGTACACATCCGCTACGCTCGCCAATCAGAGACTATTGGGGGCATGAAAGAGGCCCACCCAGGGGGAGGTTAAAGGATCAACTCGAAAGGTGACAAGGACCTTCTGCATCATCTTCCACATTAGAGGGTTTTTGCTTCTTCAACCCCACGATAGAGATTGCGGGGACAGCTGCACCACGAGGACCAACAGAGAAGCACTGCGATGATTTCAAAAGACGGAGTCTGCGGAATAGCCGCTCGAGTGATCTTGGACAAACCAGCGAAAGGGGTTGCAGGGATAGTCGCACCCAGAAGACAATTGTATTAAGATCTTTGAACATAGTTCCGGTTTTGGACTTTTCTCCAACGAAAGGCTGTGAAGATTAGAGTAATTAATAATGCCTTTAAATTTTGTTTTTAATAAATAAATAAAGAAAATGCCTTCTGGCAAATAGCTGCATGATCCCTCTTGCTACCAAGTAATTAAGTAATTTTCAGGGCTCACGACGCTACAAGGGCTATTGGTGACCGACCTCGTAATTTTGCAATTCGATCAAGCGACAAACACAACACCTAAATGGTAACATATTAAAGTTCCAAATTAAAATGCAAGTATTGAGGAAGACTGGTATCAAAATTTAAGTCAGCATTTTAACAGCACTAGAGCTCCAAAATGTCACGCCCAAGTATTATAAGAGGGGTTTTTTTCTTTATATGTAACATCTTACCTCTCGGATGCTGGATATTTGTTGGGAGTGAATAAAAATGAGCTAATTGAGGATATAACAGTTTCCTGGCATCATGTTATAACGAATAAAGAACTTAAAACTGTTTTTAGCTAAATGAAACATCGATGTGAAGCTGTAATTAAAAAAATAAAGACTACCTGATTAAATTCTGATAACTCACTGCTATCATCAGTATCTAATATATATATCGATAGTTATTGCAGCATAGCATTTTTTACGTTGTAAATATATGAATTATGTCTTTATTTGAATTCAATACTAAATTCTCTTTAAAATGATATAAAATACTTTGCATTTTGTGGAGCGTTAAATTTTCTCATAAGCATGCAAACTTAAAAAATATAACAATTTTAAAAAGTGTCCACCATTGTACATATATAATATTACAAAATGTATAACATTTTCAACATAGACAAAGAAGTATTACTGTTTGAGGCGTTTTTTGTGTTAAACAAGTCAAGATAAAGTTAAATCAACACACAGTTCAAAGCTTAATTCGAAAAATATCGCATCTTGGCTCTTGCTAACTTTAAATATGTATGTGAATAATTCATCCACTTTCTCAAAGCAAGGTAAATATTTTATCCAAAGAGAGATCATTTATCAATAAGTAGAAAAGAAATCATCGCCTTAAACTATACCTGTGACGTAAGAATTGCTTGTAAGACTGTATGGAGTTTGGATACTAAGTAAAGCCATCTAAGCTAGAAATATTACTTCGTTTCACCTATTGGCCATTCTCTGTGGCTCTTTCTGAATCCCATTTAACACCAAACAAACATTTTTCCTGGCATTCTTAAGAATAAAAAAACTACTACCAAGACAATTATCATCTTCATGAGCAATCTGAACATATTGTAACGTCGTCAGTCATTCTTACCGAAAATTTTTTACACCTATTTTAATTATTTAAATAGTATTTAACAGATTCCAAAATTATTCCTTAAATGGGCCCCGGGCGGACGTTTTTATCACTACGGGAAAGTTGTTTTCCGGGCTCCAGTTTACCCATGGCTCTATCCCCCAAGTCCCCGCCCGTCCCAGTTGCTTCAGGTTTCCTCTTCTCGTCCTTTCGCCCTCTGTCCGTTTTTTCTCCGCCCAAAATTCCCCCCTTTTTAAACACCGGGCGGGTCCACCACGCGCCCTCGTTCTCCCTTTGGCAGGTCAAAAAAAAAGGGCTGCCCTCATCTTCCTCATTGGCAAGTCAAAAATAGGTCTCCCCCAGCCCCCGGGCCACCGGTCCCTAAATTTCGCGGAAAACACGAAAAATTCACCATCCGTCTGGAATAAAGGCGCCATAACTCACACTATTCATCTCACACCTGCGCTTCACAACCCCCTCAATGCATCGTCTTCTATTCAAAACTTTCAAAAAGGAATCCCTATCGACATCGATTTTCCTTTAGTTTTATATTCCAGACCAGATGTCTGCGCTGGTCTAAAGGCCAGTTAACCAATGCCCCCCATGGCCACCTCCCCCGTCATCCAACATCTGTTTGGTGATGGATGGATAGGGGATTTCAGATGAATTGGCGGGGGGGGGTTCACATCAATTGAAGACGTCACAATATTGTATTGTTTTTGAAAACACAAAAAAAAATACCATGCTTTTCACTTTTTAAAATGTTTCAAGTAACAACATCGTAAAGCTGTGTCATACATAAACAAATGTAATAAATAGCTAATAAACACAACAGCTTTTAAACCCACTGCAGATGCCCAAACACAGAACATCCGATTCACCGATTTTAGCACTGAGCCTGAACAGATTTAACATGCATAAGGCTCCTCGACACGGAGGGTCTTCAGTGGTACTAGGGCTCGAACTTATGACATGTCGGCCACGTGACCATGAGAAAGGAGAGAAAATACAAGTTTACAAATGATGAAGACCAATTAATGCCAAAAGACAATACAAAAAAGGGGGAGGGTTGGGTTGAGCATGCTTTGTTAACTAATGGTAATAGTGGTTTCACCCGCACCCCTCTAAAAAAGAGGTTGTCCCCT
Source organism: Trichonephila inaurata madagascariensis (assembly GCA_019973955.1). Lineage (NCBI taxonomy): Eukaryota > Metazoa > Arthropoda > Arachnida > Araneae > Nephilidae > Trichonephila > Trichonephila inaurata. The sequence goes on from BMAV01013307.1 coordinate 70,497, forward strand.
TGTTTTTTTCCTTGTTACGCATCAATACACTGGGTTAAGAAAATACCTATATACAGTGGCCAAAAGGAAGGGAGGGGGGTCCTAAGTAGCCCTTAAATTTTTTTTCGATTGATTGCAGTTCTATGCATACAGTACGTAAAATTTAATCAAGTATTTTTATCCACAACTAATTTTATTAATTAATGCTAATTTATTCAATTATTTTTTACTGTTAATTCCCAAAAATCGACAAAATCAAAGGAATATGTTGGACGACGTATTGGGGTATGATACGAGAATGGGTGCCCCCACCCTTGAGAAACTCCTGTGTGCGCCACTGCCTATATATAACTTTTTATTCGTTAAACTTTAACCTTTCAAAAATCTTGTAAAAAACATGTTAATTTTAAGGAACTAAACTTTTTTTTTTCTTTTTGTACACGCAAGTACAGCATTAAAATATATTAATGCAAATATTTTACCAGCTTGATTTGTTTTTTGAAAGATTAAAATAGTGGGTAAAAAATATACAAAAGTTCCGAAATCTGACAGTCAACACCACAAAAATACCTAGTTGGCAAAATTAACTGGTCGTTATAGACTTCCAAGCAACTTCCACGTCCCCGCTATAAAAAAAATGGTCATTAATAATTCAATTTTAACAATAAAAATCGTGACTATTTACCCACGAAACTCTCCACCATAAATCTAAAGTCATCGCAAGTACTAATGGCTCTTCTAACACAGGAAGCATTAATCGTTATTCGCTTAGCACTTGAGAAAGAAAAAAGAAGAAAAAAAAGAAAGGAGAACATCTTCCTTGTTCTAATAAATCACTTCTCAGATTCTCCATTTCTATCAAGGAATTTCTCCAAAGATCTAAAGAAGGAAGATCAAGTATTTCTCAGAAAACAGTGTAGTGCAATTAGATATAATTATATTTTCGCGCTAAATATTATATAAATAAAACATCATTTAAAGGAATACGAAGAAGGGAAATATGTCAATTAAAATAGGTTGTATTTTTTGTTGAAATCATAATTAATAAATATTAACAGAAAATAAGTGACAATTTTTTTTTTGAAGGTTTTATCAGGGAAAACAAGTAATATAAAAAAAATTAAATCGATTCTTATTTAAGAGTAAAAAAGAAAATTTTATTTTAGCACTTTTTTTTAAATATTACAATTAAAAAATATGTAGATACATGGGACAGAATCAAAAATTAAATGGAAATTCTTTTATTCATTATCTTTAAAAAGATCATTTTGCATCCAAAACAATCGTGTATATAAAATTTCAGTTCAACTGAATTTTGAGCGTAAAAAAATCTTGTAAATTTTTTACTAAATCGCTAAAATGAAACCAACGGATTGAAATTTTAAACGTCGCACTGTTCAGCTACACGAGGGCTTTATAAACCCAAAAAGTAATAATAGGGTAATTTTTAAAATAATTAGTTTCAGTCATTTAATTTAATTAAAATTTAAAATTTCTATTTTTACCAAAACAATAGTGATAGAAAATTTCAGCTCAAATGAGCGCTTTAAAATGTGAAAAAAAAAACCTTTTCGTTTTGACACATGCCGCCAAAGGGGCACTAGTGCAAAAAATTTTGCCAACGCGGTGTTTTTTAAATTTTTTGAATAATTTTTTTTTTAGAATTTTATAATTTAAAATTTAATTTTAATATTAAAAAAAATTTTATTAAATAATTGTATATAAAATTTCATAATGGTCTTTTAAAAAATTTTTATAAACGATTGAAAATTCCACCAAGATAAATAAATAAATATGTAGAGAGTGTGAGCTAATAGTAGGAATTGAAAAATAAAGAAAAACGCGACAGTTAATTTGATGTTTTAGTTTTTATGATTAATCAAAAATTATCCTACTAAAAATCGAAAAAGTTTATAAACAGTTTATAAAACTCATATATTACATTCTGCTCATCTGCAGTTGAAAAAATCAATAATTTTGCCCCTTTTTTCCGTTTGAAATTTTCTGCTTAAAAAGGGGTCTTTCTGTTTAAAAAAGAATTTATTCCGAAAAAACTTTTTTTTTAAAAAAGTAATAAAATTTTTTAACTGCTGAAAAAACGTTGGGGGTTTTTATTCGTTAAATATCGGGGGTTTTTTTTTTTTGCCTTCATTTTAATCGGAGATATAGAAAAATTCGTTAAATCGGGGTACAACTGTACAGCACAGAGGTTTTCCAAACTTTTTGTCCCCAAGACCCTTCCATTTTTTCGGTTTCGGTAGACCCCCCACCTAATATTGGTGACCAGTTTTTTTACAAGAAAGGAGGACGTTTTTGGAAAATTTAAGAAAATTTACAACGTAAGTATATAAAAACATTTTATTAATTCAAAAAAAAATGAAATTAACTTGTTTTTACCTTTGCCTTTTTTTTTTGTCAATATATCTTTTTTCAATAATCGGAAATTTCACAAAAATACCTTTTATTTGAGTTTTACAGTAAATGCTAACAAATTTATCAACATTCAATCTTGATTTCTCACTTGTCCAAAATCATTACCAACTGAAAAAAAACTCTTTTTAAATTTTCATTAGTTCCAAATCAGCACAACGTAAATTCAACAAGAATAACTAAATTAATAGAAAGTTTCTTTTTTGTATTTAAAAGTACTTAAAAACACCTTTTATTTTCAGCATGCGTTTTTCAATTGTTCAATTTATTAAATTTAAATATCATTGTCTTCTAATTTATTCAAACGACAATTGTCATCGATTTTAATATCAGGCCTTTTTTTTCGATAAAAACTCTTTCTCTAAACAATTTTCTATGTCTGCCCATTTTACTTGCGATGATGTCAAAAAACACCATTGAAAACTGTTATTTCCTGTGATATTTATTTCAGACCATTCTTCGACATACTGGAAACATATTTGGTTCATCTCTGAATAGAGATTAACAGATCAATTTTTTAAAATATTGAAAAGAAGGACAAGTAGGAGGACACTTTTCGAGGAAGGACAGAACCTATACAAGGAGGATGGTTGGTCACCATACCAATATTAAATTTTTGTAAATTTATCAACTTAAATGTCCTTTTTTCAATGTAACTATATGAATTCGTTGTCTACTGGGGTACTACTATAAAAAAAAAGCAATATCAAACCTAGCTTATAAATATGAGTAACGGGCATTTTTAAATGTTGAACGTAAGTTAAAATGTTCTAACAGATTGTCTGTGACAAATTGAGAAAATTCACGACGTCCAATATTATACTTCTTTAATTTAATTCTGGAAATAAATCCTGAAATAATCCATGTCTTAATAAAATTTACGCTGTCACCTAGTAACCACAAATTAACCTCACTAAATTTAGTAAATAAATCAGTTAAACTGATAAAATCTGGTTTCCACTAGATTAATATTTTTTTCAAAGATTAAAGTCACGATCTGGTTTAATGAGCTTTACAGACCCCCCACACCTCATGGGCCCCAAATTAAATTTTTTTATCTGGCGTTTTAAACCTTGCAGGTCGTCCCTAGACCCCCGAAGTCTATATAAACCCCCTTTTTTGAATCACTGGTATAACATATAAATGACTCGTTATTATTTACAAAATAAATGTTTCAAAAGTCCAATACAGTACTTGAACATAAATATTAAATAGATTTGATTGTTTATAATGTCGCGTTTCAAAGCAATGCGAGGTTTTTTGGCAACGGACCTCGTAATTTTGAGCTTAGGTCAATCGCAGAGCATACCCTTGAGCTGTGGTAGCTCACTCTCAAACTTCCACGCTTTGGCAATAAAAGAACTTTGACCTCGACAGATTTAGGCTGTCTTCGGTAAAAGAACAAGAGCTATAACAAAACGCGAAGCACATTTTCAGATGGAAAAATGACCCAATTTCCAGGGGGTTTTCGTATTATAACTCGTACCTCTGTTAACAATAAGTTTTTTTAAAAATTTCAAAATATTCCGAGAATACTTTCTTTTTTTGTTTTAATACGTGAAGGCAAAGCCCATTTAACATTACGGTATAGGACAGGGGTGGCGAAACTTTATGGATTAGTGTGTCTTTTTGCTAAAGAAGCGTTTAATGAGGTATAAGACGTGCCGTCAAATTGTTTTGACTTGTAATTATTGAAAAGATAATAAAACCAAGTACTAAAAACTACGAAAAAATACCTTTTGCGTTGTATAGTTATAAATGTTTTAGTTATACGTGTAATTCAAATTAAAGTAACATTAGTGTGACTTCTGTTGTTGCAGATTGTGGATGACAAATAACTGTTAGATTAGGATTGTAAGATGTTACTTTTTGTAGAATGCATGCTGAATTGGAGTCATCTGCCAAACGGTTTCAAAGCAATTAATTATTTTTGCTGTGGTTCACTTTTTTGGCAAGAGGGTTTGCGATTTGTTTCAAAATACAGTTTTACAGACGATGTTTTGCATACCACTATTCCAGAATATAAAACGCACACCACTTTGTCGCTTTTATTAATAATGCCATGTTTCTCGGTTCACCAAATTTGAAATTCTCTGTTACACTTACTGTCTTGCACTTTTGTTCTTTTGCTGAACTAGCCATTTTAAATAACAGTTTAGTTTTTAATAACACAGATAAACTTCAAAATATAGTTTGTCAATGAAATTGACTATGTTATGCATAGATAGACTTTGCATCATAAGCAATTGTAGTCCACGACGTAACTAAGGCAAGAGAATAACAAACGAGTGTGCTCCCTGCCCCACCACGACCGATCACTCGTGTTTGTTCGTAATACTTCTTAGTGAACTTTGAAATTTTGAAATAAAACGCAAACCATTTTGATCACTGGCGTGCCAAAAATATTAAGTCACGTGCCATCAATGGCACACGTGCCACTGGTTCGCCATCCCTGGTATAGGATAAAAAATGCGAAACTCATTTTATACCAGAAAAATGAATCAACTCGGCTAAAAATGGGAAGTATGATAAAAAATGCTGCTCTCTAACGGATAGTGAAGCCAGAATATCATATTAATTTTTCCATTTCTTTTATATATGAAAAAATGTTCCAAATTCGGGTCCTATTCTTTAACATTAACCGAAAACAGCCTTAACACGCAGCAATTGCTCCACATGGTAAATCTTTGTGGATGTACCAGAACTCAAAATAGAGTCAACAGCAGTGATTCCTCAACCTGTGCAGCGGCACTTTCGTGTGCCCAAATTGTTTAAAAAATTATTAATTATGATCTGTAAAAAAAAAATTCGGAACCGAATCATTCAGTTGTTTTATAGAAAGAAACCAAGAGTATTCGTGGTATATTTAACTTATCCTTTTGTGGATAGATGAATTTTTTTAAAAAAATTGATTGGGTTCGTAATCCATGTGTGATAACGGATACATCTGTACATGGATTAACTTTGAATGAAAAGGAAAAACTAATTTCGAGTTGTAATAATCGAGATTTAATTTCAAAATATTAGGAAGAGTCAATCAATTTCATTTGGGGTTAAAATTAGAGGCGATTACCTTATAACGGCGAAAAAACTTTAAAAATATTGTTACAATTTTCGACATAATATTTGAGTGAATTCGGAGCATTTTAGCATTAACAGATATAGAAATCAAAAAAAAAAGATCGAGAATTTTAAATGTATATAACGAAATAAGAGTGCTATATCATTTTTGCGATCCAATATAATCGAAATTATCAAGTTCAAAATTCGCATTTAATGTATTCTTATAATTAATTTTCTATTAAGTACTCAAACATTGTGTTGTCTTCGTCGTACTTATTATTTTATTTAACATTGAAAATAATTATCATAAACTATTTTACAAAGTGTGTATTTACAGATAAGTAAAAAAATTTTTTAACTTATTTTATTATTAGTGCGCAACAACAACAAAAAAGTTCAGAATCATTGATCTACAGAAATAATGCCAGCTACTAGTTCGTAATCCAGACCCTTTGTACCTGAGCCACAGATTAACATTAAAAGCACCAGGAAAACTACTTCAAAACCAAAAGATCCCATAGAGAGAGAGAGTATTGGGTCCCTCAAAACTTAAAAAGTATGAACCTTAAACCCATTTGATTAGCAGCGTTTTCCTCTTTTAACCTGAGATACATTTACATACAGAATCTTAAATTAGTTTAAAGAATGTAATACCTACAAATATAAAACACAAAAGCATGAACAGGAAAACAATACAGGTTCAGAAAAATAGCGTTTACATTGAGCGATTTCATCGATTCAACTCAAACGATTTATTGTCTTCCTTTCTCAATGCAAATACATAAAAGAAAACAAAATTCATAAATCATTCATATAACGGCCTTAGCAATCTACCAATTATTCAACAGCAACAACGACCACAAGTAGAACACGTTACACACATACACGAATACATCTAATAAGAACCAAAACAACAACCTAAGAAGAAAGAAAAGACCGACAAATATATTGGCATCGAGACAAACTACCTATGTGTTTCGCAGGGTCAAAGAAAACAAAAAACAGGCAGGAGGAGGCACGTTATGTTTCCCTTAGATATTCCGAGCAATCTTAGAATAATGGGTTCGATGCTATATTACAAATAATAAATTCCCAACGTACGATTTTATGAGTCGTCATACATTATTCGCCGGCACAAATAAAGCAATTTTTTTACGGATAGTCCCCGCGTAAATCACGGGGAGAGATTTTCCGCAGATTTTATTGAACGTTTCTGATGCCCCCTTTAAGTACCCTCATCCAAAAAATTAGTTTTGCTTTGGCACGATTGATGTTAGTAGTCGCACATATGCATTGGCATATTTGGGATAAAAATGTATCTTAGACATATAACAAGTAATATAAAAAAAAATTTTAAGCCAATTCCTATTTTGAATGGATGAATAGAAATATTTAATAACGATTGAAAATTTTTGAAAAAAGATATAAAAAGAGAGGGAAAACTAATAGTAGGAATTAAAAAAAAGAGCATGAATTTTGCCTGCATTGTTGTAAAAAAGAAAACCCGGTTGACAAAAAACGGGTTTTTTGACGTAATTTTTGTCTTTGTTTTGGTTACATTGTTAAAAAATAGAAAACCGAATCTAAGATCCCGTCGAAACAGGAAAAAATGAAACCAACATGGTTGTATCTGAAATTTTTTTTGAATAATTAGTTTCACTAAATTTTTAAATTATAATTCAATTTTCTTATTTTTACCCAAGAACAATAGTGAAAAAAAATTTCAGTTCAAATGGGGCGCTTTAAAATGTGAAAAAAAAACCTTTCAAGTTTTGACACAAGTCATAAAAAATAAAAAGGGCCAAACCGTGGCTGTTTTTTGTAATTCTTTGAATAGTGGTTTTAATTTAATTTTTATTTATAATTACATTATTGTATTGTCATCCAAAATCATCGTGTGTATAAAGTTTCAGCTCAATTGAGAGCTTTAAAATGTATTTTATTAACGATTGAAAATTCCATCAAAATAAAGAAATAACTAAACAAACAAATAAATATAGAGAGTGTGACCAAACAGTAGGAATTGAAAAATAAAGAAAAAATGATTCGGGAAAAATTTTTTGGAAGGACATATTTGTTTTCATTAAGTTTCCCAATTTTATTTTTTAAGACTTCTTGAGGCCCTGGGCTCCACCGCAAAGTAGGCCCTGGGCCCCAACTATGACCCATAAAAGTAAACAGTACGTTGTCAACTACTCGAACAAACAATAACCCGAAACAAATGTGGGTAGTTTTCCGTTAGCCGGGCGCAAGCGAACAATTGCCAAATATAATGTAGAATTTTGCCAAATTTCTTACAACCATAAGGGGAATGTTTGTTTTTGGGGCCGTCTCTATTCTCTAAAATTTTTCAAAAAAAAAGCACGTTTTTCCCGTCTTTCTTCCTCTTAATTTTGTTTTAAAAATGATGAAAATTTGGGATTTAGCCAAAAACCAAAAAAAAATGCAGTATCTTTAAAAAGGGGGATATTGGCAAAAGAATTAAAATGTGATCAAATTAGGGGGATGGCTTTTCTTTTTGTGACGGAATTTCGTTGGCGGTGGAATCTTTCAACTGCACGAAAAAAGCATTCCGCAATGGTACGTGGTTCGAATCCCTCCCGGGTTTAGTTTTATCGAAACTGCTTTGTTTACAATTCATTAATATTTGTTTATGGTTGAACTTGTTTTGCTTACTACTAATTAATATTTGTTTATAGTTGAACGCTTTCTATATTTTTATTCTGTTGACTGTTTTGCCATTCACATCGCTGGGCAACTTGGCTCGCGTTTGGTTACAATTGGCGACATTTGCGACCGGTTAACGGAAAAGTACCCAAATGGGTATGACTTGAACAAACCGGTTTGACTAACTTCCGCCTTTTGATTGAATAAGTAGCGATGGGTGTAAATTTGGGAGGCCCCGGGGCTTTTACATGGGCCACGGTCATCACATGTAACCCCGTTTTACAAACCATCCCCGGGAAATTATTTTTTAGAGGAATTCTTGGGAAATAACACTGGAAACCCTTGGGGAAAATTTTTCGAAACGTGAAACTTATTATGGCTGAGTCGGGGAAGAGGGAGGCCCCCCTTTTGGTTGAGGCCCCGGGACCCCGTTTGGGCCCCTCCTCCAAAAACTTTACCAAGACTGGTACAGAAAAGGGGAGATCCCAATCCAAAAAAATACAGACGAAAGAAATATCCCTTCTTGTCAAAATTTTCAAAAGGACCAGCACATTTGCAAAATATACGGTAAAAAAACCACACAAAAAAATATCAAAGAATTATTTCTAGATCATAGGTAAAGAAAATGTATTCTGGGAAATTGATTCCTTTAAGATCCAAATTTTTAATGATTTTATATAAATTTTATAACTTACAAGCTTTTCATTTCCGAATAATAAATTGCCTTTTAATCCATAATTGAGAAGAGTAGGTAAAGAGATTTCAGCAACACAAACTGTTTCTGTCTACAATGTAAAGTCACTTGCATTTTTTTTTTTTGTACGCATTTTTAATGTTATATGATATACACCAGCGGTCGCCAACCTTTAATTTCATGGACTGCTAAATGTATAATTTTATACTTGGCGGACCACTCAAGGATTAACCACTATATGGCGGGCCACTAAAACTACATTGTCCTTCATTTACGTCTCTATAAACATTTAAAGATCGCTGAAACGGAACTTCAAGAAAAACAAGGAGAAACCGGCAACGCAAAACAGTATCAACTATCTCAAGTTTTATGCCGCCAATACGCTCAATTCATGATGGTCACGTGATAAAGACAAACGCGTGTTCTCCTTGAATTCAAAACAGAAATTTAACTAATTGTCGATGTTGTTTCTATTAGTAAAACTTTGATAAAATTTAAATTTTCATAACTGGGCAAAGATGTCGGAATAATATAAAAAAGATTTCTTCAAAAAAGATTTTAAAAATTTTAAAAATTTTATTTGATGAGTGTATTTTTAAATAGAATGCATTTTGTATACCTTATGTGCGTTATTTTTTGACAAATATGTTCTTTTTAAGTAAAAGTTTCTGAACAAAAAGCAAAAGTTGGCAACTAAGTGCATGAATTGATTCGCTGATTACTTTTACTGATTGCTTTTACTGTGTGACTATGACGTCACATGAGTTTTTTAACTGATTGGTTAGAAATATGTGGTTGTCATCTTGTGACTATATGACATCAAATGAATATAGCCCACTTACCATGGTTGCTAATTCTCGCTTTCAAATGTCGTTAGATACACCTGCAAAAGTAGCTAAAAAGTCGCTAGACTCAGAAGAAATTTCGCTAAAAAAAGTAGCTAAAACCTTTTTAAATAGCCTTAATCCATACATTTCATAATAGATTTTGCTACTCGTCATTTTTAAAACTGAATCTTCCGCTGATATACACTTAAAAAAAAATTTTTAAATGGTATAAATAACAAAATTTATATACTAAACTATGTATTTCGTTAATCTGGCAAGCATAATGAGGATTTATGCACAAAATAGTACTGTTTGCGATGCATCAGTTAAAAGATAGGATTGGTTTATGACTGGGTTTACTAAATTTCGTCAATAAAATTTAAATTCGTTTGTTATTCTTTAGTTGAAGAGGCCCATTTCTTTTTTAAAAATATCCTATTCTTTTTCTATACTAAGATGGTGTGTATATTGATAGACATCCAACAGTTTTTACCTTACCAAATAAAATCAAAAAATGGTAACGAATCTGTTATTCTTAAATATCCAATTTAAAATTTTAAATTAGTAAAAAAATTTTTTTGAAATTCATTATTTTTTTTAAAGAACCATTATTAAATATTAATTAAAAAATTTTTTTTTTTTTTTGGGTTAAAAAAAAATTTTTTTTTTAAAGTCTCGTTTTAAAATGGCTTTGAAATTCCTGTTTAAAACCATTCTTTCAATCGTAAGAACTGTTTCGTCCAGAAGGAAATGTTATGGTTGAATAAATAACAGAAATTACGTCCATTATTTACGCCTTTTAATTTTACTTATCAGGATGATGGGATACGACAGAACACATCTATGGCTATACTTAGTATCGCTCAAACAATACGAGCAAACAGTAAGAAAAGAAAGAGATTGGAAATATAAGAGCACAGATAATACTATTTTCCCTTTCCCTTTAAATTTTTTCAAATGACAGCTAAAAATCGAAATTTTTCAGATAAAAAAATACGCATGAAAAAAAAAATAAATAATGTCTTAATTTACAAGAAACATAGCAAACACTTAATACTGTATATATAAACATCAAACTTTCATTTAAAAAAGATTTTAAAAGCTAGGACAATTATTAGCAGTTAAAAACAGTTACAACCAATTACCTACATTTAAGAAAATTACATTTTTTAAATTTACTCCTGCGTACAAAATTTGTAATTCTTTCCTTATCACAGCAATTCTTTTATTTTCAGGGTCCGGTATTATTAAAACCTATTTGGGAACATTATACGAAACGAAGATTTTGAAACAGCGCGTACGCCCATAGGAAAAAGGGTTAACTTGGCAACCAAATGATTGGCGATTGATGCGATAATACGTACCATTATAAGTTACTTTTTAATAAAAATGTTATTTACTGAAAAAAATACTGAAATATTAAATCCTAAAACTATAATAAATATAATAAAAAATAGCCCTTGCTACAAAACTTCAATTTATCGATATATTAGAAATAAATAAATAAAAAAAAAAAGTACGAATACCACAATGAGTATGTCGGAAACAGATAGTCTATGGAGAGAAAATGATGAAATAAAAAGAAATTATAATCTATAAACTAATAAATATTTTAAAATATAGCTACCATTCAAAACTTTATTCTTTAAGACATGTTTAAAAGAGAATATTTGCAGAGTTTTTATATTCAATTTTCAGCTGGCAATACAGAGAAGTATTTTTACACTCTACAAAGATCCAAAAAATTTAAATACAAAAAATTTAAAGTGTAACCACACAATACTAATTTTCACTAAAGTCTTTCAACATTGCTTTCAAACTTGCAAATTTGGCCCAATTTTCTCATAATTAAAAATTTTCACCCCCCATTCAATAACAATACATTGAATGCATTCCGTACTTTTACCCTAAAGCTACAATACGACTTTAATTATAAACCGTACAAATTTATCGAAGTATTAAATTTTGTATATGACAAGTCCAAGGGAGTCACTAGTATTTATTAAACTTGTTCTAAACTTGGTATGGGTACATTATTATTAAATACATTGTGTGCAGTACTAATACATTGAAAAGTATATTATATCAGTGGAAATGTGTATTTAATTTTTTAGAATTTACTTTTTGTTTTCGCGCGCTTCCTTTCAGAATTTTATAATTTTTTTACACATTTTTTTTCGACTTTCCGATATGATCGCACCCCACCCCCAAGTAGGGTTATCATGCCCTTCTAGGAGGGCGCGTCCCACAGTTTGAGAAACGCTGTTGTACAAAGAATTACACAAAAAGGAAATAAAAAAGGATAAAATTTTCAAGTTAAAACAAGACAATAGAAGAGTATTTCCAGTAAAAGTATATAAAATATGTCCAAGAACTAGATTGTAACAGAATAACACCATTGAGAACTAATGAACTGTCAAAAACACATTGTTACAGGATTTGGCAAGCTCAGACATGATTGTACTAGTTTCAACAATACATTCATTGCCAATAAGTTCATTAGTTAATAAAAGCCAATAAGTTCCCCCTAATTTATATATATATTATTATTTCTTTAACAAAAACAAAATCCCATTTTTTGTTGTTTATAGCAGTGGTCGCCCAAGTGGTGGTCCGTGAGAAAATTTCGCTGGTCCCCAGAAAAATGCGGAATATACTTACTTATCACGTTAAGTTATGTTTTAAGATGCATTGAAACACATAATTCAATTCATAACAATACATAAAAATAACACACATGAAAAGAAGGAACATCCATCACACTAGGATTGACTGTATAATGCTAAAAGTTTCATATCGTCGGTCTAATTATCAGACTGCGTAACTCCATCTGGTATGCTAATTTGATACAATAGGGCTAGGCGCCAAGTTGTTTATGTTCGCCAAGATAGGCGATAATATTACAATATGGTTTACTTTGATATTTTTATCGTGCGATAATGTAGTTGCCATGGAGATAACGTATAATAGGTTATTTTTTTCCCGCGGGATCTCTGCTCAGCAAAAGTAACACATTGTTACAAATTTTGTGTAAAGAACGCTTCAAATAGTGTAAATAATTTATACTGGGGAAGTGTAATATATTAATATTACTTTCTGTTGTATTTATTTTATGTTAAAATTTTGCCACCACCTCTCCCTACGAAATCTAGTTTTATTATGAAATATAAAAAAAAGTAGTGATTACACTGATCGAGGAATAAATTAAAAGCGGAGCGCGCACTGAGGCATGGCGTAGACAAAACAAAAAGGATTAAGGAATCGCGCCAAAAAGCGCTTGGCGCGTTGCATTCCTATATCAAATCAGTTGCACCGGTGGCAGTCTGATAATTAGGCCGACGATATATTTAAACCCCTTTTTTAATTGTGTTCTTACAATTTTTTTTTTTTTTTTTTTTTTATTCTATTATGGTTTATTAATAAAGCTTTCATAATTTGGTTACACACACACACAATAAATAGTTTCTTTTTATTAACTAAAAACATTTTGTGTTCTTAGATCACAATTTATATATATAGATATAAATCTGTTTAACCCTTAAAAAATCCTATTAGTGATCCGCGGGATTTTAAATTATGAGTTTATTGGTCCATGAGGTCAGAAACTTTGGCGACCGCTGGTTTATAGCATTTAATAAATACCATTCATGAGAGACATTTAAATTTTTATGAGCAAAAAAGAAATTAAACTTGACACACACGATTTTCTAAAAAAATATCCAAGAATGGATACTTTTCATCTTTTCAATGAAAATTTATAATTAATTGATACCGATATGCACACAAGCGAACTATAACCTCTTATATAAAATTATGTTTTTCGTAATTTGAATTTTACTTGACGAGTACGCCATGAATGTTTGTTTCAAAAAGAATGTACTATAAAATATGATACATTCGCCAAACAAATAGAGCAAATTAATATTTTTCCTTCAAATAAATCTCACTCATAAGGTATTGCACAATGATTTAAACACAATTTCTTTAATTTTCCCTACAAAATTTTCAGACTTTTTTTCGTTAAATATTTTCTTTCCTGAAAGACTGCTTTCAGTTCTTCACTAAAATTATTTCAAGGATTTTTCAAGGAACTACTCCAATTGCAACATACGGTCAAGCTTTTTCCCTTTAAAGAATATAATTTATAAATTCAACAACCATCTATTATTTGGCATTTAAGATGAAGCAACATATTTCTAATGATAGATATTTTTTTATAAAAAAAAGGATTAAAAGTTATCTAAATGATACATTTCCTTATTTATTTCTATTACTCAAGATATTAAATTATCCCAGTCTTACTTGTGATTCTTTTAAAAAATTTAAAATTTCCCTTTAAAAAAAAATGATACAGTCATATTAAAAAAGAAAGTTTTTTTATATATTTTAATAATTGGCATCTAATCTCTAATTTGACGTTGTTCAAACCATTCTTGTGTGCATTTCCTCTGAAAGCTACCGTAACGTTTTCGCGAGGATAGGACAACACCGTTCCTATGCAGACGTGCATCCCTAAATATTGAGGGGTCTTGTCATCTGACATCACCTCGACAACCAGTGGCCGCGAGGAAACCCAACAGATGGACACCTGCGAGCCGGAAACTTCCGAGTGTAATTCGAGGTGTCAGAAAGAAACCGCCCTCATCCCAAGATCATGGAGTGGAAGGAAGTCCGTTCGAAAACACCGAAGAGAACTGTTTTGTGTTGCCTCCTCCCCTCACAAACTACATATTCTGAAAACACTAATGAAATACTCAATATTATGAATAACTTCAATGTAAAAGTATATGTAATTAATAGCTTTGACGTAAATAAACCAACTATTTAATTTCCTAACTCTCATGCTACTATTAATTTCCTCGAACGTCACTCTTTCAATTTTACTATAGTCGGACCGCTATATAACGAATTCCGAAAAAAAGTTCGTAAAATGGAAAATTCGTTATACAGAGAGGTTCATCTCTCTTTTATTATACTTCATAAAACCACGTAAAACAAATTTTAAATTCATAAACCCAATATTTATTTAAAAAAGTAATTATTTACATCTTTTTCTAAATTAATTTTATTCATACTCTTACCCCTCAAAAAAGAAAAAAAAAACTGTCAAAGGAAAAAAAATGAAAATGTCAGGAATACACCTATTTTCAACAATAGGGAAAAAAATTTTAAATTAAAAATTTAAAGAATTTAAGGACCCTTTCTAATTTAAAGCATACAAAAATTTAAACCCATTATTTTAAATTATAGATTTTAAACATCATTACCACTCATCCTTAAATTTAATTACTCATAAAATCTGTTAATTTTTTTGAATTTTCATAGAAAAATTTTTGTTTCATAAAAATATACCCTCCCTCTTTGCAATGCACTAAAACGCCCTTTATGACCACTGTGAAATGCGTTAAAAGAAAGGGTAACTTGAAATGTCCAGAAATACTTAAAAATAGAGAGAAAAAAATTTAATCCCAAGAAAAAAGTTCGTTATATAGAAATTGCACTTCGCTATTGGGAGGTTATTTTACGAAGAAAAGCGTGGAATGTTCTTGGTTCCAGGAAAAAGTTCACTCTATAGAAAATTTTGCTATATAGAGGTTCGACTGCATTTTATATATTAATAAGTGATTTTAAAAAAGAAATAAATTTTTATTTCTCTTTTATCGCGCGATAGGTACTTGAAAATTAAAATATAAAATTAAAACTTTTTATTCTTATCAGAATTTTGGATGAGTAAGTGTTTATTAAAGACGCACTATAAAGCAATGCGAGGACTACTGGCTTTGGATTTCGTCATTTTTAACCGTTAAGTGATGAGGGCACCTGAGCTGGTACCCCCCTCTCCGAATTTCTACATCACACCAACGGTAGGGCTTTGAATCTCGAAAGATTTAACGTGCATCAGCTCCTACACACGGCGAGTCTTAAAAAGAACTCGCTGACACACTTCCGAGGGCAGATATTGACGTCCTCGGGGCTTTCGGCGACGGACTTCGTAACTTTGAACCATGGTCAAGTGACGAGGACGACCCCACCTCTCCTAACTACCACACCAACGGGAGGACGTTTGAGCTCTCGACAGATTTCAAGTGCATCGCTCCCCTACACGGCGGGTCTTCAGCGGTACTAGGCTCGAACTCATGACACGCTAGCCACGAATCCGTGATGGCTAGCGCAGCTTCAACAGAATTTTGGAATTCCTATCATAATTCCTTCTTAGCTTGAAAAGGGGCAAGATGCAAATGTTAAAAATAAGAAGTAATGTTTCATTCAGAAATTAAATCATTCAGGCTACAAATATCAAATAAATATACAAATTAATCATTTCGACAGCAAGTTTTATTGCTAAAAGTTTGACAATTCGCAGCACTAAAGCATATCAAAAGACTGTTTTGTTTCTTAAAAAGGAACGAACGGCCTTTCATCCTGAAAAGAAACTTTCAAAACAAGGATGAAGGGAGATTACGAAAACTCTGCTCGCAAAAACATTTCAAAATCATCAGTTTTCTCTAATTACCTCATTAAATTGTCAGTAAAATTAAAAATTTGCCTGTCAACTTTAGATCTAGAAAATAGGTAAGATTTAGAATGATTAACCTGCTTAAAACGAAAAGTGTTATACGATCCGTAGTTGAAAAGTGATACACTAGATATCGCAGTAACAATGACGCCACTGTGATGCCAACGGCTATCAAAATATTGAGGTTGTGATTAGTTGTAATGGAATATGGTTTAGCGTGTATCCAGTTTCTTAATTAAATGTTCATAAAAATGCCGTTTTGATTTCTCATCCTCTACTAAACAGCTTAATCAATGTTCAAAAACAAGCATTTCAAAAAATAATAAAACTGGTTATCCAAACTTCGTATCCTAGGATTTCACCAAAAGATTTATATTCTAGAGCAGACTTATAAGATTAATACAATAAGTTCAAAAACGAATAATTTCTAATCACAAAAGATAATGAGTTCTTACGAGTGAATTTCTTTATCACAAAATTTATTCACTTGTTTTATTAATATTTAATTCTTTCGTAAGGTATTCAAATTACAAACCAGTTCAAAATTTAGACCAATTCGAAAACTCCCGGAATATTTTACATCAACTAATGAATAAATAAAAAATAATTTTTCCCAAATTTTTTTTAGTTTTAAAAAAAAAGAAAAAATTACACTTTGGGGGGGTTATGTTTGGTACAATATAAAAAAATTTGTTTCCGGTACATGAGTTTCAAAAACAAAATCATTATAAAAATGGGTAATTTCTACTAAGGAATTAATATTGGTTTGTAAACTACGAGCAAGTTTTTAATCGCGTTCAGTAATTAAAACAAATAATAAAATGAAAAGCGGGAATTACTACATATATATAAATTGATCTGCAAAACCCCATTTTGCTAAAATTAACTGTAAGATTTATTTCTTCAGAGTCCTCTATTATAATAGTCGGAACATTGAAAATTAAATAAAAAATGAGCGGAAATAAAACACTTTAGAATTTTAACTCGATGTAAATGAAACAAAATATTTCCAAAAGAACAGCACTTTAAATTAGTGTTTACATTATTTGGAACGTTGATAACAAAGGTTACAATTAGGTATTTTAATATCTTTATTACTTACGATTATATATATATATATATTATTGTTTACTTCTTTATAGTCAATTTTCTAAAGCAATTAGTTTCTACCATAAAATGCATATTTACGGCAAAGCATGTTTTTCTCGAGTTGAAAACTAATATACATAATTATATGCACAATTTTCAATTAAAATATTGTGGTTCCTATACTTTTTAGAAATCAATATCTGCTTATAATTATCTTGGATCATAACAGCTCAATCAATGGCGTACACAAGATCCCACAGGTCAACAGATTTTTAATTTTTACCATAGTCGTTAGTAACTGAACAGAATACCTAACCCTTTCAGGTTCTAACCTCCATTCTGTAAAGTTTGAGTAACTTTGATACTAATGAAACTTGCACATTGTTAAGAAAAAATAACACAATAAAATAAGACATGAGAATTAAAATTTAATATAATACTTTGAGTTGAATAAAATATAGTTTGAGATCACAAAATTAAGTTAAAAATGATGAAAACACCATGAGAAACTGTTTCCTGATCAGGAGGGTGCGCGAGGTTTAACCTGACCAATCAGGATACAGCTAAGAAATTCGAGTAAAATTGAGAAAAATTTTGTACGACAAAACTAAAAAGTAGAGATAAGTCCCGGATAGGTCGGGACGGAACTATCCCGAATTTTTACCATATAGATAGCCCATCGGTGATTTCGTTTATGTTTTTTTTTTAATATAACCCCCTCCTCCAAAGAGAGGTTTGAGTACGCCACTGAGCTCAATATTTTATGTGTGTGCGAGTCAATTTAAAATACTTAGAAACACGTAACCCTTTTTCACAGTCAGAAACAATAAATATTTATAAATTTCATTTATAGTTAATTCCATAACCAATACAAAAATCATTTTGGAAAAATATCCTTTCAAAAATAAATACAGGCACGAGAAATTTTTAAAGCAAATAGTGAATAACACACATAATCTTATATCTTCACGAAACAAAAACTAATTACAAAACCATATTCCAATCCCGGAATAGAACATTACCAAAACTGGAAATCTTAAAATTTCAAAGTTTCTTTCCCAACGCCCCAAACTTTAAAACGAAACGGGGGGCAATACCTAAGAATCTCATAAAATCGCATGATCTGTGGCCGTAAATTATTTCCGCCAATCAACCCAGCTCGCATCGCCATTCGAAGCCAAAAACATAGAAACAAAAGTGAATTGTCAAATTATAATGACCTATTACACACTAGAATCATATGAGGAGGAATGAAAAGGTGGGGGAAAAATTTAAATGCCCCTCTAAACCCAATCTTTTTTTTTTTTTTTTTTTCCCTACTCATATCCAGGTCAAACAGTAATACATTCACAATGTTCAATTCGAAGGAAGTATGATTAAGAATAAATGAGAATCCAGGCGTGCACCGGGTCACGTAGCTGATTCAAAGCAAACCGTATTCACAGTATAGTATCGAGAAAGATCAAAAGATTTTATTATCGTTTTTGCCACTGTAATCGAATTGAACCAGTGAGTGTTTGTGAATGACGCGTCACAAAAGCCCCTTGAAATCGCGACTTTCCCGGGGATATCAAAATCGAGATCTCAACCATAAAAACGTTTTGTATTTATAAACAGATGGAGGTGAAAACTGCATGAAACACACTTAGCACTCAAAGCCGAATGTGAAAAGTAATATTCTGTTGGGTGGCGATTTCATCATTAGGTTTGTTTACACTGAGGTAATTCGAATCTTTAGAATGAAAAAAGGAAACATATTATCTTGAAAATAGAACTTTGTTTTAATTGAGTAGTGCACAAATTGAAAAAATCATTTTTTGTACTTAAAAAAACATAAATTTTTTATTATTTTTTTTAAATTTAAATCCTGGTGAAACAAAATCCTACTTCAAATAAACAGCGACAAATCATGAGGCTTGAAATCAGTTTTATAAACAGGAAGTATCTATCGTTTGCTGATAAATCTTCGTTGTTGTGTGGTTTTTCTTTTTTTTTTTTTTTAATGTTTGTTATGATGTAATCAAACATTTAAGAAGGAAATGTAGAGGAATAAAAACCATATCGACAAAAAATATGTCGATATGGTTTTTTTTTTTAAAAAGGGGTTCCCGCATTAAACGCACAGGGTTTTTTTATTTTTAATGTCACTTTTTCTTTTTGGGGTTATATCCCAAATGGTTATTTAGTGATTCAGTATCGTGACACAAAATATCTATAAACATTACAAATCATCTTAGAGAAATCTATCGACATGTCACCGCATCTTAAAATGGAGAATAGCAATAATTTAAATCAACTACACAATGTTCACTCGAATTCATTTTCAAAACATTGTGATATTTTAAGATAATTTGTATGTTTTGTTATTTATTTTGAATAGCAGTTACAATTTCCAGAAATGTGTGCTGATGATTTTCGTATACTATTATTATATAGTAACCCCTAATTGGCTCAATTCATGTGACGTGTTTCCAGCTAATCAGTTCATACGCTTCGTTGTTGCCAACTTTTGATCTCACTCAGAGAAACTCTCTTAAAAATACAAATTTGTAAGCAACAATAATCCATATAGGTAGACAAAACGCATTTTATTTTTAAAAAAGTATATGCATAAAAAAATATTCTTTTTAATTTTAAAATTTTTTGAAGAAATTTATTTTTTTTTTTAAAATTTGAAATTTTACTCAAGTATTACAAGTAGAACAAACAAGTACAATTAAAATTTTTATGTTTTTTTTGAATTCAATGAAAAAAAACACGTGTATGTTTTTTTTCGTGACCGTAAAGGTTTATCCCATTGGCTAAATACATGCGATGTCATAGTCCCATAACTGCAATCACGTGTTTCCAGCCAATCATTCATATGCTTCGCATGCTGCCAATTTTTATATTTTTTGCAGAAACTTCCTTTTAAAAAGTACAGATTTGTCACCAAAGATAGGGAAAAAAACACCCAAACTATAAATAATTTTGTTTTTTTTGTGTGTGTGTGTGTTTGTGTGTGTGTGTGTGTGTGTGTGTGTGTGTGTGTGTTGTGTGTTGTGTGTGTTGTGTGTGTGTGTGTGTGTGTGTGTGTGTGTGTGTGTGTTTTGTGTGTGTGTGTGTGTGTGTGTGTGTGTGTGTGTGTGTGTGTGTGGGGTTGGTGAGAAGTAGTGTTGGCCGTGTAGATAAGTATCAATTTTGATTTAGTAATGACGTCTTCAGAATATCTTTACCTCCTTTATTATGAGCACAAAACAGTTTAAAAAGTAAAATTTAAAGTTACGTTAACGTTGATGACAGCGGCGTTTTTGGAGGACACAACACAAAGAAAAAAAAGCAGCAAGTATTAACAATCTTACGTGGTGGCGGCAAACAGAGAAGGGCGCGATTACATCAGTTTTTGGGGTTTATATCCCAAACAGTGCACAAGCGCGTGACTATTCGTAATAGTGGTTCTGATTGGCTAGAATGCGCGGGATACGGAAATCGGTTTAGGATTACGATTAAGATTTCAATGTTTATTTTAAACCAAATTAAAAATTATTTATAGATCATTAGGTTTTAAATTAAAAGTATGTTAGAGGGAATTATTACATATATATATTTTAATTTGGAAAAACTATTTGTGAAGAATCTTAAATATTTGGCCATCTTTATCCAATTACGAATCAAAAATTTTATCTCAATTTTTTTAAATAAAATACAAGTCTAATATCGGTTTTAAATTCAGTGGAGAACACGTGATTGTATTTATTATGTAACTGTCATGAATTGTGCCCATTGAGTAAGCAAATACTAGAAAAGATTCTATATTGTATGAAACTTTAAGAAATGATTAGCAATTTGTTTTTACTTTCCCAGATTTCCTACAAATTCGGGTTCAGGACTGCACTGGAGATAAGTTTGTATGAGCACGCATCAAATTTAGAATATGAAAGGGAATAAAAATTTATCTCTTAATGGAATCTTAAGCAATTTACATTTTTAGCAGGTGTAATGAGGTCACGCTTCTGCCTGGGTGCCTTATCTCGCATCATTTTGACCAGATCGATTATTTATTAATGTTGTAATTCAAAACAATAGGAGGGTACTGACGATAGACCTCGTAATTTTAAAAAGACACCATCTAAACAAATACTCCACTTTCCAAACTTCCACATCATGCTAACATTCCGACTAGAAGAACATTTTTCGAGAACGATATTTCGAAAACAGTATATTTTTCTTAGCAATTGTCAAGCAAGTGTACCTGAAAGTAGCACGATCTGTGTACATGCCAGTAATGATAAATACAACAAAAGCAAAGATAAAATTCCCTTCGTTCCTTCCCTCCGCCAGTTGGAATGTTTACAAAAGCTTTGTTCGATAAGAAAACTGGCTTTTATCACGACAGTATATAACAGAGCAATTCAAGAAGTCACAAGCCAAGACTACTCTTGAATTTTTCCCCCCAAAAAAAACATTCTTCTGTAAAAATTTAATAGCGGCGACACAAGCAGGACTTATCCGATTACTTTTACAATTAAATAGTCTTATCATGAACTTACAAGGAAGTTGTTTAATTCTAAAAACAGCAGCAATGTACTTGAGTCTAGGGATTGCAATACCGGACAAAAAGCTCAATACCGGTATTCGGTACTTTTTATTGTGTTTCTGTAAATAAGCTTTTCGTGCTTTAAGCTTTCTAATACCGGTATGAGAAATTTTAAGGAAACACAGCTGTTTCTTTGTTTTATTAGCCAGTTTTATTACAGAGTGTGCATAACACAAAAACAATTTGTAACTTATAAATTATAACAGTAAATAAAGAGTCACAAAAAAGTAAGGGCACATCACATTTATTTAAATCACAAAAAGTATAAATATCACTATTCAATTTGTGGTACTTTTATAAATTTTTGAAATGTGATATTAAAAAACAATGCATCAATTGTACTGTCATTAAAGCCTGAAACGTAATTTTGAGAAAAAAAAAATTACCTGCTGTCGAAAACGCTCATTCGGTATCTACACTAGTTGGTGGTACTGTCAACAATGTGCGATATACTTTTTCCAAGTATTTACCACTAAATCTCTCATCTTTTCAAATAAATCGATTTCAATTAGATGGTTTTTTGGATATAGCTAATTTCTGCATTGCATTTTGTTTGTGGAATTTTTTTTTTAGTTATCTCTAATTCTAATTTTTGTTCAAGAGACAATTCCTTTTCACTATCGACATTAGTGTCATCATCATCTTCGAAAACTGTATCGAATTCTTCTGAATGTAGATACGTTTGTGGGTACAAAATTTTAAAATTTACTATAAACCTGACCAAATTTTAATTGGTTAGTCTCTTTTATTCTTTTCATTTTTCAGTTTTAAAATCATTATAAGTATGATATGCAAATACAATTGAATAACCAAGACACCAATTTAAAAATTTCGAAATATTTCTCACTTTCCTACTTGAGTTTATACGAGAGATTTTAATTATCTTAAAAAGTTATCAATTTAAAGAACAAACATTTAACCCTTAGTCTGTTACAAGGTATCGTCTGAATTTAAATTTGATAAATAATGTTTAGAAAA
The DNA here is from genome assembly GCA_019973955.1 of Trichonephila inaurata madagascariensis. Classification (NCBI taxonomy): domain Eukaryota; kingdom Metazoa; phylum Arthropoda; class Arachnida; order Araneae; family Nephilidae; genus Trichonephila; species Trichonephila inaurata. Next base: position 93,317 of record BMAV01013307.1, read on the forward strand.
AGTCCTTGAACCACTGATCTTTCCTTCAGTTTAAAAATAAAACAACAAAAATCAATTCGTTGCACGCCGAATTTTCTGACCTTGGAAATACAAACTTTATGACTCAAAAAGCATCTTTCAACTTTTCTTGCTCATAATTCGAGATAAAGCATGCATATTTAATCATCATTACCGTGTTTTTAAAAGATTATAAAATTTCTCCATGATTTAAATATTCACCGATTGCGTGTTTTTAATCAACATTCAAACGTTATTCCATATCTTTCACAATGAATTTCACGGAACTATCTGTTGTCTACTTTCTGTATGTGAGCCCAAGTTAATTTATTTTCTTCCTGCCATGCATACATAGTAGCAATTCTGAAATACATAACAAGCCTATCGATCATTATTAGTATCATTTTAAACAATCTCATTCTTTCTCTGACGAGCTTTCATTTTGATGTCATTTTTTTTCCCCGCAGTTGAATGTCATTTACTCAAAACTTACCAAGGTCATTGTTCGTTTCCTTCCATTATTTTGTAAATTTTAGATATCTGTCAAAAAATAGTTACTTCCTTTTTTTTTCCTCTAATTTTTTGTAATGAAGTAGCAATCTTTGTTGATGGACTTATTGTGATTTTAATCAATGAATATCGTTTTCTAGTTTTCTACTATTTATTGATATCTGAAATTAAGTTTGAAAAAATATTCATTTTTTTTTTACTAAAGCAATGTCAGTTTTTTCATTCAAAAAATGTTTCATTTAACACACAACGTTATTTTTGGGTACATAAAGTTGAAGATTTTTCATATGCATTAAAGCAGCTGAAAATATTATAATTTATAATATTTTATTAGAAAAAAAGCAATACCTAAATATCCCAAATTTTTATTTCATGGAAATATTCCACTATTATTTTTACAAATGAAAATACATAATACAGAATCGTTCTAAGTCTGAAAATTGAATAAATAAAAGTTGCAATTTTCATCGAAAGTTAAAAGATTCTAGCTCTATAAACACCTTTTCAACTAAAATAATATTCTCTAATATTAATAGTACATTTGCTATCATAATGAGAACATTATATTAAGTTGCATTTATCATTGTTTGTTGGGATACATTGTTCTTTTTCTCTGCAGAAAAATATGTTCCATAATTGGATTTTTACACTGATTGGTCAGATACTCTAAAGTTTTCAATTGAAAAATGATAATTTTATACATACTGTTTTATACATGGTTCTGAAGTTTTAAGGACACCGTTCTAGTTTTAAAAATGGTAAGATATTCTTCTATTTTAAAATGTGTTCTAAATTTGGGGACTAGATCTTTTTCCTTGTCAGACGGAATCTTAAAAAAATAGCATATCTGAGTTTACTGCTGATATTTGAATATCTATTTTCTATTTAGTTAACTTTATATTTCTCCAACATAAATTTGACAACCAAGCACTAATGAAGTTATAATATTGTTTCATACTTAATATGTTAATGTTTTTTCCCTAAATATCATGCAGCAAGAAATAAAAATAAATAATAAATTTTTAATTCAGAGAAATTATTTTCTATTTTTAGAAAATAACCCATTTTTTATACTTGAAAAGAAACTCAAAGATATTCAATGTATCATATTTATTTTTTGATAAATACAGATACGAACATGACGATTACTTGCTAAAAGAAAACAAAAATGATGCTCCCTTATATGTAATAGAAACTTATTTCAAAACAAATTCAAAATTTTAAATATATTTAAGGAAACCAATTACTTCAAATATTAATGAATAAATAAGGTATGTGCAATATAAAATAACTTTTAAACAAAAATATTTCACAAGATCATATTTCTAAGTATGCCCTCAGAAAATATATTAAAATTATTACAACTTTATAACCTTTTCTTACTACTTAATGTTTGATATAGCCCACAAAATGTCTTTTACACTATTTAAAAGGTAATAGTTATTAAATAGTTCCAAAAATTAATTTTCTTTTTGTGACACCATGCCAACCTTAGACCAGTTTAAAATTGTTTTCACTGATATTTTTATTAAAATTTGTTTTCCCCAAAAAAAATTTCTTTTAAAATTGCAATAATAATAGAAAACTGAGAGAAATCACCAACAGTTGATCCAATTTAACTGAGAGAAATCACTAATTGCCGATCCAATTAACACATAGTTTCTTAAACTAACACAAAGTAAATAATAATTAAATGCTTTATTAGGTTCTGGAGTACAACTGACCCAAACCTGCACTTTGGAACCTGCAGCATACAATAAACTTAAGCATTTTTTAAGATCTCCATAAAAAATTGAACATTTACTTAGTATGACTCCCTTTTTGTATGTGTGTGTGGATTATGTTTAAATTCATGTCTCTCTAGAGCAACATGAGAAAATTTTATGAATAATGCAGTATTAGATATCATAATTTTGAACTGTTCGGGACAATAAATAATCTAGTATATTTTTTGTTATCCTTAATATTCAACTAAAGAATTATGATCTCCACACAGTGGGATAACGTACACCCCCCGCAATCCTGCATTATTGGGGCTCAGGGTTGTAGGGGGCTCAAAAGCCTGACTGCTGTCAAGTACCTACCCTTTGTAAAATCCAATTTGAGGGCCCCAAATCTAACTTTGCAGGGGGGCCAAAATGTTCTCCACTATGCCACTATCTCCACATGTTAATTACCACATATATTAAAATGCAGATAATTCAATTACAATAAACTGTGTTATTGACTATAAATCCACACAAATTGGGGACTTATTTCTGTGTGTTGATTATCACTGTGTATATTAATATGTTCATGAAATATAAACTTACCCTAAGCCAGCTCTATAGCTCAAAAATGTTGAGCAAGCTCAGTCTCTACAGGATGTAAAAAAACTTATAATAGATTCTCTTAAATTTATCCTTTATTACAAGCAGTGACATCTTAAGGCATGGGGCAACTGGGCCTGAGCCCAAGGCCTCGCCACAGTGAGGGCCTCGTCTCATTCTCAACACTCAGCCTTATTAAGATCACGGTTCGAATAATTTCAACTGTCAAATGTTATTTTGGATTGTATAATCCGAAAGATTGAGAATTTCTGAAAATATGTCAACTAGCTACATGCAATGACTGTGTTCTAAGTCTAGGCCTACCACCATACCCCATCACTACTCATTCAGCCCCCAAAAGGCAGTAGTCAGTTGAGACAGTCTGTGCGATTGTAAGTCATACATATTTATTTACTTTGGGTTATTGTTTGTATGAGTATTTCACAATGTATGCTATGTATAGTCTATTTGTAAGGGGTCATAGGTGGGGCCTACATTCTTAAAGGGTCCCAGGGCCTCAAGAAGTCCTAAGACATCCCTGATTACAAGATCCATTTTTTTCTAAATGTTCGTATCTTTTGAGCAAAATGTTTACATTTGATTATGTTTATTTACAAACCATATATTTTTTTTGTCCTTTTGCTGACTGTAAGAGGAAAAAAACCCAGGGGCATAGCTACTGCTGTATCAATGATATGCGGCCCCAACATATATATACAAATAAATTGCAACATGTTAAGGGACCTCAAAAAAGAGCATTCTTGAAAATTTGTTACAGGGCCCACTTCAGACTAGCTACACCAATGAAAAAAAGCCCTAAATATTGCAGGCCTTATACATAATAATACTGATAATTTTATTGATCATAAACAAAATGAATTCTGGGGAAAATATCTATTGTATTGAAGTTCTGCAAGTGAAACTATTCACGAAATACCTCTCGTAAAATTTTAAAAAGAAGAAAATCCAAGAATAAATTATGGAATTTCACTATAAATCTTATATACTTTATTAAATAAATTATATGCCATTCTTCAAATTATTTTGGTCATTAATACAATTACACATAAGCCAATACAGACAATGCACACAAAAGAGTTTTTGATTTAGCAAATTTTAAAATAAATTTTTAATGATTATGCTATTTGATAGATTACTTAGTATGGAACAAATTTAAAATCTGTTTTTGTACATGAATTACATCACACAAAAGTTTATTTTAAATTAAGCTTCATAACCAAGAAAACAAACCAGACTTCACTCAAAATAAGGACAAAATAAAGGAAAATTGTCTTCATCAGTATTTAAATAAATGCCTTGACTTTTTAATCAAACTAATCACCTATTTTATAAGTTATAAATATACCTATAAAATTAAATAATTTATAATTTAAACATGTTTTTTTCCAGAGCTGGTATATAGTCAGATCATGTAAAAAAATTTAACAAAATATCTAGAAAATCTTAAAAGTAAAGGATTTTTTTATAGCTATTCTTGCTAATTATACAATCAGAATAAAGATTAATTAAATATAATTCGACAAAATATATCTGATTTAATCTTTATTTCCAAAAAATTAAAGCCATATGTAAATGTACACAACTTGTGAATGTATTCAATACAAAATACATAAGTAAAATGCATATTACTACACTTGAAGGATACTATTTTACTTTTTAATGAATTACAAAAATATAACGCTAAAACATATAATTTTTTAATGAGTATTTTTGTTAGAAAAGTTAATCAAACAGAGCACACCCTTTAGGTGTAAAATATTGTTTCATATTTTTTATTGTTGTTTGTTTTTATTTTATTAACCATTAAATTACAGAAGAGTTTAAATGCTTCTTGAATCAAAAACTTAAATTATCATCAGCCAAGTGAAAATTTACTATTGCATAAAGGAATTTTTACCCCCCTTCATTGATCCCAAATTGTACTCCTTAGTAAAAGAATACAAGTTTTTCGAACTTTAATGCCTTCATCTTTTAAGAGGAAAATACATTTTTTAATAATATCATAAATTATAATGCTTTTAATTTATCAATAACATTTCATGCAAATATAAAATTGTTCTAACAAAATGTAATATGAAGTGAAATATCTGTGGTTATAGCTTTTCATTCATATTAAGAATACAAGAAAGAATGAAGAAATAGTCTGCATTTTTCTCAATAGTTACTAGTACAAAGAATTAAAATATTCCAATTGCTTATAAACAACAAATGAATTAAAACTGTATTAAACAAAAAAAATGTTTTTCCTTTTCTATTAGAAATAATGCCAACCCTTTTCCTTGTCAATGAAAAAACATTACCAAAATATTTGGTGATTTTCAATCTTAAGTCTTTACAGCTATCCTATTAAAGATGTATTCAATTTAATAGAGATGTACACAATCAATTTGAATCTAAACCCAAAATTAACCACGAAAATTAATTACACTCTTCATTATAAAAGTGTTTAAAAGAATTTTAAGAAATTTAATAATGCAATAGTAATAAAACTAATTTCAAATATAAATATTTGAAATTAACTTATTATTCTTTGATTTATAGAGTAATAATTACCATATACATGTTTTTCTTTCAAAACAATGGACATGTGAGCAAAAATAAAAACAACTTTTCATGTAAAAAAAGAAATTAAAAAATTTAATATATTTTGTTTTTGTTTACTTTTAATAAACTTCGGTTTTTGCTATTAAATTTAAAGAACAGCTTGTCAATTGTTTTAGAGAATTCAAACACTTACAATAGACATATATTAATGATTATAAACTTCATATTCTAAACAATAATATTTCAGAATAAAGGAAATACCCCACATGAACACAACTTTAACGTTTTTATTAAAACTTAAGAAAAGCTGATAACTCTTATTGCTGAAACATCAATTTTTACCTAATTTTTCTAATCAATTTTTACCTATATTTATTCCTCTAATTGTTCCTAAGCTGAATATGATATATGGAATTAAGGATGGAATTTCACGATTTTTTTACTAGTTTTTTGAGATTTTGAAAGTGAACAAAAACATACAACTGCAATCTTATCTAAATAGGGATATGTGACATATTTAAGAAGCAAACTTACCTGTCATATTCTTTGTTTTCAAGCTCACATCGTGGATCCTTTAACTCCTTCCACTTTTTTCCATGTTTACACGTCGTTAATAGTATAATATCCTTTCCATTGTGGAGATGATACAAGGCATTTCGTGTTTCGGAGCCAATACCGTACAAGTACCGCTTTCCTTTAAACACTAAAAGGTACTTTTTAGTAGCCGGTAAATCACCGGACCCGACGTATCCTCGGTCACCACCTCGTTCCGGGTGGGATTTCGAAAATAATGGAATCGAAACGTCAAATCCAGGCCGGAAATTTGCGACGGACATACTAGCTTTGGCCAGTATCGCCTCGCCGATGTCAAATCCGAGATTCTCGGCATAGTCCGGCCACGTACCGGAGTACAGATTAAATATCACATGGTTCCGGCCGTTATTCCAATATTTGACTTGATCCAATTTGCCCTGCAAATCGGAAACATAATCGGGACTGAGACTGTCTCGGTCCAGTGTATCGATGCCCAAGACGAAGAGGCAAGCTTGACTAGGATCTGACGTAAAGTAGCGCGAATCCCGGATCACGTTCAGGATTTTCAAGTACGTGGTCGAGATCGGCTCGTCCACGGGATAAACGTACACTTTGAAATCCTTGTGACAGCGCGAGAGGTCGAAGCACGTGTAAAGTGTACAGTTGGCCGATTTGTAAGACGCGCGTCGTTCGCTGCGACGCTGGGATGGCGAAACGATCAGGTCCTCGTCCGGGTAAAAGCGAAGTTCGCCCGGTCCTTCCGCGTAGGAACGTAACTTCTTCGGTTTGCTAGGGCCGGACGATTCGCCGCCATGTTGCCGTAAGCGAAAAGCGCCGAAGTAACACAAGACGAGGAAGGCGCAGCTCATGAGAACCAAAATGTAGCGTTTCTTCGCTTGCATGTCTCACAAAGCTACGGCCATAACATCGTCGTCCGATTTCTCACAGTCGACAATAACACGAGGGAATGCTTTGCACTACTCATCCTGGAGCCGCCATGTGCGTTAACTGGCAGAGGCTATCGCTTAGGGCGCACGCTCGCGCCGTGGATCAAACCACTTCTGACGTAGGGGAGGTTGAGGCGAGTGAAGAGGGGAGGCATCGACTGGCGCGTGGACTGGGAAGTAATTTAGAAGAAACGCGCATGCCCAAATGGGCAGGCTTGTTGAAACAATTCTAATTCTCTTTTTAAATTTCTATTTCTTTTCATACATTGCTAAAGTTAAGTAGAGTTAATTAGTTTTTTATAAAATAAATGAGAATGTGAACTCAAAGCAATTTGGCTTCAGATTTGTGTAAATAAACAACATTTGGAATAAATCGAAAAAAAACATTAATTTTTTTTTCGCAATTCGAATGCATAGAAAATTTTAAAATTACACTTAAATTGTTGATAAATATTTTTTTGCAATTTGGTATTTCATTATTCAAAATTAATTTTTATTATTACTTGCAAAAATATTTATTTATCATTTTTAAATTTCAATTGACTTTTAATTAATAAATTTTCACCTTAAATTTCTATACCTTGAAACTCAAATACATTTCAACCTTTTTTTAGAAAATGTTTTATAATTATTCTTACTTTGTTAAAATAATACTTTTACAAAACCTAGTCTCAACAGGTGAAAATAAACATCCTGAGAATGGAGGACCTTGAAAATCTGACCCACATGACCTTTTTTTAAGCAATGACTTAAAAGTATGGGCGATTTTATTTCACTAGAAAAGCATAATACCAGAACATGCGTACTTTTCCAGTGATTACTTTCTTTTTATCTTTATTCTCCTACTCAAAAAATCTCTTCTCGCTGTTATCGTTTCTTTTTATCTTCTTGCCTTGTAAAGGTGAAAAAGAATTTTCTAATTCCTTTTAGAAAAAATAAACAGAAAAATCAAACAATAATATATATTTTAAGCTTTTATAAACCTGTAAAATAATTTTTTTTTAAACTTTTAGCATTTAATTTTTTTTCATTGTTTTTTAAGTTTAGCATTAAATAAAATCCTAGGTAATATTTTGAAATTGTAATCAACGAACTGTTTTAAGTAAAATAAAAAACCATTTTACTCAAAATTATAAATATTTAAAAATTATGTAATGTAGAGTGATTGCAATGTTTAAAGCTCTTAAAAAATTTAAGACCAATAATTTAATTATAACATTGATTTTTTTTCATACAAAATAATATTTGCTTTTATGTTGCTCGATATGTAATTATAATAGCACTAATTTTTTCAATGTATGACTGAGCGTTTTTATATGTTACATGTTTTTTTTTGCGTTCTGTACCAACTAATATAAAACTATAATATTAAATTAACTCACGGCAGAATTTTTATAGAAATATTCAAAATGTAATACTATTCTATTAATTTATTAATCCAGATACTGTAATTTTTAAATATTGATAAATCAATATTGCTGAATGGATTAATTGCTTAAGGTATGTGACTACCTTAGAAGCACTTTTTTTTTAAATATATAAATTTTCAAATATGTGTAAACAATTTTTTAATTGAAATAGCGCATAAAACTAGGAATTCAAATACACAATTTCCACAAAATTAAAAATAATTTTGGATTTCAGTGAAATTTTAGTGAGAAATTGCAGTTATGGTAAACCTTGTATTGAAAATTCTAATTAATATATTAGAGTAATATTTATACAGTACATAAATAACATCATTATTTGTGCTTAGAGCTGTAATATTTGTAATACTGTTGAAAGTTTTTAAAATATATCAATTTTTATGCAAGAATTCAATTTTTTACAAAAACTAATGTAATTTTTTCTCATAAAAAGCACAATAAAATACATAAATTTATATATACACAGAGATTAGATTATAGTCTATAATACAGATAAAAATAAAACATTTTCTGAAAATTTCAATTCAGTATCTTAAAAAGAAATACTGTAGTGAACTTTACCATGAACCAAAAAATTAAAAAAACATAGCTTCTCAGAAAATGCATTTAAAGATTTTAATACAATATGAAAATTTTTCTATTAATTGTGCATTTTTTTAAAATCATTATATTTGTAATTCAAGCGCTTCATGTTTAACTAATTCGGCCTTTTTTTTTTTTATATAGACTATAACAATTGTAGTTTTTAGTGAAATTTGGATGAAAAATTGCAGTTACGACGATCTTTTACACAAAATTCAAATAAATGTATTCAAATAATATTTATACCGTACATAAATAACATCTTTATATGTATTAGAAATGAAAAGATTTGCAATACTTTTGACATTTTTTTTAAATATCCCAAATTTTATGCAAAAACTCAATTTTTTTTAAAAATTCATGATTATTTTTTCTTCATAAAAAGCAATAAAGTATATAAATATATACACAGAGATTAGATTTTGGCTCATAACACAGATAGAACTAAATAAAATATGTTCTGAACATTTCAATTTAATATCTTAAAAATATTTTGTGTAAGGATCTGCTTCTAGTTTTGTAAACTCCATTTCCGGTTTACTAATTATACTATAACTCTAAATATCATAGAGTGTTTTTGGAATCTTAAATATATGTGCTATAAAATAAAAACAAAAAGAAATTTCTAAAATTTTCACCAAAATGGCGAATTTTGGGTAGTCACATACCTTAATAATTTTGTACTTCTAAGCAAAAAGAAGGCTGTTGGCAAAATGCTCAAGTTGAATGAGCTCACTATAAAAGATTTAAAGCTACAAGCCATCATGCAAAGTAACAAATAAGCCTGCATCCATCTTTATAGCAAAAATAAAAATAAAAAAATTCAGGAGAAGGTATGTTTTAACGGGAGTTATATTCAGTGAAAATCACTTAACACACGAAATAGAGGGGACTGAAATATTTTTTCGTGTAGATTGATATTGATATTGCAAAAAAGAAAGAAGGAAAAGAAAAGAAAAACATATTTCAACAAAATTAAGTTTATAAGAGTTATTTAGAGCATATTTTGTTCACATAAATATGTATGCTACTAGCGCACACAGAAATTTTCCAAGGGGGGGTCAAAAGTTCACCAATCTTGTATCAAGCTCCTTTTGATTTTGTCGATTTTCGGGAACAAAACACAGTAAAAACTAATTATTGAATAAATAATTAGCATTAATTAATAAAATTAATCATTAATAACAAATACTTAATTAAATTTTACGTACTATATACTAAGAATTATAATCAATCGGAAAAAATCAAGGGCTTTGGGGAAGGTCCGGACCCCCAGGACCCTCCCTCCTTGTGTGCGCCACTGATGTATGCATGTATTTAATAAAAATCAACGGAGCAAAAAAATTCACAGGAACAAAAATTCATTTATATTAATTAAATTTAATATAAAATTTTCGAAATTTTTGAAAAAAAAAACATTTATTAAGTTTTTGGAAAATAATCTGATTTTTTTTTCTTTGCATGGTCTTTTTAGCATCAATTTGTCAACAAATTTTTCGATGTCATCCATTGTGTTACTCACTTCACCACAGGAATGTGAGTCGAAATAACTGCGCAAACTGTTCTTGATGTTCCTCATTTCGGATGACGTGGAAAGAGGAGAACCATTTTCCATTTAATTTTCGTCACCGGAATTTGCATCAATGACATTTTTTAAACTTTGTACAGACTCAAAAATGTCACACATTATCATCATCTACTGCAACGAATTTTTCCGATGGTACATTCCAATCCGGATGGTGTTTTTGTATTTTCTTTATTCCCAGAAGGGAATATCTTTTCATGTTAAGAAAAAAAAATGCATGAAAATATGTAATAGTGTGTAGGGACCATTGTTTTACATCGTGTTAAACGATATTTCATCTAAAGCAGCATTTCTCAAACTGTGGCGCGCCCCCCTTTGAGGGCGTGATAATTCTACGAGGGGCGCGCGAGCATATTGAAAAGTTGAAAAAATAAGATTATTTAAAAAATTATTAATTTACTGAAAGTAAGCAAACAAAATACTTTCTGATATAATAAAATATAAAATACTCATTTTGATAAAATACACTTATAAATGAATCAGTACCAGTGGCGCACACAAGGGGAGGGTCCTGGGGGTCCGGACCCTCCCAAAGACCTTGATTTTTTTCCGATTGATTATAATTCTAAGTATATAGTACATAAAATTTAACTATTTGTTATTAATGATTAATTTTATTAATTAATTCTAATTATTTATTCAATAATTAGTTTTTTATTGTGTTTTGTTCCCGAAAATCGACAAAATCAAAAGATGCATGATACAAGAATGGTGAACTTTCGACCCCAGACCCCCCACCTTGAAAAATTCCTGTGTGCGCTACTGATTAGTACTATATAATATATTTTATTATTAATTTTAAAATATTAAGTTAAGAACAAGTTTGATAATCACCAGTGACTCCATGGGCTTGTATTAACAATTAGCTTGATAATTTGTACGTTTTATAATGAATTCCTCCGATTAAAAGTCGTGGCCGCGGTAGCCGAGTGGTATAGGTATCGGACCGTGGCTTGCCTTGTCACGAGTTCGAGTCCAGTACCACTAAAGACCCGCCATGTAGGGCAGCGATGCACATTAAATCTGTCGAGAGCTGAAACGTCCTCCCGTGGTGTGGTAGTTAGGAGAGGGGGGCCAGCTCAGGTGTCGTCCACGTCACTTGGCCATGGTTCAAAATTACGTGGTCCGTCGCCAAAAGCCCTCGTGTAGCTAAACAGTGCGACGTTAATAATCAATCAATCAATCCGATTAAAAGTCACGCGATTCGCTCCCCAATGCCACCATTTTTCACGTAGATGCGCGTATTTTAATATTTTTGGGGAGAGTGGGGAAGCACAGAAAAAGAATAAATAAACAAATCTTCTAAAATAAGTAAATACTTCACAAACACTGTGTCAAGAGCTTTTTATTGCATTTCAAAGCCTTCGGAATAATTTTATGGATAGCAGAGCACAGAAAAGATCGTACTTCGGAAAGACGTATATATACGCCCAGAAAAGTAATGCTTTGGCTGAGTAAGACGTTTATATACGTCGGTTGCACATAAGAGGTTAAGGTCGTATTGCAGCTTTAGTGATAAAGTATAGTATTATTGAATTCAATACATTGTTATTGTATGGAAGGGGGCGCGATGAAAATGATGATTGAATATTGGGTCGCGAATATTGAAAGTTTGAGAAGCACTGATCTAAAGAGTGTTCGCGTTAAACGTATTTCACTGTAGTTTTGAAGTACAAAGAGATGTAAAAGATGATGAGTAAGAGACAAAAAATTTACATTTAATTTTTTTGCAAAGATAAGAAGTATAAAGATATTCCAATATATAGTATCACTAATATAATAGGGTCCCGAATGAGTGAATATTAACGTCGCACTGTTCAGCTACACGAGGGCTTTTGGCGACGGACCTCGTACTTTTGAACCATGGTCAAGTGATGAGGACGACACTCTCTCCTTAACTACCACACCATACCAACGAGAGGACGTTTGAACTCTCGACAGATCTCTCCCTTACACGGTGGGTCTTTAGTGGTACTGGGCTCGAACTCATGATATGCCAGCCATGATCCGATACCTTGACCACTGGGCTACCGCAGCCCTCAATAGGGTCCCGAAAACTAGTCCGGATAACTCGGCCACTCCTTTGCAAGACGGAAAAACCCACATTCGAGAACGATACCGAGCAAAACATTATGTCCGATGCAGAAATTTATATATATATATTGCTGCTTTCATAATTAATGAAAAAATGACGAAAAATGAATACGTTAATGTTGAGGGCACTGTACAAAATCCCAAAATATCACTAAGGAGGAACTAAAGCATAGGTTCTCAACGAGGGCGTTTGAGACCTTCAGGGGGGCATTAAAAGACCCAGAGAAAATTAGGGGGAGATGGCTAAATGGGGATTGGGCAGATTAACCAAATATAGTCTAAAAAAGACTAAAAAAAACACACGCTGATTATGTGCTAACAAAAGTAAACTTTAATACTGGTTACCTTATGTTGATGTAGTATGTCTTTAACTCATTTCTATCACGTGCAAGAAAGCTCACATATTTCGGTAGTTCCTGAAGTGGATGAAAACCTTAAGGTATATCCGACTATCGAACCGTGATTTTGAAAGGTATAAATGGAAAGTTTATGATATTTAGTGTTACTTAGATTAGAAAATATATAAAATTGTTTTAGTATATATTACAATAAAAATTATTTAAAACA